>NW_004624771.1:7849595-7864296 GCF_000247695.1 Heterocephalus glaber
TCCCTTCAACCCCTCCATCCCTCCCTTTTTACAAAGACTTTGTTTCCATTTTTTCATTTTCTCATGTTAATTCCATTCCCTTCTTTCCTTTCCCCCACCCCTCCCAACTTCCCCTTCCTCTTTCCCTTTGCCCCTTTTCTTCCTGTTTCACATTATCTATTATACCTTTTAGTCCTTATTTACACTTTCAGTTATTCACACTAGAGAAACTATTAGGTATTTACACATGTGTGTCCTATTTATTTCACTTAAGAGTATTGCTTCAATGCAGCACTACTTTATTTTGTTGTTTAAATTGTTCCAGTTTTCTCCATTTTTAAGATAAATGTTGAGAGTGCGTGCCATTTTTCAAATTTAGCCATTAGTTTATAGTTACAGGTCCCATATTTAGTTCTCTTCTCAGCTTTTTTTTTAACACAATGTGAGTTAGGGTACACCTTTGCATGTGGCTATCTTGTCATAGTACCATTTGTTGGAAATGCTGTTCTTTCCCCCATTGAATGGTTTTGGCATCCTTGTCAACAACTAGTTGACTGTGGACACATTGGTCTTATTTTTGGACTCTCAATTCTGTTCCATAGATCTATGTCTTTTATTTTTTTCCCGGCACCAGGGATCAAACTCAGGACCTTTCACTTGCAAGGCAGGTGGGGCACCACTGAGCTACATCCTGGCCCAAGATCTATGTCTACTCTTTTTTTTCTATGTCTATTCTTTAAGCATTACCACCCTGTCCTGATTACTTTTGCTTTATGGTGTTGAAATCAAGAAGGTTAAACCTCCAACTTTGTTCCCCCCCTTTTTAAGATTATTTTGGCTATTCTGGTTCCTTTGCAATTCCATATGAATTTTTGATTAGTTCACTTTCTATGAAGAAGCTGCCTGGGAATTTTCAGCTTATTTAGAATAATTCTAAATAATAGGACCTATCTAACAAGGCTTGTTCAACCAAGCAAACCAGTGGGCTCCTTTCCCTTTTTTATGTTATGATAAAAAATAGAATAAAATACTATAGTAAAAAATAGCTGGGTATGGTGGCGCATGCCTGTCATCCCAGTACTTGGGAGGCTGAGGCAGGAGGATTGCTATGAATTTGAGGGCATTGTGGGCTATATAGTGAGTTCAAGGGTAGCACAAACTACATAGCAAGACCCTGTTTCAAAAAACCAAAACAACAAAAAGCAAAAATAATAATAAAGGAAGTTTTGCCATTTTTATACATTAACCATATTATGTATTGTATATGCAATCCAAGACAATTTCTCTTCATTGTGGTCTGGCAAGCTAAAAGACTGGACGTCCATGATAAATGTTTTGTGTTTTTCAAAGTATAAATTTTACATTTTCTTTAAGTTCTTAAATGTTTTCTTTTTAGTGTTATTTTACTTTTTTTTTTTTTTTTTTTGGTACCGGGGATTGAACTCAGGACCTTCCACTTGCGAGGTAGGTTGCCAAACCACTAAGCTAAATCCTCAGCTTTAGTGTTATTTTAAATGGAATTGCTTTCTTAATTTCCTTTTCAGATTGTTCATTGCTGATATATAGAAACACAACTCATTTTTATGTGTTGATCTTGTACCCTGCTATTTTGCCAAATATAATTATTAGTTCTAGCTTTCTTATGGATTCTGTGGGATTTTCTGTACTGAACATCATGTCATCTGTGAGTAGAGATAGTTTCCCTTTTTTCTTTTCAGTTTGATGCCTTTTGTTTCTTTTTGTCTAATAGCTCTGGTTAGAACTGCACTACAGTGTTGACTAGCAGCAGTGGAGGGCTTTAGTCTTTCTTCATTGAGTGTGATGTTATCTGTGGGTTGGTTTTGTTTTGTTTTGTTTTGTTTTGTTGGTACTGGGGATCGAACTCAGTTCCTTGTGCTTTTGGAGCAGGTGGCAGAACCACTGAGCTGTGGGTGTTTTTTAAAAAAAAATTTTGTGGGGCCGGGGATTTGGCTTAGTGGTTCTTCTGCCTGGCTCAAAAGCGCAAGGACCCGAGTTCGATCCCCGGTACCAAAAAAACCCCCCAAAAACCTAAAATTTGTGGTATTAGTGTTGTGTCTGGGGGTGTGCACTTGCACTGCTGTACCACAGCCAACTAGGAATCATAAACTTTGCACCGGTAATGGATTAAAAATACAAAGTTAGAAAACAAAAACACTTTATTTGAAACAAAGAAAAGTTGCTGGACATGATGGTGGTTGCCTGTAATCCTAGCACTTGAGAGGCTGAGGCAGGAGGATCACCAACAACCTGGGGTACATAGTGAGTTCAAGGCCAGCCTGAACTGCATGAGACCCTGTCTCAAAAGGTAGGAGAGAGGAGAGAGAGGAGAGGAGAGGGGAGAGGAGAGAGAAAGAAAGAGAGAACAGACAGCTACCTTGTGAGAAGAAGGCAGGTTGTTTGGAGTGGGTCACCTGAGGACCTTTGTCTTCAGCCTCTTTTATTAGGTGGCAGAAAAGATCCTTCCCCCAGAGCTTGTCATGACCTGAATGGCTGTTTCAGGCCCTAGGACCCTTAACTCGGGCAATATTGCCTACATGCAGATTCCTGAGTGAGCTTCATTTGGTTTTCTTTGTCCTATCAGGGCCTTGTCTTTAGAATTTATGGATTTGTTAGAAGGGACCTTACATACAAGGTTGTATGTCGGTTCTCGAACTTAGTTCTTCGCACAATTCTGGTTGAAAACCAAATTGGATGAAAATTGAATCAAATTCAGAGGTTAAGTTCATTGTTGGCCTTATGGGGAAATTTGATTCAGTTCTCATCCAATTTGGTTTGTGACCAGAATCATGGAAAGAATTAAGTTTGTGAACCAAGGTACCACTGTACTAAGTGACTTTTCTGTTCTGTAGCTTCCTCCCCATCTTGTCTCTTTTGTACTTTACTGAAGGTGAGGAGGGAGAACTAACTTTAGCTGGGGTGCCCCATTTTCCCCATGCTCTGTTTGTCAGCTCTCTTGTAATTGCTCCTTCCAACAAGAATTAACTCTTTCTAAGTAGCCAGAAAGCTTACTGAGGCCTTATCCTATCTTTTCCCTGCCTGCTGTCTCCCCCACCTTTCCCTACACTAGGAATTGAATCCAGAGCCTTCACACTGAGCTATTATCTCCCAGCCCATTTATTTATTTATTTATTTATTTATTTATTTATTTGAGACGGGGTCTTGTTATGTAGCCCAGGCTGACCTTAAACTTAGGGTGATCCTCCTGCCTCAGCCTCCTGAGTGTTGGAATTACAGTGGACCCTTGACTTATGAATTCAATTAGTTCACGAGGGCTGGCTGTAACTCAAGTTGGTTGTAAGTTAAGACTATTTTTCCTGTAAGAAATAATGGAAATACCCAAAATATGTTCCGAACCTCCCAAAGCACCCCTTAACCTTTTCATAATAAAAAAGGATTGTATAATGTGCAAAATTCACCAGAAACACCAATAATTTTCCTATTGTATTCACCAAAAAGTTATAAAATGTGCCTGGTTTACCAGAAACAACAATTTCATACTGTACTCACCATTCAGTTTGACATTTGTGGCTTGCAGGAAGGAAGGATGAAATGGAAGGTGGTTATTATTCGGAAGGAATAAGTCCTCTTCCATAAGAACTTCAGAAATCTGGCTCTTGGTGTCTTTTCTGTCCTTGGATGAGTTTGTAGCCCACTATGACCTAGTTCTGGCCCACTAGGTCTCAACCTTTTCAAAACTAAAAACTGGTCTGAGATTGTCTGTTTTTGTTTTAACACTGTTCGATAGTATGACATGACGTTGTCATTAAGCAAGTGAATGCAGTGATTGGCTTTTTCTCTGTCTGGGTGGGTCTTCTCTACAAAGGTTTGTAGCTCTGTCCATTTTTTTAGGATTTCCTTTAATTTAATGTAATGCTCTCCCAACTGAGCTATTTCAGTGGCGCAGCTTTCCTTTTTTTCCAAAGAAGAACTTCGCTGCACTGATTGTTGATACTCCTACTCCTCCTCTTCAGAGAGCTCCTTAGCTGCCATCTGTTGCTCAGCCAGAAGTTGCTGAAGTTCCTCTCTAGACAGTTCCTTTGAGTTCCTCCACCAGTTCCTCAGCATCACCACAGTCTACCTGCGAGCCTATGGTCTCTGCTATAGTGACAAGGTCATCAACCACAGGGTCAGTTGGAGGCTCAAGTTCCTCTACACAGCCTTGAAAGTCTCTCTCCTGTATAATTTTAGGCCACACTTTCTTCCAGTCAGATTTCAGTGTCCTTAGAGAGACACTGGCCCAGGATTTCTCAGTTAACCCCACACAGAAAAGACCAGCATTCGGGTTGTTGGATGCTGTAAACAGAGGTTGAATAAGTTCCCCTCTCGTCTAAATTTCTTGAGTGCTTTTATCAAGAAAGGGTATTGAGTTTTGTCAGATACTTTTTCCATATCGAAATCATGTGATTTTTTAACTTTTTATTTTTTTACTTTGTTATATTCACTGCTTTTCATATGTCAAGCCAACCTTGTATTCTTGAGATAAATCTAACTGGTTTATGATGTTTAATTTTGTTGTTCTTTTTGGTTTTGTTGTTGTTGTTCAGGTTTTTGTGTGTGTGTGTTGTTTTTTGTTTGGGTTTTTTTTTTTGGTACCAGGGATTGAACTCTGGATCTTGCGCTTGCAAGGCAGGTGGTGGAGCCACTGAGCTGAATCCCCGGCCCTGTCTTTGTATTTTTGAGACAGGGTCTTGCTGTGTAGTTTAGGCTGGCCATGAACTCACTGTGTAGCCCAGGCCGGTCTCAAATTCATAGCAATCCTCTTGCCTCTGCCTCCCAAGGGCTGGGATTACAAGCATGTGCCACTATACCTGGCAGTGTGATGTTTAATGTTTTAAAAAATATATTGCTAGATTTTGTTTACTAGTGTTTTGTTGAGGATTTCTACATTCATATTCATAAGAGATACTGGTTCTTTAATGTTTTGGTTTGAGTTTTGTTTTTCCTTTTGGTGCCTTTCTCTCATTTTGGTATAATGGTTCATACTGACCGGAGAATGAGCTGGGTGGTGCATGCCTTCCTCTTCTATGTTGGAAGAGTTCGTGAAGAATTAGTATTTAAATTTTTGGTAGAACTTACCAGTGGATCCATCCAGTACTGAGCTTTCCTTAGGGAATAGTTTCTTGGTTTTGTTTCATTTTGATTTTTGAGACAGGGTCTTGCTATGTAGTCTCGCTATGTAGTCCAATCTATGTGCTCTTGAATTTACTATGTATGTGGCCCATGGCCTCAAACTTGTGATCTTGCTGCCTCAGCTTCCTGCATGCTGGGATTACAAGTGTGGGAATAGTTTTTTTTAATATTAATTCAGTCTCTAGTTGTTACAGATCTCCAAGTCACCTATTTCTTTAGTCAGTTTTTCCAGTTTGTGGCTCTTAAGGAATCCATCCACTTCATCCAGATCTAATTTTTTGTTATACTGTATTCCTTTGTAAACCTTTGTATTTCTGTAATGTTGGTAGAACTATACCTCTTTATTTTATTCTTTCTTTTTCTTGGTCAGTGCTGCTCTAAAGATTTTATCAACTTGTTCCTTCTTCCTTTTTTCACTTTTTAGAAAATTATTTTACACTCTGGAAGCTTGATGCAGGAGGATTGCAAGTCCAAGGAGCACTCCACCACTGAGCTACATTCCCAGCCGCCTTATGTTCCTTTTCTTTTTTGGTACCTTGGGTTTGTAAACCAGGGTCTTTACACTGAGCTACATCTCTAACACTTGTTTGATTTTTTAAATTTTGAAACAGGGTCTCACTCATTTGCTAAGTTGTTTAGGTTGGCCTTGAAATTCCAAACCTCTTGCCTTAATTTTCCAAGTGTCTGGGATTTATAGAAATGTGCCACCACACACAGCAAAGTAAGATTATTGATTTGACATCCTCTTTTAAAATATAAGCATTAAAGCTGTTCATTCCCCAGTAAGCCCTGCTTCAGTTGTATTCTGTAAATTTTGGTATGGTGTGTCATTTTCATTCATTTCCAATTATATTTTTTTCAAAATATTTTCTAATTTCTCTTTAGATCTTCTTGGACATGTTGGTCATTTAGGAAGGTGTTTTATTTCTCTATATATTTCTGAGCTTCCCAACTTCCATTTCATTGTGGTCAGAAGACATCTCTTTTATTTTCTTAATTCTTTAAAATTTATTGACAATTGCTTTATGGTGTGTTGTGGAGAATGTTTTGCATACACCTGAGAAGAATTCTGTTCACTGGGTAGTGTTCTGTTTTAGGTGTGATTGATTTCTAGTGTCATTCAAGGCTTGTATTTTTGACCGTTGTGTAATACTCTACTCTAAAATGGTAAGGCCCTAGGTTTCTTTTCTAGGAGTTCCCCGTTAGCCCAATTGATAGGTTTGCTAATATGTAAGGGATAACTTCCTGTGTAGTAAGGCCCTAGAGAAAATAGTGAGGAATGGTACCTAAGCTATTCTCTGATCTTTAAAAAGAACCTTAGTCTATGAAGTATTACGAGGTTGGTTCCAAACCACCACATTTAAACCAAATATTGCAATAAAGCAAGTCACACATTTGTTTTGGTTTTGGGTACGTATAAAAGTTTGGTTTACACTGTTCCATAGTCTGTTAAGTATATGATAGCATTATATCTAAAAATCAGTATACATACCTTAATTAAAACATTTTGTGACTCAAAAATGCCAGTGATCATCTGGGCTGTTGGAAAAATGGCACTAACAGACTACCTCAGCAAAGGGTTACCACAAACTATTAATTTGTAAAAAATACAGTTTTGGGCCGGGGATTTAGCTCAGTGGTTCTGGCACCTGCCTCGAAAGCTCAAGGTCCCAAGTTCGATCCCCAGTACTAAAAAAAAAATATATAGTTTTGACACAAAAAAACAAGGTTAGGTAAAATGAGCTTTGTCTGTAGTTATTACAGCTTAACATTGTTATGTTGGGAGGCATCAGTTAACACAGATGCCTAGTTAAAAAGTTACCATAGTAGTTGGGCACAGTGGCACATGCCTCTACTATAATCTCAGCTACTTGAGAGGCTGAGGCATGAATATCACAAGCTTGAGCCCACCCTGGGCAACTTAGTGAGACTGTGACTGGAAAAAATACAAAGGGCTGGGGATGTAACTTAGTGGGATAGCAGTTGGCTAGCTAGCGTGGGCAAGGCCCCAAACTCCAGCGGGGGAAGGGGGATGTCACAGTAATCCAGGGAAGTTATATTGGTAACTTTCAGTCAGGTATTGGGAATGAGCAGTCATTGACAAAAGACAAAAGGTTTGGTAGGAGGAGACTGTATTGGACATGTTAAGTTTGAGACCCTAGTGGACATGGATAAATAATGGTCAGCTGGTTGTGTGTGTATATGTATATGTTTGTGTGCTTATTTGTGAGTGTGTGTGCCTCAGCACTCAGAAGAGAGGACTGAACTGAAATACAGATTTAAAATGCAGCAGGGTCTACTTGGTAGTTGAAAGTGTAAAAATAGATGAAATCACAGTAGGAAAGCTTGTAGAGAAGAGAATTGGAAAAAATTCTAAGCAGCCACCTACATCACAAGGATGGGCAGAGGAAAAACCCTTAACACAGACTGGCAAGGAGGAATCTGTTATTTAATAGAATACTTGGACAGTGTGTTGTCATAGAAGCCAGAAAATGGCAGCATGTCTAACACTGAACTACTATGTAGAAAGAAGTAAAGAATTGAGATATGACCATTGAATTTCATATGATTCTTGATGTGTTTGTTCAGTTATTTTTAAATAGTGGTTGAACATTGAAAGGTGGGTAAGAAAGCAGAGACTTATGACAGAGGTTGAATGACTCTTTTAAAAGATTAAATAGATTGAAAGAAAATTTTTTTTCCTGGCTCCTCTGAGCAAAGTTTTAAGCATACTGATGAGGAATGAACTACTAAAGAAAATCAAGAGCAGGGTGGGTGGTGCTGGTGCACACCTGCAGTCCAAGCCCTCTGGGAGGGTGAGGCAGGAGGAACAAATATTTGAGCCCAGCCCAGGCAATTTAGTAAGTTAAGAAGAACCTATCTCAAAGGAGATAAGGCTTAGTGAGAAGACCTTGGGATCAGTCCCTGGTACTTTAGAGGAGGGGGCAGGTCTTCAGAGTATCATTATTGGAAAAACCCTGAACCTCCGCAAATCTTAAGACTATTACTTTCTCTGTGAATTAATTGATGCTCTGCTGAGAATTCTTTTTTTTTTTTGAGACTTCTAATACTAACTGTAATGATAATTGTTCTTTGTGTTTTTATTTCTTGCTTTTAGCTTTATTTTTCAAGATAGTTAAAAAGATTTTTTCTTCTCTGATGTGGCCCTCCATGTTGGTTGCTATAGAAATGTTCCAGGGAACTGGAAAATTAAGTTAAAGTCAAAAATAATGATTTTATTTATTTATTTATTTATTTTTTGGTACCGGGGATCGAACTCGGGTCCTTCCGCTTGAGAGGCAGGCAGCGAAACCACTGAGTTAAATCCCTGGCCCAGGAATAATGATTTTAAAAACTCATCCCTTGAGGGGTGAGGCAGGGAGAGATCAAAGATTTTTCATTTTATGGACAATAAAATTTTGTTTACTGTCTCTCCCAGGACAATTTACACTTCAGTTCATGTGTGACCTGAGTTGTTTCTTTGTTTTGTTTGTTTTTTGTGACCTGAGTTTTAATCTGGCTGAACAGTAATGCTTCTGAACCTCAAAAGTAACCATCTGTAAAATGGGCATAATGATGCTTCAGAGGATAACTAGCTCAGAGTAGTATTTAATTTCCATTTTTCTACCTAAGGGACATATGAAATGAAATGTAATACAGGAGATGGTAATATATTTGTGTTGAATTTAAATGAAATCTTCAAAGCAATGTAATTTAGCTATGTAATAGGGCTGTTGCTGTATTCATAAATAGATCTGAGTAGTATTTTTAAATTGTTACATTTAAAAATTTGATTATTTTAACAGCTTTATGGAAGGGTTGGTGTTCTTGTTTGTATGTTTACTCTTGACTGAAAGAATGTTTACTACATTCATTAAACCATATATATCCTGTGTGGTTTAGATATGAACTTGTGATCCTCCTGATGCCCATGGTTCCTAGCAAACAACTGCCTTTGAAAAACTTGGAGAGTGTTTTAAAAACTGAGTTTTGAGGGCTGGGGATTTAGCTCAGTGGTTCCCCTGCCTGCTTCACAAGTGCAAGGTCCCGAGTTCATTCCCCAGTACCCCCCCCCCCAAAACCCCCAAAAAACAAAAACCAAAACTGAGTTTTCAGAAAGATAATGAGGAAGTGGAATTCTTAGATTAGTATCTACAATTAACTGACATTTTGATTCTAAAAAAATCTTTGCTTTGTGATTTTATCCTGCAATAGAATAATTTAAGAATGACTTAATTTTGTTTGTTTGTTTGATTTTGAGCTGTGTAGTTCAGGCTTGCCTTGAACTCACTATGTAGCCTAGGATGACCTCAAACTCATGGTGATCCTCCTACTTCCACCTCCAGAGTTCTGGGATTACAGGTGTGTGCCACCTCAGCCAGCCTGACTTATCATTCTTTGGGGATTTTTGTTTTTTGTTTTTGTTTTTGTTGGTACTGGATATCAAACTCAGGACCTTGTACTTGCAAGGCAGGTGTGGTGCCGCTGAGCTAAGTCCCCAGCCCTGACTTATTATTCTTAATCATCAGATTTCCCAGCCAAAATTAAGCTTTGAAAATGCTAATTTTGCTATGGTCTCTTAGACCTATCTTTGTGGTATAAGAATGCTTTTATTTGTAATGAAGAATTGATTATTGATTCAGTTTGTTCTACAGTTTGTTATAGTTGTCTCTAAGAACTATTTTACTGGACAAATGAAGAGGTTAACTACACACCCAGTTTTACTAAGTTCATAGAAATGGAAGTGGTATATAATAAAGCTGTGCTTGGTCTTTGAAAGAAATACCATAGAGGGCCAGGGATTTAGCTCAGTGGTTCTGGCGCACCTGCTGCGCAAGCACCAAGTCCCGAGTTCGATCCCTGGTACCAAAAAAAAGAACCAAACAACAACAACAAAAAGAAATACCATAGAAACTAGGTGTGGTGGCATATACCACCTGCACTCTGGGAGGCTAAGGCAGAAGGATTAAAAGTTAGAGGCCAGGGCTGGGGATTTAGCTCAGTGGTTCTGGCGCCTGCCTGGCAAGTGCAAGGTCCCGAGTTTGATTCCTGGTACCAAAAAAAAAAAAAAAAGAGGCCAGCCTCGGCAATTTATTGATTTAGTGAGATGCTGCCTCAAATCAGACAAGGGGATTTAAATTGATTTTGAAAAGAAGTAGTAATTTTTGATGATTTAGCTATCCAAATGTATAAAAGGTTAGTTTAATACGGAAAAATGTTTGAGTAGTTTATCTTTGAATTCCTAAATTGTATTCTAAACGTATTACTACCCTTCTCCTCCTCCTGCTCTTCCTCCTCTTCTTCCTTACCCCCTTTTCTTTCCTCTCACCCCCCTCCTCCCTTTCCTAGGGCCTGTGGATCAAACCCATCACTGCCTCACACTTGCTGGATCCCCAACAGTTAGGTTTTTTTATCTTTCAATTTGTTTCCACTTAGTTTTTTTTTTGGCACCAGGGATCAAACTGGGGACCTTGTGCTTGTGAGGAAGGTGGAGGAACCACTGAGCTAAATCCCTGGCTCTCCACTTAATTAGTTAATTCTTTTTTGTGTGTGCTGGGAATTGAACTCAGGTCCTTGTGCTTGCCAGGCAGGCGCGGTGCCACTGAGCTACATCCCTGGCCCAGTTAATTCTTGACTATATGCATATATACATTTGCTAAGTTGTCCATTTGTAATTTAATTGCTGTTACATTAGTTGGGTATTTTTGCAGATATTTTTTCCATCCATTTATATACATCAGTATTGAGACTAAAAATTAGATTTTTTTCCTTGCTCATACAAATCTTATATGTACAAATCTTATATCTTATATGTATTACTCTGAAAGGTTTTGTTTTTTGTTTTGGGGTTGTTGTTTATTTTTGGGTACTGGGGATCGAACTCAGGACCTTATGCTTGCCAGGCGGGCACTGTGCCACTGAGCTACATCCCTGGCTCTAAAAGTTTTGTTTTTACTTAATGTAGTTTCACTACAGTTCCAACGTATGGGTGTACCTCTGTGGTATCTAGCTGTTGCCCTGTTATTGTATGATTGGTGTTTATTTCAGCTACAAAGATTCCTAGTGGTTTTTTGGACAGGGTCTCTCTAAATTGCTAAATAACTTAAGCTGGGCTTGAACTTGTGATCCTCCTGCCTCAGCTTCCCAGAGTGCTGGGATCATAGGTGTGTACCATCATGCCTGGCTTCTAGACTTTTGGGTTGTTTTTTTGTTTTTTAAATAAAAAAAGACAATTTATTTGAAGGTAGGGGAAGGGAGAAAGGGAAGGTTCATCTGTGGAGGTGGATAATAATGAGAACTAGGAGGTGAGAAATAGGGGGAGGAGGGAGATATGTCACTATAATACTTCTTAAGACATTTTGATGCACATAGATATTACTTGAAAAAGTTTTCCTGAGTCTGAGACTGATAATAAATATAGAAGAAATGTAGGTTCACGCAAATTATTTCTCCTTTTTTATATTTTCAATAGTTATTTCCATATGTCTAGGTCAGTGATATTATCCATCCCCCCAACAAGCCTTTTATTACCTGATTTTTAAAAAATGAGTAGTATGTGTGTATACATGAAGATTTTCAATAGTCTTCCCAAGGTTAATGGATTCCTTGATCCATGCCAAGTATTTTTAATTATAGTTTTAATATGACAAGAATATTTCAAAATCTTATAAAGGTTCAGTGATGAATTTGTATGTGAATGAATCCAGTTGGGGGTGTGAAGGACACTTAAACAAGAGTCAGCAAAATTGGCTTCTAATCCCACTTCTGCCATTAACAAGCCTCATGACTTTGAAACTTTTACTTCTCTTGTCTTTGGTCTATTCCATGTTAAATTGATACTGTGAAAATTTCATAAGTTTTAGGGTCAAGTAGACCAGAGATGGTTATGAATTGAGTTTGCTAATTACTCCCTGTGTAACCCTTGGACGAGTTCTCTGAATATTGCTTTATTTCTCTGTAAAAAATAGGGAAAATGGCACCAGCTACTGTGGACTTTAAAGATTAAATGAAAAAAAATATTTGAAAAGCTTAATAATACTTGATACTGTTAGGGACACAAGTAAATATTAGTCACCTCATATTGGAAAGTTAGTTAAACTAGAACTCAGTGTTCTCTATGGTATCTTTTACCAATTAATTTTTATTACTTTATTTTAAACTATTCTTGTTACAACACAATAATTTGAAAATTTTTGTTATGGCAGCATTACCCTGAAACCATGTGGGAGAGCAAGGAAGTATTAAACTGATACCATATTTTCTTCATGCTTTTCTATTTTAGAATGCTGAATATATTAAAAATCTCAAATATTTGCTGTACTTTTAAGATTCATAAAAGAATAATATAGGTTAGAATTTCTTAATCTGGAAAATCTTAAGTACCGTAGGAATCTATGAATAGATTTTTCACAGGTCTTTCTTTTCTAATTTTTTTGTTTTTTCCTCCTTCCTTTCCCCCTCCTCACTCTTCAGTTCCCCCTTCCTTTTGAACACTTTTTTCTTATTTCACTTGTCTATTTTACATTCTAGTCTCTATTTACACTTTCAGTTTCTTACACCAGAGAGACAGTGTAATACTTAACACGTGTCTGATTTATTTTACTTAAGAGTATAGATTCAACGTGCATCCATTTAGCTATAAATGTCTCAAGTTTATCCTTCTTTATGGCTGAGTTGGTACTCCACTGTATAGAAAAACCACATCTTTTTTATCCATTCATCAGTTGATGGGTATTTGGGTTGTTTGCAAGATTTAGCTAATAGAAACTGTGTCCCTATAAACATGGGTGCACATATATCACTGTGGTTTCACAGGTGTTTGGACCTTAAAAATTTTGTGTGAAATTTCAGAGTGAGGATTTTTGGCTTTCATTGTGAACAACGTAGATTTAGTCTCTGCTAAAAATGATTTTAATATAGTGGTGGAATGAAACTGATCTAGAGGCTGTTATAGAGTTGTAAGATGCCAGGGAAGGCTTCTGAGTAGTTAGCTTTTTCCTTCCCTCCTTGCTTCCTTGCTTGCTTGCTTGTGGTACTGGGGTTCCAACCCAAGCCTCGAACTTGCTAAGCCAGTGCTTTTTCATTAACTACATCCCCAACCTGGTTGGTATTTTTGGTAGCATCTAAATGATAAAGAGTAGCATCTAGTTCAAAGATTAGACAGAAAATAGCTAGCACTAAGATCCAGTGGTGGGGACAAATGTTAGAAGATGAAGTTGAAGAGCTAATTATAGAAATCTGGATTTTGTACTAAGTATAATGGAAAGCCATTTCCAGATTTTAAACTGGAAAATGATTTTTTGAAAAAGGAAACTTAAGACAAAGCCATGAGGACTCTAGCATTTAGAAGTTTAAGAGTTCACTTTTAATTGAAAAGGAGAGGAATATCATTCATTGACCTTTTAAGAGAGTGAGATTCATCTGTTTCATATCTTGTTGAGAAGACAAGGTTAGGGGGCCGGGAATTTAGCTCAGTGGCTCTGCCGCCTGCCTCACAACCACAGGGACCCGAGTTCAATCCCTGGTACCAAAAAAAAAAAAGAGAAGACAAGGTTAGAATGATAACCTGACCATTAGATTTGGCAGCAAGTTTGCCATGAGACCAGAATGCCCGTGCAGTCAGTTGCTACTAGAGAATGCAGGTTTGTGATAGTTTATACCACTACTAGTATCTTGTGTGGATTTCATTTGAAACTATAAATAGTTCTCTCTTTGTATTTAGTCTTCAATCTGTGGGTGGTGTGATGTGGTTACAAGTTTGGATTTTGAGCTTCAATACCAGAATTAATATAACTTTTTTTTTTTAGCTTACTAAACCTCTCTAAATCTTTTTTGTGGGGGGAATAACAACAGTGTCCCAAATGGTTGCTTTGTGAGGCACTTTGCACAGTATGTAGCACATGGCTGTATGAATAGTAAAAACTAAAATGATATGCAGTATTTTGTACACTTTGGGGTTTGTATAGTGTTTAAGGGTTTAAAGTGCTTTGTTTTATCTTTTTTTATTTTCTCTTTTTTTGTTTTGTTTTATGTTTTTGATTAATTAGAAAATTCTTGGCTCTATTGATATAATGTATTACATTTATTGCTTTGCATATGTTGAACCATCCCTGCATCTGTGGGATGAATCCCACTTGGTCAGCATGTATGATCTTCTTGATGATCTTCTGCATTCTATTTGCCAGTATCTCAGGAAGGATTTTTGCATCTGTGTTCATTAGTGAAATTGACCTGTAGTTCTCTTTTTTGGTTGGGTCTTTTCTCTGCTTTGGAGATCAAAGTGATTTGACAAAATCCAACAGGCATTTATGATAAAAACCCTACAAAATATTGGAATAGATGGTCTCTGCCTCAATCTGATAAAAGCCATATATGGAAAACTGGCAGCAAATATCTTACTAAATGGTCAAAAACTGAAATCCTTCACACTAAAATCAGGAACAAGACAAGGATGTCCACTATCACCATTCCTGATTAATATAGTTTTGGAAACATTAGCCACAGCAATTAGACAAGAGAAAGAAATAAAGGGAATAAAGATAGGTAATGAAGAAGTCAAATTGTCATTATT
>NW_004624771.1:7866791-7890058 GCF_000247695.1 Heterocephalus glaber
AGGAAATGTAATCACATATATCACCAATATGTACTAATAAAAATATATTTTAAAAAACAAAAACCATTAAATCTCTCTACGTCTTTGCACAGATTAGCACAGGATCAGATTCTTCATAAGCATTAATATAAACTGCTATGCTAATTACTAGAAAAGTTAATATGAATACTCTATCAACTCAGCTTTAGCAAACATTTTCAGATATCCAGCTCTCCTTTTGAATGTTATGTCCTCTAAACACCCGTTTCTTTGTTCTTTGTTTTTTTTTTTTTTTTGGAGCATGCTACAACCTCATACACCATTATAGCATTTAACTCTACAATCAGATAGTTATTAGATATTTTCTTCTTTCTTTTTAACAGTGGCAAAGTTTCACATTTATTAAAGGTAAGAAAAAAACAGGCAAGGGGGAAAAAGGGGGCTCTGCAGAGCAAGTTTGGGCCAAGCAAAATGGCGTGAAAAAATAAAAATAAAAAATACACCCTACAGTGTAGGGCGGACTATCATGAAGAGGTATGACAGCCTTATTTTCTTTTTCAGCATCTAGAAGATAGTCTGAACATATTAAGCTATTAATTATTTGTAGGTGAATTTTACTTAGAATATACTTTATTATAGAAGTTAAAATATAGGTAGTTTCACAATTTACTCTTTATTATGAAGCTGTTAACACATGCAGGTAACTAATAATAGAACTGACATGAAATTAACTTGAGTATTTACTGTCTATTACACCATTAATATTTTTTTGTCTATTTTCATTTTAGTGTTTTTGTGGGGTTTTTTTGGTACCGGGGATAGAACTTGGGTCCTTGCACTTGCGAAGCAGGTGGTCAAACCACTGAGCTAAATCCCCAGCCCTCTCATTTTAGTGTTTTTTTGGGGGAGATTAAGTTTTTTTTATTTTTGTGGTAATAGAACTTGAACCCAGGGTCTGGTACGTGCTAAGCTAAATATCATACCTTGTAAAAAGTCAAAGTTTAATTGAAATAGACTGTTTTGTTTTGTTTTGGTTTTTTGGTACAGGGGATCGATCTCGGGTTCTTGAGCTTGTGTAGCAGGTGGCGAAACCATTGAGCTAAATCCCAGGCCCTTTAATGACTTGTAATACTCTAATACTTTATTCATCAATTCTCATTTTAAAAAACAAGTTATTAGTAAATGTAGTAGTTATTGTTTAAGACACATGCCAAAAGTTTTATTTTATTTTATTTTTTTCAATGCTTATCAAATCCAGGATCTTAGCACTAAGCTACATCCCTAGCCCTTTTAAAATTTTGATGGAGAATCTCACCAAATTGATATGCCGGGGCTCAAATTTGTGATCCTCCTTCCTCAGCCTCCCAGAATCCTGGGATTACAGATATTGCTACTACTCCAGGCAATTGTTTTGTTTCTTAAATTTTGGAATTTAAAGTTGTTTTTTTTGGGCCGGGGATTTAGCTCAGTGGTTTCGCCACCTGCTGCGCAAGCGCAAGAACCCGAGATCAATCCCCGGTACCAAAAAAAAAAAAATGATAAAGTTTTTTTTGAGACAAGGTCTCACTATGTAGTTCAGACTGGTCTTGAACTCATTATGTAGCCCAAATTGGCCTTAAACTCACAGCAGTCCTCTTGGTTAAGCTTCTTGAGTGCTGGGATTACAGGTGTACCACCACCATACCCAGCTAGAGATTTAAAAAATCTTTTGAATTAATACTTTGTTGTCCTAGCAACACACACTATATATAAAAAAACTAATATGAGCCATGCAAGGAACCATAAAAAAGATGTCTTCTTACATATCAAATTTAAGAATATCTAAAAGTTAAAAAAAATCCTATATTCTCTTTTTTATCTCTTTATTCCAACCAAATTTGATGATAAAGTACCTTTAAGGGCTGAGCATTTAGCTCAGTGGTTCCACTGCCAGCCTCACAAGTGCAAGGTCCCGAGTTTGATCCCTGGTACCAAAAAAACAAACGTATCTTTAAGGTAGTTTTTATTTTAGGCCAATTTTCAAAAACCTCTCTATTGATATATAACTTATGTAGAAGTCCACTTCAGGGCCAGGGATTTAGCTCAGTGGTTCCGCCACCTGCCTCGCAACTGGAAGGACCCGAGTTCTATCCCAGGTACTAAAAAAAAAAGTCCACATAAGTAAAGAACTTGCTTGTAAATTGTCACAACTGAAGAGACCCATGTAACATGTGCAGGTCAAGAATATTATTAGTCCCTCTAAAAAGGTTTTTGTTTTGTTATGTCTCCCCTCATTCTTATTGCTGATGATCAAACCACCAGGACCTCATGCATGCTAGAAAAGGATTAGTCCTTAAAGATTTTATTCATTTATTTATTTTGGTGCTGGAGATTGAACCAGGGCCTCACACTTACTAGACAAATGTTCTATAACTGAATTAAATTCACAATCCCCCAAAAGGTTAATTTTTAACCATATGTATATGTGTACAGTATATAAACAGAGTCTTAAACTTAAGAGACTTAGATGTCCTGGCTCTAACTTCATTACTAACTGCAAGTGTTACTTAGGCAAGTTAGTTCTTTCTTCCTTTTTTTTTTTTTTTTTGGGTTCGGTTTTTTGAGACAAAATCTTGCTGTGTAGTTCAGTCTGGCTTTGAACTCACTATGGAGCCCATACTGGCCTGGAACTTGCAGCCACCCTCCTGCCTCAGCCTCCCAAGTACTGGGATTACAGGCATGCACTACTACGCCTGGCTCTTTAAGCGAGTTATTTCAACTTTTTGGAGACTATTCCCCATCCCTAAAGTGAAGGAACAAGACTCGATATTTTATTATGGCTTTAATTCTTTAAAAATGCAAAAATATGGAGTACTGTGATATAAGTGTTTTGAGAGGTCAGAGATGAGACTAAATTTGATTACTTTCTAAAAGTTTAAGTGAAACAAAAGACATACTCTAAAGTTTTTCCTTTTTCTTTGTTTTTCCAGGTTAAATTTCACACTATGTGCTGACTGTATCTACAGAAGATAATTTAAAAAAAGATAAACTTTTTTCAAAGGTTTTGATTCCAGTGGAATCTTTGCTTTAGATTTTGTGTGTGTGTGTGTGTGTTAGTGAATTGTAACTCCAGAAGCAATGCCTGTACAAGCTCCACAATGGACGGATTTCCTTTCCTGCCCAATTTGCACTCAGACTTTCGACGAAACAATTCGAAAACCTATCAGTTTGGGTTGTGGCCATACTGTCTGCAAGATGTGCCTGAATAAACTCCACCGCAAGGCTTGCCCATTTGACCAGACCACTATCAATACAGACATTGAGCTCCTCCCTGTGAACTCAGCATTGCTACAGCTAGTGGGTGCTCAGGTAAGGTGATTGACTTAATACTTTTTAATTTGTGGTGTATGTTTTCCTCTTGAGAGAAATGTGTTGAATTAAAACTGAGTAATGTTGTCTTCTGTGTGAGTATAATTCTTTATTGTACAAATCCTTTATTTTGGTATGTTAGATTTATTAGTCCATAGTTTTTCAGTTGTAATACAGAAACGTCCATTTCATCTTGTGGCTTGGTTTTCAACAATCCTAGCTATATGGATTAGGAAAGAAACCTAGGAGGTTAGTAATAAGGACTTAACATTGAGGAAAATAGTCATAAAACCTTGTACTTTACTCAGTGGGAAAGATAAAGCTGCTTCAGACAGTTTTACTTATTAGAAACTAATTGGAATGAAAGATGAGAAAGGTGACAAAAGTATCAAGTGCAGCATTTGTGAACAGTTTATTTAGAATAGAAGCAATGTCCTGGGTACGTGAATCTGGCAGTTCTGGAGGTAATTGAAAATTTTATGTAAGTATTCCCAAACTAGAGATCAGTGTCCTCACAAGATTTAAAGCCAAGATAAACAAATTTTTAGAAGCATTTATTTAGACAGTCCTCACTATTTTGTACAGTGTGAGTCTTAAGTCCCATATGTTTATCATAAGTTAAAGATTAGTCTTCTATAAATTGTTAAAACACGGCAAAGGTTGATATTACGTATGTTGGAGAAAAAGGCAGCTGTTCTAGAATAGCTTATTCAAAAGAAAAATTTACTTTATTTATGAGCCTATCTTGATGTCACCAACAGCACTGCTAAATATTTGTCAAAAAGGAAAATGGATTTGATCTTTTTTGTTTTCTTGTAATTAATTTTTTTTTCTGGTACTGGTGATCAAACTCAGGACCTTGCGCATGTTGGGCAGGCACTGTCCCGCTGAGCTACATCCCTGGCTCCTGTAATTAATTCATCTTATAATCATTTTCTTTGTATTTTGAAAATTATAGTATGTTTTGGAAAGAAAATAGATTGATTGAGGATAATAGTTTTAGAAATATCTGGTATTTTAATGCCAGATAACTGAGCTTGGCTTTTTTACATAAAGTTGTCTAAGAATAAACTAATTCTTTTTCCACAAAATGGCTGAGACTTCCTATCTTCAATGAAACAGCTAATGTTTATGGAACTTGAAGACAGGACATTTTAGTGTACAGTAGTCATTATTTTAACCTTAAAGATCCTATTAAAAAGCCATTAGCCAGGCTTGGTGGTGCACACTTGTAATCCCAGCACTTGGGAAGCTGAGGCAGGAGAATCACAGTGAGTTCAAGGCCATCCTGAACTACACAGTGAGACTGTCTCAAAAACAAACAAAAAAAGCAATTAGAACTGAAGAATAAATTCAGCAGAATTACAAATACAAAATCAACATGCTTCCGGGGATGGTGGCGCATGCCTGTAATCCCAGCACTCAGGAGGTTGAGGCAGCCTGGCTACATAGTGAGACCTTGTCTCAAAAAAAAAAAAAAATTTGCTGGGTGTAGTGCTGGATGTAATCCCAGCACTTGGAAGGCTGAGGCCAGAGGATTACCACAAGTTCAAGGGCTGCATGGGATACGCAAGGTGAGTTCAAGGCCAGCCCCCACTGCATAGTGAGACTTTGCAGGTGAATAAATGGAAAGATATAAAGTGTTTATTCATTGGCATATGTAATTCTCATGGCAATACTACTCAAAGCAGTCTACATATTTAGTGAAAGACCTATCAAAATTCCAATGATGTTTTCAATTAATTTTTTCCCTTTTTGTGTATGTGTTTGGTAGTAGGAATTGTAGTAGGGCCTGTATGTGTTCTGCCACTTTAGCACTGAACCACATTTTCAGCCCTTAAGTTTATTGTTTTATTTTATTTTTTTTGGTACCGGGAATCGAACTTGGGACCTTTCGCTTGCGAGGCAGGCGGCAGAACCACTGAGCTAAATCCCTGGCCCATTAAGTTTATTTTTTAAAATAAACATTTTAAACATTTGTTTTTTAAAACAAAAATTTGTTGCTGGGCATGGTGGCACACACTTGTAATCCTAGCGCTCTGAGAGGCTGCAGTTGGAGAATCTCAAATTCAGAAACAGCATGGGCAACTTATAGACTTAGCGAGACCCCAACTTAAGTTTTTAAAAGGTTGGGAATGTGGCTCAGTGCTAAGTCCCTGGGTTCAATCCCCCATACTGCAAAAGAAAAAGAAAAATTAATTGGAACTTTACCTTCCACCACGTACAAACATTAACTCAAAATCGATCAAAGACCTATGAGTTAAAACTATTAAATTCTTAGAAGAAAATACAAGAGAAAGTCTCCATGACCTTTAACTTCACAATGATTTTTTAGATACAGTACAAGAAGTATAGGCAGTAAAAGAGAAAAGAAATTGATGAATTGGAAGTCACCAAAAATAAAAACGTGTATCAGAAGACATGTCAAGAAATTGAAAAGACAACCCACAAAATGAGAGAGGGTAATTATAAATCATGTCTGACAAGGGATTCCGATGCATGCTGCAACATGGATGAATCTTAAAAGCATTCTAAGTGAAATAAATCAGATAAAAAATGATGCATATGTTTCTGCCTATCTAGAATAGGTAAAGACTCAAAGAACAGAGATTACCAAGGGCCAAAGGAATGAGGAGTTTATTACTTAATGAGTATAGAGTTGTTATGGTGAAAATTTCTGGAAATATTGGTAATACTTATATAAGGTGAGCATATTTAATGTAGTATACACCTTAAAATGTCTAAAACGGTAAATTTTGTTACACATTTTATCACTATAAAAAGTTAAAAATATACCATCACCAAGTGAGTTTTGTCCCAAAAATGCAAAGTTGGTTTAACATTTAAAAACCGATTCATATCAATCAATACACCATAACAATAGAATTTTTTTTAAATGTACCTACTTAGTCATCTCAATGGACACAGAAAAGGTACTTGGCAAAATTCAGCACCCTTTCATGATAAAAAATACCCAAGAAACTAGGAAAAGAAGAACGCTTCTGAAAAATCCACAGCTGATATCATACTTGATGGTGAAAGACTAGATGCTTTCCCTGTAGAATTAAGAACAAGGCAAGAATCTCTGCTCACTACTTCTAGTCAGCATTTAGGAGGTGAAAAAAAAATCAATTCCCTTTACATAAAATCAAAATAAATAAAATATTAGGAATGTACTTAAACGAAGTACAAAAGTAGTCAGATGTGGGGTGTGCCTGTAATCCCATCACTGAGAAGCTGAGGCAGGATTGTAAGTTCAAGCCCAGACCAGGCAATTTAGCCACTTAGCCAAGACCCTGTCTCAAAGAAAAAATTAGAAAAGGGCTGGAAATGTAGCTCAAAGGCCCTGAGTTCAGTATCCATTACCACTTTTTAAAAAATGTAAAATTAGAGGGCCGGGATTTAGCTCAGTGGTGCCACTGTGTGCCTTGAAAATGCAAGGTCCTGAGTTCGATCCCAGATACCAAAAAAAAAAAAAGAAAAGAAAAGAAAGAAAGTGTGTTTATGGGCCCGGAGATTTAGCTCAGTGGTGCTGCCACCTGCCTCACAACCGCAAGGTACCGAGTTCGATCCCTGATACCAAAAAAAAAAGTAAAATTATGCTTTGATAGCTACAAATATTTTTGAAAAATTTAAAAGCCCAAATAAACATTTACTCATGATTCAAAGGCTAAATGTAAAAGATAATGTGTAATGTAAACTGTGTAATTCTTGGAAGAAAATAGAACCACATGTCTTCATGATTTGGGGGTAGGCAGTGTCTTGGGTTTGTTTGTTCGTTCCTTTGTTCCTTTGAAGATTTGTCACTGAAAACACCAAGAACAACAAGAAAAAGATAAACTTCATAAAAATTAAAAACTTTCAAAGATGCTGTCAAGAAAGTGACAGAACAAACTACAGAAGGAAGGGTGATAGTAAAATCATATATCTAGTAAAGGATTTGTATCTAGAATATGTACATGAGTTTATGACTCAATTAAAATGATAAAATATCCAATTAAAAATGGGTAGAGTTCTAAATAGGCACCTCATCAAAGAAGATATGCAGATGACAAATGAGCAAATGAAAGGTTGTGCAGCAGTTGTCCTTAGGAATTGTAAGATAAAATAACAATGAGATAGCGCTGTATACCAGTTAGAACAGCTGATATCCAGAACATTGACAACAGATGCTGAAGATGCATGGAGCTACAGATACTTTTCATTCTTCACTGCTGGGAATGAAAAACTCATAAAACCACTTTGGGATAAAAGTTTGGCAGTTTCTTACTAAATTTAAGATGAGCATTAGCCCATCTGATTAGAAAACTTAAAACTTACACAAACAGCTCTCATGACTGTTTGTCTCACTTTGTAGTTCAGGCTGGCTTTGAATTCATTATGTAGCCAAGGCTGGCCTCAAACTCAGTGGCAGTCCTCCTGCCTCAGCCTCCCAAGTGCTGGGATTATGGGGGTGCTCCATCATGCCTGTCCCTCATGACTGTTTTACCAGGTTTGTTCAGTAAGTGAATGGATACACAAACAGTGGTATATCCATGCAATTGGAATATTGTAGAAAATGAAAGAATTAAAAAATAGCTGTTAAGCCATGAAAAGACATAGATAAATACCACATATATTACTTAGTGAAAGATATTACTTACTGAAAGACTCTGAAAAGGATACATATTATATGATTCCAATTATATGATATTCTGTAAATGGCAAAAAAAAATAACAGCAATAAAAATACTAGTGGTTGCTGGGTGTTCAAGAGGAATGGAGGATTGAATTGGTTGAAGCACAGGATTTTTTTTTTTTTTTTGAGCTAAACCCCCAGCCCCACAGGATATTTCTTAGGGCAGTGAAACTGTATATGAATCTGTAATTGTGGATATATGACACTCTGCATTGGTTAAAACCCATAAAACTTTACAAAGAGTATGGATAATAGTCTGAAATATATGAAATTACTGAAAGGGATAGGGAGGAAAGGTGCTAAGTTAAGTAACTTTAGATACTTATTAGGTCAAAATTGGTGGACTGTCTAAGATTAAAGGCAGAAGATAGTCTATAAAAGCAGTGTACTCTAGTTGACAAAGTAGTTTACCATGGGAGTATGAATTAATTTTTACTGTTGTATGTGCATACTGGAATTGAACAACTTAAGTAAATGGGTGGCAGATGGTGGGAACCAGCTTTCTCACTGTTGAAGTTTACAGATCAGCAATAGATAAATGCTAAAATGATCCGTGTGGTAGTAGATTAGAGTTGGCAGCATCAGTATAAACTCATATTTAGCTTAGCATAGATACAGATGATTGCGTAAACAAATATGTATAGATAAATGTATACACCTGTCTTAGTGTATACATGTATCATCCAAGATGAGTTGGAAGGCCCAATGCCCCAAAGGCAGTGTACATACCTAGGGTTCAGATTTTGGTTTCTCCAATAAAGGGAACCAAGGTTGTTTTCTTTTTTTAAAGGCTGATTGTAGGACTGAGTCAGGAAGTATTCAAATGAGCCTGAAGTACCTTATAGTGCTATAAAGTAAAGAAACGCTCAGAGTGATGTTGTTTATGTCAAAGGCATAAAGGAGCCAGTTAAGTTCCAGTGGCCAAAACTGAAAGAGTTCAAATAAAATGAATGGAATTGTAACCCAAAATATTAAATAAATATATCAGAGTCTGTACAGATAAAATGTAAATGATTAAATGAAGGAAAAAGACGTGGAGGAAAGAGAGGTATCATGCAGAATTTCAGATAAATTATTACAATACCTTTAAGTAAGTAGAATATATTGTGTGCTATGCAAAATGACCTCATCCAACAAAAGGTATGAAAGGTGGGAGATTGTTAACTTCATACTGCAAGTTAATTGAACACTGACTTGTAAAGGGACTGACACATAAGCACAGCAATATTTTTGCTTAGGGGTTCATAATTTTGTGTGTGTCACACGCACACACACACTTGCCTGTGATTGATTTCATTTTAGGGCTCAGATAAATGTAAATTTACATGGTAGATATTCAAACAAGTAGCATTTTTCAGTGCAGGACTACGACCCAATAAATTAGAAAGCTAGCTGTGTCAGGAGAATATACCTGGAATAAAGGAAAGCTGAAAAGAAAATGGAAAAAAGCTCAAAATTTTAAAGACAAAGTGTTAGAATAGTCAAACATATGGGTATTTTTTAAAAGGAACATAAAGTCATAGAGCTAGTCACCCTTGTGTTTTATAGGTATATAGATGAGGAAGGAAGTGCCCACAGAAGTAGATGACTCTCTCAGGGTCCTAGTGCATATGCCAGCCCTCTTATCAACTTATCTCAGGCTCTTTGCACAGAATATGCAGGAGGAAAAGGAGGGAACCCTTTCTTGTAGGTAAATTATCACATACTGATTTATCTTTTTACAGCTTTTTAAAAAGTTATTAAATATATCTTACTGGAAAACAGATTTCCACAATACCTCTTGCTATAACCAGAGAAATTCTTATTCTGAAAGTAGGGGTGAAGAATACAGAGGAAAGAAAGGAAGGAAGACATGGTAAAAGATAGCTTTCTCCTTCAGTGCCTACACAGGACTTGGCACATGATAATTGCTCAGTAGGCACTTGAGAAACAACCATAACGGGCAGGATTAAGAAATAGGATCTAAGGGCTGGGGATTTAGCTCAGTGGTGGTTGCACCTCCTGCTGCGCAAGCGCAAGGACCCAAGTTCAATCCCCAGTACCAAAAAAAAAAAGAAATAGGATCTAATCACCAAAAAAAGGAAGAAAGATTTAGAAAATCTTTCAACTTTTCTGTAAAATTATTCCAATGTAAGTTAAATGTCCCACCTTACATACTTTTTTTGGAAGGAGTAACTACACTAAAATTACTTTAAAGTAAGTTTAAAATGTTTAGGAAAGGGCCCGGGGATTTAGCTCAGTGGTTCCGCTGCTTGCCTTGCAAGCACAAGGACCCGAGTTCGATCCCCGGTACCAAAAAATAAAAATAAAAATAAATATTTAGGGAAGCTGGAAGGTACTTGAACAAATATACCAGACCTCTGGAATTCTGATATTTTATATGGCATGATGCGTGATCTTGTTGTCGCCTTTAACTTATTTCCTTAACTCAAATTCTCAGATTTATCTTTACATTTATCACATTTCTGAAAACATAGTCAAATCTCCTGGCTTGACTACTTAGTTATGTTCATTTAAAATACATGTACTAATTGCTTCTCAGCCTTTTGGCTAAGATCAAGTGTAAAATGCATGTACTAATTGCTTATGATTACACAAAGAATAGAATTGGTGGGTAACAAAATCACGTGTATTTATACAGTATTTGCACTAAATGCTTTCTCAGCCAGCTGATCAGAGCTAAACATCAGCATCAGGGCTGGGGATTTAGCTCAGTGGTTCCACTGCCTGCCTTGCAAGCACAAGGACCTGAGTTCGATCCCTAGTACCAAAAAAAACCACATCAGCCTTAATAAGTCATGTTGATAATGTGTTTCCTTGATATGATGTGATGACAATAGCACTTTTCTTTTTGGGTCTTATTTCTAACAACCTACAACCCTGGTCTAATGAGAAAAACATTAGGCAAGTCCCATTTAAAGGGATTCTGCAAACTAACCTGACCAGTATACCACAAAACTGTCAAAGCCATCAAAAACAAGGCAAATATGAAAAACCATCAAAGAACCTTTAAGAGACAGGAAGGAAATACGTAATATGGTATCCTGGAACAGAGAAAGGAATTAGGATTTTTTTTTCATTAAGTTTATTGGTACATTGTAGGTATACATTGTGATCACATTCATTATTGGGAATTTGTACTTCTGCATGATATATCTTGGTTCTTATTTTTTCCCATAGGAATTAGGATTTCTGAGTAACATGTAAACTTTAGTTAACAATAATAAATATGCTAATATTATCTCACTGATGTGAACAAATACCAGTGTAAAACAATAATAATGGAAGGTGGATGGAAGGTAATGAGAATTTTCTGTATTGCCTTTGTCATTTTTCTGTAAATCTAAAATTGTTCTAGGGCTGGGGATTTAGCTCAGCGGTTCCGCCGCCTGCCTCACAAGCGCAAGGACCCGAGTTTGATCCCCGGTACCAAAAAACAACAACAAAAAAAATACAATTGTTCTAGTGAGGTGTGATGGCACATGCTTATAATCCCAGCACTTGGGAGGCTGAGGCAGCAGAATTGTTGCAAGTTCGAGGCTAGGCCAGGCTACACAGTGAGCTCAAGGCCAGCTTAGACTGACTATAATAAGACTTTGTCTTAAAAAAAAACAAAAAATAAAATTCTTTGGTAAAATAAGGTTTATTAACACATTTTTGCCAGCTTGAACCACTGGTGGTACAAACAAATTTAATCACTATCATCGGTCTTTTTACTATTAAAATTAATTTAAAAACCATCTGATAGGTAGTTATGCATGTACCACCAGTGGTTTAAAATACCTGGCAGTGAGACATACAAATTACAGCCGATCATAAACTTGTTAAACAGAATTGGCAAAAGATCCAAGTAGACATTTCTCCAGAAAAGATGGATAAATAGCCAATAAGCACATAAAAGGATGTCGAACATCCTCAGTTGTTACAGAAATACAAATCAAAACTACATTAGAGGCCGGGGATTTAGCTCAGTGGCGCTGTAACTGCCTCCAACACACAAGGTCCTGAGTTCGATCCCCAGTACCAAAAAGAAAAATGCATTAGGGCTGAGCATGTAGCTCAAAGATAGAAGGTTTGTATATCATATGAGAAGCGCTGAGTTCAGTCTCCAACCCTTCCCTAAGAAAACAAATTAAAGGGAGGGAATTGATGAGAGAAAAGGGAGATGTTGATCAAAGGGTTCAAAGTTTCAGTTAGCCAGGAGCATTAAGCTTTAGCGATTTGTTGTACAGACTTTCAGAACTGTTTCAGAAAGTGTCAAAAAACAGTAAGTATGTTTTAAGCAAGGGGAGAGTATTCTGAGGGGGATTAAGGTCAATGTGTCTTTTAATGAATTTCTTTTAAAAATCTCAACATTCACTGTTTTCCACTCACACTTCATGCATTTTTTTCCTAGTGTACTATATTTTTAAGCAAAACATTTACTGGTACATTTTAGATATATATAATGATAACATTCATCATAGGGAATTTATACCTGTACATGATATATCATCCTTCTTCATTTTTTCCCATTTCCCACCCCATGCTTCAACCCCCCTTTCCTCCTCATTTACAGAAAACTTTGTTTCCTTTTTTTCTTCTATTCTCCTTTTTCATTGACCCTTCTTTCCCCCTTCCCCCTCTCTTTTTTCCCTTTTAATTTCAGCATTCTTTTCCCATTTCCCAATATCTATTATACATTTTGGTCCATATTTCCAATTTTGGTTTCTCACATCAGAGAAACAATGCAGTATTTAAACATGTGTGCAATTTATCTTGCTTAAGAGTATGGTCTCAAGCTACATCCATTTAGCTAGAAATGTCTCCAGCTCATTCTTCTTTATGGCAGAGAGTATAAAAAAATCCACATCTGGGCTGGGGATTTAGCTCAGTGACACTGTGCCTGCCTCGCAAGCGCAAGGTCCTGAGTTTGATCCTCAGTACCAAAAAAACCCCAAAAACCCACATCTTCTTTATCCATTCATCTGTTGATGGGCATTTGGGCTGTTTCCAGGATTAGCTATTGCAAACTATGCCGCTATAACCATGGGCATATATTACTGTGGTATGATGTTTTTAATTCTTTTGGGAAGATACCCAGCAGGGGAATAGCTTGATCAACTGGAACCTCTAGTTTTAGTTTCTTGAGACATCTCCACACTGATTTCTACAATGGTCGCACCAGTCAACGCTCCCACCAGCAATGGAGAAGCGTTCCTTTTTCCCAACAACCCCACCAGCATTTATTATTGATTGATTTCTTGATAACAGCCATTCTTTCTGGAGTAAGATAGAACCCCAGTGTTGTTTTAATTTGCATCTCTCAAATTACCAGTGATGTTGAACACTTTTTCATATATTTGCCATTTCTACTACTTCATCTGAGAAGCGTCTATTCAACGATTTGAAAAAGAATCCCTCCTTTGGCCTGGCAAGCCACACACTTGCCCCATTTTACAAATACATGGGGCAATCCAAGTATCCTTAGACCTGAGTTTGTACATTACCTTCGGGGAAGCACTCTAGAGCAGATACAGATTAAAAAAAGAAATAGAGGCGGTTAGGAGAATGATGAAAACCATGAACGTCCAGCATAGGAAAGAAATGGAATCCATAAAACAGATTCAAACAGATATCCAGGAGATTAAAAATTCCGTTGAAAGTATATGCAGCAGAATGAGCCAATGTGAGGACAGAATAACAGGTATAAAAGACAGGCTTGTAGTTAGCGATCATGAAAAGAAAGATTTCTTAAAAATAGCAAGGAACCACAAAAATGCAATCCAACAGCTGCTAGAAGATGCAAAGAATAACGTAAGACTGGCATCAATGAAAAAGCAAGAGATAGTGCAAATGACATTAAAAAACCTGTTCACAGAAGTATTGGCAGAAAACTTCCCAAGCAGGGAAAAAGAATTTAACATGCAGATAAGTGAGGAATATAGAACTCGAATTAGTCATGATCAAAACAGAAATCTGTACCAAGGCATATAATAGTCAAGATTTCAGAAATTCGACAAAAGAATAGAATATTAAAAGCTGTTAGAGAAAAGAAACAAATCACCTATGAAGGAAAGCCCATCAGAATCACAGCAGACTTCTCAACATAAGCCTCAAGTCTAGGAGAGCTTGGAGTGAAATATTTCAAGCCCTAAAAGAAAACAACCTCCAGCCCAGATTGATGTACCCCACAAAGCTGTCTTTCATAATTGATGAAGAAGTAAGATACTTCCATGATAAAGAACACCTGAAGAAATTCATGACCACCAAACCAGCACTCCAAAGTGTTCTGAAGGACATTCTAGAAAGAGGACTACAACTCCATGAACCCTCACAGTTAAACAGAGAAAAAGAGAGGGAACCAACAACAGGAAAATAACATGACAAGGATAAGTCAGTATATATCAGTTATAACCAATTAAATAGTCTTTCGTTATGGTCACCATCTCTATCTGAGAAACTATTTCTGATTTTATTTTTTTCTAGAGCCTCATTCATCTGCTTTGATACATTCGCTGTTACCAGTTCAAAGTCCAGGTGGGTGGGTTTAGAATTGTTCTACCTTGTTGCCCCTTGGGTTTGCCTGTGATGAGGTGGAAGTTTGGGATTACATCTTGCTTAAGTGTCTTCTCATTTTCTTCTTTTTTTAAATTTAATTCCTGGGTTGATGCTTGTAAATTGTGTTTGGCAAGTAGCTTTATTGCTAGTATTTAGAACCCTTAGGGAATGACTACTCAGAGATATCTTCTTAGGCATAGCTAGCTTTTGGGCTTGAGACTGTGTCAAGATCCTACCTCTTCAATTTATTGGGGATGAGAAGTTGCTGCCTATTTGGTCTAGCCTAGCCCCTGTTCTTTGGCACTGGCCTATAGTATTGTTTATGACTCTTAGGCAAGCTCAATCTTGGCACACCAGGAAGAACAACTGATTAGCACAATTATGATGTTTTGGCTAAAGTAGTACAATCAGTAATAACAGTAGCATCAAACACAACCTAGAAAATGACAAACTGTGGCAACTATTTGTCCCCTGTAACTGTATGAACTAGATTTTTGGTTATATAACAAAAGCTAAAACCAGAAAATTGTATATTATATATGCCCTCAGAATGGTGATTTTACCTTCAGGGGAGAAAATTTTAAAGGGGTTAGGGGAAAAAATAGAGAAATAGAAGAGATTAGAAGGAAGGCAGGAGGATAGAAGATTATGCAAATTTGAGAAACTAATGAAGACAGGAGGGAGAAGGAAGGAAGAATTAAAAACAAGAACAGAACAACAAAACTAGAAACAATGTTCACATTTACGTAAAAACAAACAATGAAGAAAAAATCCAAAAACGAAGAAAAAAAGGGAAAAAGTAAGGAAAAAAATGTCTGCTTCAAGGCATGTCTCTGCTATCCTTGGTAGACAAATTGGGTCCACAGATCCCAGATCCATGTTGATTTAATCCCAGCAAGCAAGCCATAGATTTATGGCAGAGTGATGAATAATTCCAGCAAGCCTGCATCTTTCGTTCTGAAACTCAGGATGGTTTCTGGCTGTGAGGCTAGAACCTGATTTGTTCAGCCTACAACACTCTGTGTGCCTCTTACGGCTTGAACTTGGCTCCATGCTGCCTGGAGCTTGGCTTCTTGACCTCCTACCAACTTGAACTTGGTTCTACCTCACCTTGATGGAGCCAGCCCGTACCTCCTCTGAGTTCCAAGCTCAATCGGCCCTTGTCCATGATGGCTGCTGGCCAGTTGCCTTCTCCTGGCGGACCTCTGAACCTGAGTAACTCAGCAGCCATTGCAGTCTGCTTCATCCATTGCTGTGTTCCCCTGGTGCGTTTCTCTGTGGAGGCCTCTGGGGTCACCAGTAGTCAACGTGTGACTGCAGGTTCGAGCTGCCTTTCCCACACAGTAAGTCAGGGCTCAGGGAGAAAGTGCTGCTTGCTACCTCCTCCTTCATTTAAGTCTCTCTACTCACTTTCCCCATGGGTTTAAATTCTTGCCTCTGGTCCTTGCTGGTTTCTGGGGACTCACTTCCTTCCTCCTTGTCTTCCTCTGCTATATTCCAGTGTCTGGACTCCAAATCTCAGGCTATTTCTCTGCTGTTCACCACTCCGCCATCTTCCTGAAAGTCCTTCACACTTCATACTTTACAGTTGGTGAAAGAGTGAATTTTTTAATGCACCTGAGGTGATAGCTTTCTTAACCTGATTTATGTTGTACCCCATCATTATATACAACCATTATTTGTAAATTCAAGATAAAATTAAAGAGAATGCATAGGGCCCTGAATTTGATCCCTAGAGCCAAAAAAATTATATGAAAAATCTACTTTTGATGTATTAGAATTGATACAGTAATAATAGTAGGAGGTATTTGATAAATATTATATAATGGTACTCCACTTTTGGTAATAGTCTGATTTTCAAAAAGTTATCACTCTTAGGTATATATACCCAAGAAAAACAAAAACATGTCATGTAAAAACTTGTACACAACACCACCTGCCTCACAAGCACAGGGTCCCAAGTTCGACCCCCGGTACCAAAAAAAAACCCAACTTGTGTGCAAATGTTATTACTCATAAGGTACTAGTCAAAAATAGAAAACCCAGATGTCTGCCAGTTAATGCCTTCATAAGTAAAATGTTTTACATGCATAGGGTGGAATTCTATTCATCAATAAAAATAAATGAAGTACTGATAAATGCTATAGGCTGGACTGTCCTTGAAGACATGCTTAATGGAAGAGGCTGGTCAGAAAAGACCACATATTGTAGGATTCTATTTTTTTCAGTCCAAATTAGGCAAACCCATCACAAATAGATTCGTTTTTCCTAAGAGATGTTATAAGATTGGGGACGAAATGATGGGAAGATGATAATAAGATATAAGATTTCTTTCTGGTAGCGAAAATGGGAGGCTGAGGTAAGAGGATCACAAGTTTGAGCCAGCCTGACAACTTAGTGAAATTTATCTCAAAAGGTCTGGGGGGCGGGGGATAGTTTAACACAAAGACCCTGTGTTTAATTCTTAGTGCCAAAAAAAAAGAAGAAGAAGAAATCTGAAGTTGATTGTGGTGATGGTTTTTCAACTAGGTACTAGAAAGGTACTAACTTGGGCCGGGGATTTAGCTCAGTGGTTCTGCTGCCTGCCTCACAAGCACAAGGTCCTGAGTTCAATCCCCAGTACCAAAAAAAAAACCCAAAACCTGGGAAGGTACTAAAAATCATTGATTTGCATTTAGCCTATCATGTGGTTTGTAGATTATCTCTCATTGAGGCTGTTACAGAAGCAAAGTAATGCAATAAGCCAGGTGTGGTGGCACATGCCTGTGATCCCAGCTACTCAAGAGGCAAAGGCAGGAGGATTGCAAGTTTGAGCTCTGCCTGAGCAACTTAATGAGACCTTGTCTCAAAATAGTGCTGTAGCTCAGTGCACCTGAGTACAATTCCCAATCCAAAAATGTGTTGTATATAAAAAAAGGTCTTTTGAAAGCATTAAGTAAATTTAGTAGTTTTCCTGTTGTCTGTGTTAGCAGTGTATAAACTGTACTCATTAAATCATTTGTTTAATTAATGTATATTCAGACCTTTTCTTTTGGGCTCTAGGTCCCTGAGCAGCAGCCCATTACATTGTGTAGTGGTGTTGAAGATACAAAGCATTATGAGGAAGCCAAGAAATGTGTAGAAGAATTAGCATTGTACCTGAAACCGCTCAGCAGTGCTAGAGGTAAATCTGTTATAATTATCCATGCTAAGCAAGCATCTACTAGAGATACTTCCATTACCATAAAAGTTATGAGCTGTACATGAATACTGATGAAATTCATTTATTTAGTGTAAACCAAACCTACTTTATGTAATGTGATGGTGGAAACATTATTTGAAGTAATGACAAAAGTAAGTATAAATGTACTAGTGCTACACAAAGGCTTTCTGTCATTTGACAGTTCTGAATAATCTCTTAGCTAGCTGTAAATGATGTGTTAAGATATACTGTAATAAAAATGGAAGTTGCCATCACTTCCCAGAAAGCACTTACTATTTAGTTAAAAAAGTAAGATTAGAACTAGAACTATTAGAACCTCAAGATTTGGGTTTTAAAGTGGGAGGGGTAGGGGAAAGAAAAAGAAGGGAAAAGAAGAAATAGGAGAAAAGGAGAAAAATGGAAACAAAGTTTTTGTAAATAGGGAAGGGAGAAGGAGGTGAGGGGAGGGCGGAGGAATGGGGAAAAAATAAGAACCAAGATACATCATGTAAAGGTACAAGATCCCAACGATGAATGTAACTGTATTGTATCCCTAAAATGTGCCAGTGAACTTAATGGGCAAAAAAAAAAAAAATTGGGGTTTTAAACTAATTGTTAATGTTGTCTGGCCTTTTTCCCCCCTCCCCATAATTAAAATGAATGATAATATTTGAATGTCATAATGAATATGTTTACATGAAATACATGTATATATGTATAATTTTAAAATGCTACTAAAGACTTCACTTGCTTTATTTTAAATATTCTGGTAGGACATAGAACTATTCACATACCCACAGGTCAATCAGCCCATCAGAGGAAGTGCTCCCGACTGTAAAATTACATTGTAAACCTACAGATAACTTCTTTCTTCTCTTCTAAAGGAGTGGGTTTGAATAGCACTACTCAGAGTGTTCTCAGTCGCCCGATGCAAAGGAAGCTTGTGACTCTGGTCCACTGCCAACTAGTGGAGGAAGAAGGCAGAATTCGTGCCATGAGAGCTGCTCGATCTTTAGGTGAACGAACAGTTACAGAGCTCATTCTCCAGCACCAGAATCCTCAGCAACTCTCTTCCAACCTTTGGGCAGCAGTCAGAGCTAGGGGCTGTCAGTTCCTTGGACCAGGTATATAATTAAAATTCAGTATTCTACTAGAAATTCTAAAAGCGTAGCGTAAGAACTCCTAAATGATGTACAAGACTGGTTCTTTGTGAATTCTGTTAACAAGTAACATCCCACTTAAAATCCTGGCTTAAGTAATTCTGTTAGTTTTTCAGAAATTTTGAAAGTTTTCTTTTTTTGGGGGGGGGTTTCTTTTAATACCCAAAGTTCATTCATTTTGAGAGAAGTTTTGAAATGAATGCATTGAATAACTTGTGTATTTGTTAAATAAAATATATGCAAGACCAAACTGCCAGTAAAAATGGTTAAATATCTTCTGTTGTGTGATATCTGCAGAAATGATTGTATATTTCTTTTCTGATAAAGTGTATCTCTGCACGTGATAAATTTTGGTTTTGTCTAAATTCTAGCGATGCAAGAGGAAGCTTTAAAGCTGGTTCTCCTGGCCTTAGAAGATGGTTCTGCTTTGTCAAGAAAAGTATTGGTTCTCTTTGTGGTGCAGAGGTTGGAGCCACGGTTTCCTCAAGCCTCTAAGACTAGCATTGGTCATGTTGTTCAGCTTCTTTATAGAGCTTCTTGCTTTAAGGTATGAATCTAAAATTCAACTTGAAAGAAAAAATTGTCTCTTCTGCCAAACTTAAAGTAAAACTTGGAATTTAATAAGGTTGCCTGTGCTCTTTTCATAAAACCTAAACAGTTTTTGTTTTTGTTTGTTTGTAGTACTGAGGATTGAACCCAGGGCCTCATGCATGCTAGACAAGTATTCTACCACTGATCCATCCTCAGCCCTTTTTAAGACTGAGACAAGGGTCTCACCAAGGTGCCAAGATTGGCTCTGAACTTGTAATCTGTAATCCTCTTGCCTCAATTTCCTGAGTAACTGGGATTACAGGTCTCTGCCTAGCACAAACAATTTTTTTTGTTGTTTTTTTGAGACTGGGTCTTGCTACATAGTCCAGTCTGGCCTTGAACTCATGATCCTCTTGCGTCAGCCTCCTGAGTGTTAGAATTTACAGGTGTGTGCCACCATGGCTGATACAAACAAATAATTATACATATGCTGACTGGAGTTTCAGTTGCTATTTTGATGTAGCCATGTACGTTAATGCTGGACATTCTCTTGTGTCCTGAATTTGAAGCAGCACTGCCTCAAATACCGGTACCTACTTTGTATCATTTGTTGTCCTGTTTTATTTTGGTTTTGGTACCAGGGATAGAACTTGGGACCTTGCATTTGCGAGGCAGGCAGCAGAACCACTGAGCTAAATCCCCAGCCCTTAACTTCTTTTTTTTTGGTACCGGGGATCGAACTCAGGACCTTGCGCTTGTGAGCTAGGCGCCGGAACCACTGAGCTAAATCCCCGGCCCGAGCCCTTAACTTCTTGAAGTCAAGGAGTTTTGCTCCTGACACAACCCATAACTAATACTTCATAAACCTGCTGGCTATAGGGAAGTCCATTCCAGAGATCATCATTCCATCATCTGATTCTCTACTGAAACTGAGCTTCTGTTTTCCTGAGGGGCCCTGAGGCTGACGAAACTTACAGCCAGAGTTATTTTAACTGGTCCAGATTGTCTCTGAATATAGTAAGTCACTTGTATTGTGGTTAGAGTAATGTTACTATACAGTATAATCCGGAATGTATTTCAGAATGTCTCTACTTCCACTGTTACAGAAAGCTTTAAAAAAATAATGAAAGGACAGGAAAAAATGCAGTTCTTTACTGGCAGAAAAAAATAAGTGGCTCAGCTAGGCACAGTGATACACACCTATGATGCTAGCTACCTGAGAGCCTATGGCAGGAAGATCTTAAGTTCAAACCAGGCCTAGATAAATTTTCAAATTCTTTCCTCAAAACAGGGCTGGGGATGTAGCTGTGGTAGAGTTTGCCTAGTATGTATGAAGCCCTGGGGTACACACACACACACCCAGAATGCCCACAAAGTGAATCTCTCAATTCTAGTTAAAAGCGTTAACAGTGGGTTTGGATAATAGCTCAGTGATACATTGCTTGCCGGGAATGCATGAGGGCCTCATTTTGATCCTCAGCACTACCAAAAAAAATCTTTTTAACAGTAATTTTAACAAATTTCCAATTTGGTCATTCTTTGTAGGAGTATGTGCCCACATAGCTATGCTATGACTTTCCTTTTAGTATACCAGTATAGGATATAGAAAGCATTTAATGAAGTTTAGCATGTATTGAGGGAATATTTTCATACAGATCAATATACATTTGCTTTTTTGACTTACATTCGAATATGGCAAAATATTATTTAGGAGGGCCTGGAATTTAGCTCAGTGGTGCTGCCGCCTGCCTCTCAAGCACAGGGTCCTGAGTTCGATCTCTGGTACCAAAACAAAACAAAAATACCAATGAGCGTTCTTTTCTCTTTTTTGGTACCGGGGATCAAACTCGGGTCCGTGCACTTGTGCAGCAGGCAGCGAAACCACTGAGCTAAATCCCCGGCCCCAGTGCTTTGTTTTTAGACAGGGTCTCACTGTCTTACCCATCCTGACCTCAAACTTGTGATCCTTTTGCCTCAGTCTCCTGAGTACCTGGGATTATTACAGGTGTGCACTATCATGCCCAACTCACACATACACTTTAAACTGCACACATATGTTAAGTTCTGTCCAGTCTTTGAATCTCAGTCCTACACACATTTATTCTTTCTGTAAAACCTATCCCAGGAAATTTTGACATCTATAATGGGGAATGTTTGACAGGCAAAAGTGTACTACATTTTAATTTTGTTATTGTTGCTAGAAGAAATTTGTTACATTAAAAATTATGCTGTTCTGCACGCCTGTAATCTCAGCTACTGGGGAGGCTGAGGCAAAAGAGTCTATGTGTGTTAATATATTAACTGGGTTTTTTCCTCTTATTATGAGATTATTTATATCTTACTAGGTCACCAAGCGTGATGAAGATTCTTCTTTGATGCAGCTGAAAGAAGAATTCAGAACCTATGAAGCTTTGCGACGAGAGCATGATTCCCAGATAGTGCAGATTGCTATGGAAGCAGGCTTGAGAATTGCACCAGATCAATGGTCCTCTCTGCTTTATGGAGACCAGTCTCATAAATCTCATATGCAGTCCATTATTGACAAGGTAGAGCCTTTTTTGTTCTTTACTTCTTAGACTAATCTTGGGAGTTTTGGTAATTTGTGATTTGGTGATTCATTTATTTAATAAGTGAGTATTAAAATGAATACTGCATGTCGGGCTTTTATAAATTGTATTCACTGAGGTTCAGTGTCATGTCCTAATTTGTCATACCACAATACTACTTTGCTTATATACTTGTAAATATTTGATTAGTGTTATAATGGTTTAGCCAGTGCCCTCCAGTATTCCTTTGAGGGCCTTCCATCTCTGTTTTGTCATTGCCTCTTCCTTTATTTATTGTTCCTTTTGAGTTTTCATCATTGTGTTAGTTAAACTCATTTTCCATCTGTTGTCTTCCCATAGCAGACATGTATTCATCTGTAAGATATACATATACACTGAGGCTTATGATTCTCAGAAGGGCCAGGGATTTAGCTCAGTGGCACCGCACCTGCCTGGCAAGCAAAAGGCCCTGAGTTCTATCCCTGGTACAGAGAGAAAAACAGAAAGATTCTCAATCAGAATAATTTCACATATAATGAAGTTACCACCATTCTAAGTTGATCAAATTCTCAGTACATATTTCTACTTTATCTGTTGTCTGTTATGATGAATCAAAGGAGGTGTGAATGTTAGCTAAGGTTCCAATTAGTTATACTTCTCTTAAAACTAGAGTAATATCAATTTTTGTTGTAATTCAACCTGAAATGTATGAAATTTCTGTTAAAAAGTCTTAAAGCACCACTTAGTATATACTGTTGTATGTTAAAAAAAATTGTGGGCCAGGGATTTATTTAGCTCAGTGGCGCAGTGCCTCAAAAGCACAAGGTCCTGAGTTCAATCCCTGGTACCAAAAAACAGTTGTCTTGCCAGGCGTGTTGATTCATGCCTGTAATCCCAGCACTCAAGAGGCTGAGGCAGGAGGATTGCCATGAGATTGAGGCCAGCCTTGGCTACATAATGAGTTCAAGGATAGCCTAAACTACATAGTGTCTGGAAGAAAAAAAAATAGTCTTATCTCATTTTACTATTTTACCTTAAATACTTAAAATTCCAGAAATGATGCCAACTGTACAGTCCACCCTACATTTAATTTAGAGAGTCACACGTAAGAGTAGTTTTAAAATACTAATAGTTGGATTTTTGTCAAATGCTTTTTCTGCATCTATTGAGATGATCATATGGTTTTTGTTGTTGGCTCTATTGATATGTAGTGTATTGCATTTATTGATTTGCGAATCTTGAACCATCCCTGCATCCCTGGGATGAATCCCACTTGGTCAGGGTGTATGATCTTCTTGATGATC
>NW_004624771.1:7926368-8020201 GCF_000247695.1 Heterocephalus glaber
AAATTTTTTTTTTCCTAAAGAATTATTTTATTTTATGTTTAGATCTACAATCCATTTAGAATTGAATTTTTGTAGAATGCGTTAGGATTTAAGATTATTTTCTCTGGGTTTTTTGTTTTTGTATTTGTTTTCTTTTTTTCCTTTAGTGCTGAGAACTGGACCCAAGGCCTTGCACATACTAGATAAATGCTTTACCACTGAGCTATATTCCCAGCCCAATATTCGTTTATTTTTCCCCAATAAGGATATCTCATTGACTGCACCATTTAATGAAATGAACACCTTTGCCTGCTAGACTTTATTCTGTCTTATCCATTCTGTTTTATCCATGTATTTGTTCCTTACACCAATACCACTTTCTCTTAATGTAGTTTTATTGCAAGTTTTGGATATATGGTGGTACATGTTTTCTAGTACTGTTCTTTAAGAATCAGCATGTTACTTTCCACAAAAGTATCTTGCCCCAATTCAGATGTGCATAAAATATAATATACTCTGGGTCTGAAGATTTGATACCCAAAAAGTAAAATATCTCATTAATATTTTGATATCTTGGATATATTTTATTAAATGAAACATTTTTTAAATTAAATTCAGTTGAGCTGGGGATTTAGCTCAGTGGCTCCATGCCTGCCTTGCAAGTGCAAGGTCCCTGAGTTCAATTCCTGGTACAAAAAAAATTAAATTCAGCTGGGCATGGTGGCACACACCCATAATCCTGGCACTTGAGAGGCTGAGGCAGGAAGTTCACCATGAGTTTGAGGCCAGCCTGGGATACATAGTGAGACCCTATCTCAAAAAACTAAAATAAAAGTTAAATCCACTTCTTTCTTTTTTTTTGTATCTGGGATTGAACTCACAACCTTGTGCTTGCGAGGCAGGCTTGGCACCACTGAGCTAAATCCCCAGCCCTATACATGTAATCTTTGAAAATTTCTTGTAGCTACATTAAAAATAAAAAGAAACATGTGAATAAAAAGAAATACATATATATGTATATGTATAAATATATAAAATGCATGCATGCTTACATTGTGTATATATATATTTTTTGGCACTAGGAATCAAACTCAGGGCCTTGCATGTATACATTATTGTAAAAAAAATTTCTAAAGATTTTGGATGAGAACGCTAGATTCTATGAACAACTTCTATTTAGTAGATTATCTTCATATATCCCAAAGGTTACGTTTTCTACATACAATGAAATCTAATTTTCATTGTTACGCACAGTTTTGACAGTTAGCAATGTTCTTTAGAAACATAATTCCAAATACAAAGGATGTAAAACATGCTCCTTATAATAATATCAAATCTAAACCTGGTGACAAAACTTCTTTGACTCATAAAAAGGATATATACTACAAGCTGAGGCACTATGTACAATGAGAAACCAAAAGATAATATACAAATATACAAATATATACAAATATATATATATTTGTACTGAATCTAGAACTGTCACACTGAGCTACATCTCCAGCCTTTTGATTTTTGTTTTTAGACATTGTCGAGCTCAGTTGCTCAGGCTGGGCACAAACTTGGGATTCTCCTGCCTTGGTTTCCAGAGTGCTGGGATTAGAGGTGTGCACCACCACACCTGGTTAGGAACTTTATATAGAATCATTTTACTGTCAATACAGAGCTCTGGATACTTAAACCTCAATTCTGATTATAAACAGCCAACATGTAGTTATACTAAATTTGTACATTTTAGCCAAATACGGTGGCACATGTCACTCAGGAAGGCTGAGACAGGAGGATCATAAGTTTGAGCATAACCTGGGCAACTTAGCAAGACCCTGTCTTCAAATAAATAGTGTGTATTTTAGATACAGCTCAGTGTGTGAAGGCCCAGCACTGCAAAAGGACAACAGAAAAATAAATTATAGGCCGGGGATTTAGCTCAGTGGTTCCGGCGCCTGCCCCGCAAGCACAAGGTCCCGAGTTCGATCCCCGGTACCAAAAATAAAAAGAAATTATAGATTTTAGCAGTACATAATATAGAAAGATTGACTTCTCCAAATGCCACTTTCTGTAATAACCATTGTCAGTTTAATATATGAATTTCACCTTTTTCTGTGCATGAACTAAGAAATTATTTTCTAAAAGTATTATTTAATAATACATCCTGAAAGCTGGGTGTAGTGGTGCACGCCTGTAATCCCAGCACTTGAGAAGCTGAGGCAGGAGGATCACCACAAGTTGGAGGCCAGCCTGGGCTACATAGTGAGTTAAAAGTCAGCCTAGAATACATAGTGAGACCTTGTCTCAAAAAATAAACAAAAAATAATACAACCTGAGGTTTTGTAGGTTTTTTTTTTCTTTTCCCCCTTATTTGGAGATAGGTTGATGTTATATAGTTCAGACTGGCCTTGAACTCACTATGTCGCCCATGCTAGCCTTGAACTCATGAAGGTCCTCCTGCCTCAGCCTCCCAAGTGCTGGAATTATAGACATGTACCACCACACCCAATTCATTTATCTAATCCTTTTAATAGCTGTGTAATACATTATGTTTAACAGGAAGAGCACTCTTACATATTTTTGAGACAAATTCTCAGGTAGCCTAGGCTGGCCTTGAACTCACTGTATAGCCCAGGCTGATCTTGAATTTAGGATCCTCCTGCCTCATCCTCCTGAGCACTGTTGAAATTATAGGTGTATGCCACCCCCAACCCCTGCAGCAGAGAAGCACTTTTTTTTTTTTTTTTTTGGTACTGGGGATAGAACTCAGGACCTTGTGCTTTCAAGGCAGGCCATGGCACCACTGAGTTAAATCCCTGGCCCCAAGAAGCATTCTTGTTAATAAGTAATGTGTTTTAAAAGCTAGCTGTTCTACATGAAGTTTTATAAATGGAAGAGAAATAAAAAAGAAAATGAAAAAAATTTTAAGTAGTGGTAGGACAAAGGAGGTTGTAAAGAAGAAACTTGAAGGTGTCATTTAAATAGGTGTTACTGAAGCAGCATACTCTTGTCAGTGCAGAACGCCAAAAATTACACAGAAAATAGACCTCATAAGTGTAAGGGGAAGTATAAAGCCTAAATTACCAATAGCTTCTAGGTATTGGTGTCTAGTTGTAGTGCTGCTCCTTCTTTGTAAAGGCTTGGTGAAATTACAACTGTTTCTATCATGGACTTGAGCTTATAAATTATTTTACATGAAAGCACTTTCAAAGTGTAAAATGAAATACATACTAGGTAATTGTAGAACTTAAGACAAAAATTAGGCATCTTTTTATTTCTGAATCATTATATGGACCTTAATTTATTCAAAATATGAACTATTATTGTTAAAGAGATTTCAGTAAAGAGTTGTTAAATCATCATCCACTGTATAGAACATGTAAATTGTGTATAATGTTGCTTACCTGAGATGTTACTGGAAGAACCACTGAGGCAGATCTAGCAAAACTAAGCATGAGTAAATCATCTCTGAAATCCTAGCTTGAAGGCTGGGGATATAGGGCAGTGGTAGAATGCTTGTCTAGCATATGCAAGGCCCCAGGTTCAATCCCCAGGACAGGGGGAAGAAATCCTAGTTTGAGTCCTTGAAAAATATTGAGGTACTTCTTTTTGACCTGCTAATAACAAAATATTAAGTCTAAAGACATCATTGTTTGCTTGTATTTATCTATTCCTGACACTTAAAAATCAAATAACTGTCATTTTATTGCTATAGCTTATTGTTTTAAGAAATTCCTTGTTGTCTCTGTTGTGTAATTCCTAGACCCTCATATTTTGTCTTTCTGGGTTTCTTTCTTTCTTTAGTTTTTGGATGACGAATTGAAGGTAGCTGGGAAATACAAAACAAATGATTATAGCCAATACTCTCCTTGGTCATGTGACACCATTGGCTCCTACATTGGAACCAAAGATGCAAAACCCAAAGATGTTGTGGCAGCAGGGAGTGTGGAAATGATGGTATGTGTTAATGACTAAGCCAGAATTAGTGCAAATCAAGACAAACCAAATAAATTTTTGGCTACTTTAGTTTAGGTGCAAATAATTGAGCTTTAAAAGTTTCAAATCATATTCTGCAGTTTAACTATATTACAACTATATGGGATTTTTTATTTTGTTCAGGTATAAAGAACAACCTTCTGTTACTTATCTAGACAAAGAACAACATTTATTAGATTACAATGAAGATAGCAATTTCCCAACAGTTGGTTAGAGTCCAGGTTTAACTATTTAGGAAATTAATCAGGATCTTGAATTTCTTCAACAAATAAATTAGAACTTTTTCACAAATCCGAACTTTAACTGAGCTTGAATCTAGCGAATAAGAAGAGTATTATGTGATGGGCCAGGAATTTAGCTCAGTGGTTCCGGTGCCTGCCTCGAAAGCACAAGGTCCCAAGTTCGATCCCTGGTACCAAAAAAGAGTTTTAAAAGTGGCGATTTAGCTCAGTGGTTTTGCCACCTGCTGCACAAGCGCAAGGACCCGAGTTTGATCCCTGGTACCAAAAAAAAAGTATTACATGAGTCAGAATTGTAGCTGCTTAGCTTCAAGTGAGCAATGAGACATTGAAATATACCTGGATTGTTTTTGTTTTTATAATGAAAAGTAGTGTAACACCAATGTATCAGTAAGCCAACCTTAAAAATACTTTTTATTTTTCAAAGAATTGAAACTTTCCAGAAGTAAATCCTGCTGTAAATACTTTCCTCATCTCATTGTTCTTCCTCTCCCTTCCCCTGCCAGTCATAACCTCTATCATGAGTTTAATGCTTACTTACCATTTTAACAGAGTTTTTTTTTTTGAGTTGGGGCCTGACACTGTTGCCCCCCACTGGGCTCCAGTGATCCTACTGCCTCAGCCTACCTAGTAGCTAGGACTATAGAGCTTTGCCACCAAGCCTGGCTTATGCTGTTCTAAAAAAAATATTGTTTTCCATATTTATAGACCTCATATAAATTATATACTTTAACTTGCTTTTTTCTTTCTTTTTTTTGGTGCTGGGGATCAAACTTTTGAGGCAGGCGGCAGAACCACTGAGCTAAATCCCCGGCCCTCAACTTGCATTTTAGTGCTTTTTGAGATGTGTCCATATTTATACCTATACCTGAAGTTCATTCATTTTTAACTGCTTTTATCAGACATTGCATAACTCATATCATTCAGCAAAATATGTGACAGAAATAAATTATTGGATTTTTGTTTTGGTACCGGGGATCGAACTCTGGACCTTGTGCTTGCAAGGCAGGTGCTGGAACCACTGAACTAAATCCCCAGCCCACTTTAGAAATAAATTGTTACTCATTTTGTGTTGATGAACCTGGAAGCTATTTGTGACCTTTCACTTTTTGTGTGTGTGTTCTTTTGGTACTGGAGATCGAACTCAGGACTTTGTGCTTGCCAAGCAGGCACGGTGCCACTGAGCTAAATCCCCGACCCTTGACTTTTCACTATTCTGTACAGTGGTATAATGAAAGTTAATACTCGCCAGGTGTGATGCAGTCCTGTAATCCCAGCACTAGGTAGGCTGAGACAGGAGGATCACCATGAGTTTGAGGCCAGCATAGGCTACATAGTGAGTTGAAGGCGAGTCTGAACTACCTGGCAAGACCCTGTCTCAAAAAAACCAAAAAAAAAGTTAGGTTTAAAAGTGGTATTGCTGGGTTGAAATGGATGCCTTGATATTATTCTTAACTTGCTTGCCCTTTTTAACTGCGAAAATATTCCCTAGGTTAATATCATGTTAAAAGAAGACTGTTTCTTGGTAGTAGAAAAGATTTGGATGCTGATGCCACTATAAATGAAGGAAGTGATATCTATACTATAAAATACAAGTAGATGACAGCCCTCCAAAAATAACAGGAAACTGAGTTAGATCCCTGGCACCAAAAAAAAAAAAAAAAAAAAGGAAGGAAAACAAGACAAAACAGGAAAGCAAGAAAAGAATAACAGGCCTTTTGTAGGCTGGGGGTATAGCTCGGTGGCGGCAGCATACTTGCCTAGAATATGTGAGGTCTTGGGTTCAATCCCCAGCACTGGAAAAGAAGAAAACAACAGAAGACCCTTTACTTTGATTTTTCCGTGGTGTGATTGAGGAAATATTGCTGTTAAGACAGATAACCCTTTCACTAGAATGACATAGACATGGAGTGAGGCAGGAACTCTTGCTTTATACTTTGCTTTCAGTTACTACATTAAAATAACATAAGTATTAGCAAAATAAAGCTAAGTCCCTTAAATTAGTATAAAAGGAAAGCTTTTGAATGTTTGAAAATCTAAATAAGTAAAAGAAGTCTAATCCATTGCTTTTCAAAATTAATGTACATACACATTAACTGGGAATCAAAGAGAGAGAGAAAGAGAAAGAGAATAAAATATACATAGAGATAAACTCGTTCAGTCATGTAAAATATATTTCTTTTGGTACTGGGGATCGAACTCAGGTCCTTGTGGTTGCGTAAAATATATTTCTTACTATGAGTATCAAAGGTTTAAAAATTTAAAAAAAATTTTAAATGTTTTACATGACAAAGGTTACTAGTGATCTTGTTCTTGCTAATAAGAGCATTATACTATTACTCAGTTATTACAGAGCTAGAGGAAATTATGTTCTACGCCCAAGGATGGGGTAGATGTCTAATTTTGCTTTTTTATCAGAATGTAGACACTAAAGGAATGCGAGACCAGCGATTGGATCTTCAAAGAAGAGCAGTAGAAACCAGTGATGATGACCTTATCCCATTTGGAGACCGACCAACAGTATCTAGGTTTGGTGCCATCTCTCGAACGTCCAAAACGATATATCAGGGTGCTGGCCCAGTGCAGGCTATGGCACCTCAGGGAGCTCCTACAAAATCTGTTAACATTTCAGGTAAGACTCAGAGGAAAGCTGATCTAGAGGGATCATATTCATGATCTTTACTGTTTGTGCTTCAGTAATCTTCCAAGGCAGTAATTGTCAAGGTGTTCTGTAGAATTATCCCTGTAAAAAAGGTAATTATAACCCAGGGAATTTAAGGGAGTAAACAAAAATTAAATGTCTGTATATTAAGATTCCCTATGGTTTTTTCTTTAAATAGCTTCATTAATTTATTAAGATAATGTATTCTCATTAAAAATATAAAAACATTTAGCAGGGAACAAATATCAGCACTACCATTTTGGTAGATATTTTTCTGGGTAGCTGTGTATGCAATATGGCTATACCTTTCTGATGATGAGTACCTTAGAAGAAGAATCAAACCTGAATTGCATCACACCACAGTAACTCATTGTCTTACAGATTATAGTCCATATGGAGCCCATGGTGGCTGGGGAGGCTCTCCATATTCACCCCATCAAAGTATACCTTCTCAGGGACACTTCAGTGAGAGGTATGAGTCATTCTTTTCTTGTACAGATCTTTAAAATTATTCAGCTTCTGGGCCGGGGATTTAGCTCAGTGGTTCCAGCACCTGCCTCACAAGTGCCAAGGTCCTGAGTTTGATCCCTGGTACCAAAAAAAAAAAAAAATTATTCAGCTTTTCTTACTTTGTTTTTCTTCTTTTTTTTTGGTACCAGGGATTGAACTCAAGTCCTCGCTTGCGAGACAGGCGGCAGAACCACTGAGCTAAATCCCTGGCCCCTTACTTTGTTTTTCTGATCAGTAATATTTCCACAAAATTAAAACTTCAAATTTTGTTTCATGCTGTCTTTCTTATGAAAGGGAGAGAATTTCCATGGCAGAAGTGGCCAGTCATGGAAAGCCCCTTCCGTCTGCTGAGAGAGAACAGCTCCGACTAGAACTGCAACAACTGAACCATCAGATTAGCCAACAGACCCAGCTACGGGGATTGGAGGTACTGGCCAATAGATAACTTCTTTATTCCAATTTTTTAAGTGTTCTCAGAAATTTTAGACAAAGGAATTTAACTCAGGAGGCTGAGACAGAGGAGGAATACTGGGTGTTCAAAGCCAGCCGAACTATATAATGAGACCCTGTCTCCAAAAAAAAAGAAAGTAAAAAAGAAAAAAGAGTCAATATAGGCCCGGCATGGTAGTACATACCTGCAGTCCTATCACTGGGGAGGCCGGGGCAGGAGGGGAGCACCATGAGATCAGGGCCAGCCTGAACTACGTAGTGAGACCCTATCTCAAAAAAAAAAAAAGTTAATATAAATGTCCATATCCATTCTTCAAATAATTCAGTACTAGGTTCTGTTCTGGGATAATAGGAAACAGAATTACTACCACCTAAGGGTAGAAAAAAATTCTCATTAGAAGTTTATTTTATAGGGCTGGGGAGTTAGCTCAGTGGTGCTGCCACCTGCCTTGCAAGCCCAAGATTCTGAGTTCAATCCCTGGTATCAAAAAAAATTTTATTTTATATTTACTGATGGCATATTTAAGATTATAATAAACAGTCTCTCTTTTTTTTTTTGAGACAGTCTCCTTTTGTAGTCTAGGCTGGCCTTGAGTTCACTATATAACCCTGTCTGGCCTTGATCTCAAGGCATTCCTCCTGCCTCAGCCTCCCAAGCACTGGGATCACAGGTGTGTGTCACACTCAGCTCAGTAAACAGTCTTTATCAACAGATCCTTTTAGCTTTTGCAGGGTTGGCTTTTGTTTTTGTTTTTCCTTTTTCTTGTTTCCTTGTTGACACTTAGAATTTTGGTTTAGCCAGGCATAGTGACACACCGGTAATCCAAGCACTCTGGGAGGCTCAGGCAAGAAGATTGCAAGTTCAAGCCTAGTCTGGGGAACTTTAGTAACTTAGTAAAATTCAAAATAAAAAAGGTGATCATGAACTTTGACTTTGTTTTTAAAAAGCCCCTTTATAAGAATAATAATACTTTCCATTTATATCGTTCTTAGCAGTTTATAAGTTATTGTCACATATCTTATTTGATCCATACTGTGTCCCTGACTATATGTCAGGTAGGTGGTACTGTCCCCCTTTTTGATTAAAGGATATAACTTTCTATCATAACAGAATGCTGAGCCAGGTATAGTGGTCACAAGGGAAGCTGAGGCAGGAAGGATTGCCATTTGTTCAAGGCCAGCCTGAGCTACTTAGTAAGTTTGAGGCCATTGTGTACAGAGCAAGACCCTGACTCAGAAGAAAAAAAAAAAAAATTAAAACAATGTTATACTTGCTTATGTTGGTCTTTAGTTCATTAACTTTTTAAATGTTTAGCTCTTCATTCCCATAAAGTGCATTACTCCTTATCCTTGAATTAAGGCTTTTTATTTTAATTGAAGTTGCGTGCTTTTGGTTTTGTTTTATTTTTGAGACAGTCTCGCTACATATTCAGGCTGGCCTTAAATTCACTATATACCCCAGGCTGGCCTCAAACTGGCAGCAGTCTTCTTGCCTCAGCCTCCTGAGTGCTGAGATTACAGCACTACAGTAGAGAAGAGTATCAGCACTACAAAAAAAAAAAAGTCAGTATTATTTGGAAGCTTGCCACATACTCCTCTAACTATATTAAAAATCCTTGCCATTATTGAAGTTTTATTAAAATAAGTTACAGGATTTACTTCAGAGAAAATTAACAAAAAAAGGAGAAAGATACCCATTTATTATTGACTTTTTCAAGTAAGAAAATAAAAACAGCAATGTATATCTAAGATGGAATAACTATTCATCAAATTTAAATCACCTATATTTTGTTCTTTTTTATTCAAATGATACTCAGATTGTGCCTTATAGCCGTGTTATTTTTATTGTGAATACTTGGATGATAAGCTTAAGTAGCTGTAGTCTGAGATGGGCCTGCCTGGTTATTTTCTTCATGGTGCGATGTGTGTTGAGTTGTGTATGTGCTTGGCTTTATGTACTAGGCTGTTAGTAACAGGCTGGTGTTGCAGAGGGAGCCAAATGCCCTGGCAGGCCAGCCGCAGCCCCCACCTCCACCTCCAAAGTGGCCTGCAATGATCTCCAGTGAGCAGCTGAGCTTGGAACTGCACCAGGTGGAAAGGGAAATTGGGAAGAGAACTCGGGAGCTCAGTATGGTGAGTGTTATTGGGATAACGGGGAAGGTGAAATAAAATCTAGGGTTATGTTGCTGTTCTAGAGTTCTGGAAATCATCTGGAGTGCATCCCATGCTCTCTGATGAGTGATTAAGTTTTAAAATAGTTCTTACCAGGTGTGGTGACATTTGTGATCCCAGCACTCAGGAGGCTGAGGCAGGAGATTCACTGTGAGTTCTTGGCCAGCCTGGGCTACAGAGTGAGTTCAAGTCCAGCCTGAACCGCATAACAAGAGCCTGTCTCAAAACAAAGAAAAAAATCCCCATGAAGATAAGCTCCCTCCCTGTTATATTGTTCCTTTCATTCCTGTTTGGTTTGAGTGCATTTCTTTTGTACAATTCTTGGCTAGCTTTTAAGGAACACAGGGTAGTTAATTGGAAATTTTAATTTCTGTTTCTACTGATTAAGGAAGCAGGTAGGATTTTTTTACTATTTTTCCAATATTATCATATTATGTAAAGATATATTTACCAAATAACATTCTAGTTTTTGCAGCCTTTAAATTATTGATGACATTGAAGTAAAATCACACTTTTCTGCCTCCACTTCATTGCACATGATGAACTGCCTCCCTGAAACCTTGCATTTATTCATATTTGCTTATTGAAATGTTACCTGCTTCCAAGGCCCATTTTGCATGGTATCTCTTGTATACAGCCTTTTCAGATTGATAGATTCCTATATCATTTGAACAATAATAATTATTAGCTGAAACTCTTATTTTATTCTACCACATATTAATGAAATTATTTTTCTTCATAAGTAAATGGCAATGTCCTTAAAGACAAGTCAGTTTTGTAATAATTTAAAAAGCTTATACTAAATAAATTCTTGAAAGTTGTAGCAAGGCTGATGCTGGAGAGACCTCAAAACCCTCTTCCAGGGCCGAGGATTTAGCTCAGTGGTTCTGCCGCCTGCCTCACAAGCCAAGGACCCGAGTTCGATCCCCGGTACCATTGTGCTGGCCTGATCCTGTTACTCCACTCCTTGGTTGATATTATGACCAATGCACTTTGCAGAATCTGAGATTTGTACTGTATCTGTAAATACACTAGATTAAAGCCAAGCAAACTACACAGTAGAAAGTAAGTAGTTCTGCCTTTGGTGGAGAACTAAGTGTTGCCATAGCTTGGAGGTGATGGTTCTTCCTAGGGTTGTTGTGTTAGAAACTTGATTCCCAGGCTAGTGACGGTGAGGGGTAGTGGGACCTTTTGCAAGTGGAGCCTATGGGAAAAGTGCTTGAGTCATTGGAGGTGTTGCGCTTGGATGGGATTAAAGTAGATCTTGTGGGACCTCTAAGTTAGCTGCTGCAAGAGGGAAGGATCAACTTGCCAGGTGTGGCTCACACCTGTAGTCCCAACAGTCTCGGCAGACAGAGGCGTGAGGATCGCTGACAGTTGGAGGCCAGCCTGGGCTACATAGTGAGTTCAGGGCCAGCCTGAACTACAAAGCAAGACCCTGTCTCCAAAAAAACAGTATCAACAAAATTAATTTTAAAGAGGAAGTTGTTATAAAATACAAAACAATTATTGATGACCTATTTTTATGAATTTCATACATTACACATTTTTCTCCTGTGTTAGTTTGAGGCCTTCTCTCCCTATTATCCAGTTTAGATAGTGAACAGGTGGTTATACTCTTGTATGTCTCTCTTCTGGTCTCCTTGTTTCTTTGGTTTTGCTATAAAACTGATTTCTGGATCAAGTTTGTTTATATTATTTATTTGGTCTGTCCCATTACCGCCATTAATTACAAGATAACTGACTTTATTTTCTTCTCTTTTCAAAGGAGAATCAGTGTTCTCTGGACATGAAAAGCAAATTGAATACAAGTAAGCAACCAGAAAATGGACAACCAGAACCACAAAACAAGGTTCCAGCTGAGGACCTTACATTGACATTCAGGTAAATAAAGAGCAAAATAAAATAGGAAGTAAGCAGGGCTGGGGATTTAGCTCAGTGGTTTTGCTGCCTGCTGCGCAAGTGCAAGGACCCGAGTTTGATCCCTGGTACCAAAAAAAAGAAAGGAAGTAAGGAGATAGATCATTCTCGGGGGGGAAGGGGATCAAGAGATGGAGATAGGGAGGAGAGGGACAGGGATGAAGCAAAGAAATTGAGGTGTGTCGTATACAGGTACCAACTCTATACAAGGAATGTAAGCAATTGTATACTACACACGTGTACTAATAAACTTAAAACTGGGCCGGGGATTTAGCTCAGTGGTTTCGCCGCCTGCTGCGCAAGCGCAAGGACCCGAGTTCAATCCCCAGTACCAAAAAAAACCAAAAACCATATCTTGCTGGTATGGTGGCTCATGCCTATAATCCCAAGCTGCTTAGAAGGCTGAGGTAGGTGGAATGCAAGTTCGAGGCCAGCCTCGGAAGCCATACCAACTTGGCAAGACCCTGTCTCAAAATAAAAATTAGCACAACTGATGTGTGTGATCTGAGCATGTACACACACACACACACACACACACACACACACACACACACAAAAACATTATCTCAAAATAGTCCTGGGGTTGAATTGTCTGTTGATTTCTAACAAAATTTTCTTGTTATATTTTCTTCTTTTTTTTTTAAATTTTAAATACAGCCTTACTTTTTTTGGTTTTTGTTTTTGGTACTGGGGCTCAAACTCAGGTCCTTCTGCTTGCACAGCAGGCGATGAAACCACTGAGCTAAATCCTGGGCCCTAGTCTTTTGTTTTTAAATTATAACAGTAGCTGGGGGAAGTTAGCTCAGTGGTTCTGCCACCTGCTGCGCAAGTGCAAGGACCCGAGAGGTTTTTTTTTTTTTTGGTACTTGGGATCAAACTTGCTTCCTTGCATTTGCACAGCAGGTGGTGAAACCACTGAGCTAAATCCCCAGTACCAAAAAAAACCCCAAAATAGTAGCTGGACATGGTGACACATGGCTGTAATCCCAGCATTTGGGAGGCTAAGCCAAGAGAATTGCTGTGAGTTCAAGGCCACTAAACTACATAAGGAGACGCTGTCTCAAAAAATCAAATGAGGGCATGAGATCGTTCCGGGTGGGCCGGACAGTGGCTACTGCTGCTACTCCGCGACGGTCGCGCCATGGCGGACGAGGAGCTGGAGGTGCTGAGGAACCAGAGGCTGGCTGAGCTGCAGGCGAAACACAAGGATCCTATTGATGCAGCACAACAGGAAGCAAAGCACAGGGAAGCAGAAATGAGAAACAGTATCTTAGCACAAGTTCTGGACCAATCAGCCCGGGCCAGGTTAAGTAACTTAGCACTTGTAAAGCCTGAAAAAAACGAAAGCACTAGAGAATTACCTTATACAGATGGCGAAGTATGGACAGCTAAGTGGAAAGGTCTCAGAACAACGTTTAATAGAAATCCTTGAAAAAGTAAGCCAACAAACAGAAAAGAAAACAGTAGTTAAATGATCCCGCGTGGTTAAGTCAGTAGGAGAGGATCTGCTGAGTGATGAGTGCAGTGATCACACACCATAACCTGGGAAATACGACACCCATCCATCCACTAGGGACCATTTTCCACACCCAAAGCAGTTCACAGCAGACAGAAGCCTATCTTTGTAAGAAAACATTAAAACATACCACGACCCACCCCCCCCAACCCACAAATCAAACAAGGGGGAGGGGACTTAGCTCAGTGGCTCCATACCTGCTTCGAAAGTGCAAGGTCCTGAGGAGCTAAGTTCGATCCCTGGTACTGCAAAAAAATATATGTGTGTATATATGTGTGTGTGTATATATATACACATACACATACACTCATATAAAAGCAATATATGCGCAATGTAAACACAATACTAAAATCTTTAAAAAAAAAAATCAGAGCACACACACCCCTACTTATTTTTTCATGCTGGGATTGAGTCCAGGGCCCTCATACACACTTTCTGTTGTTACTGTTTTTGGTACCAGAGATCAAACTCGGGACCTTGTGCTTTCAAGGCAGGCGGTGGAACCACTGAGCTAAATCCCTGGCCTGATACACACTTTCTGTACCACTGAGCTACATCCTCAGTACTTCCTCTTATTTTAAATATTTTATAAAAAGTTGGAGGAAATTGAAAATTTTAGAAATAAACAAATTTAAAAATCATGTGTAATTGCAACACCCAGAGAATAACTGTTATCAACATCTTTCCTATCTTTTTAAGTGTGGAGACATTTGGCCAAAAATTCTCTCTTTTTTTTTTTTAAATGTTAACAGTGATGTACCGAACGGATCATCCTTGGCACAAGAGGATATCAGCCTCCTGTCAAACAAGACCAGCTCTCTGAACCTGTCAGAGGAACCCGAGGGCAGAGGGGATGACAGTGACTCCCAGAGATCGAGAGTTACTCCCAGTTCTGCTCCCTAAAACATGAGGAGTCCTGCTTTGATCTACTGCTCCTAATCAGCTATGGGGCACAGGGGTAAAAGAACAGATGACTTCTAAACTTTTTCTCTAAGAGCGGTCAGAGAAATCCAGGAAAAGCACCGAAGGCAATGTGCACAAACACCACTACTAAAAACAAACCCTGCACATAGTTCACATTAATGCATTTTTTAATTTAAAGAAAAAGAAAATTAGCAGTATCTGCAAGCAATTCAGATTAAATTTGTTTTTGTTCTGTGAATGAACTTTATTTTAATAACTTTGGACGCCTTGGATCCAGGGCTTTAAAAAAGAAGAAGATATTATATATACACTCTGTTTGATTAATTGTATGATCTTAATGAAGTAGGTTTTCTTGTACTTTGGTATTATTACATACCCAGTGTATAATTCCTTACCTCCAATCCTTCCTAACTCTCACCACCACATAAACTAAACCAGAAAAAAAGCACTGGCATTTCTGAGACTTCTGTGGTGGTAGAGGCAGTGGTAGACCAAGTTATTAGAAAATGTGCAGCAAACTAAATTTTCTCAGAGCTGTTCTGTGGAATTATTTCCTTTCTGGACCACTGACTTCAGGAATAGATTATGTTTTCCTTATGACATTGAAACTTTGAGTTCCTCATTTGCATGTTAAGGATCCTCTGCATTTTCTTAATGTAATCAAAGAACGGATCCATTGTTTACATTGTTTGATTAAATTTATATGAAGTTTATTTTAGGAATGTACTGGAACTTACTAGCATTGGAAATATGGAGCTGGTGTATTGCCTGTTGAACTCATGTTTATAATTGGAAACTTGGAGTTGTGCTTTCTGAATTAAACTTGCTGAAATCATAGGATAATTAACCATGTTTTAAAAACTAACACTTGATTTGAACTCAAAATTAATAGGTAGGAAAAAAAATTAATAGGTAGGAATACATTATTTCAGTGGGTATTTTTGTTTTCACTTTCAAAACCTAAAAGCATAAAATAAAATTCCTGTATACTGGAGCTCCTGGCTTTCAGAGATTTGGCAAATACAAACTGAGTCTTAAGGATAGTTCATTAGAATTACTAGCATAAATAGGTAGTAAATAACCTAGCAGTCAGCTTTCATAGAACTAGCTTTCTAGCATTAACAAAGCTTCTTCATAACAGGATGTGGTTGCACCCACCTGTAAGCTCAGCACTCTGGGAGGCTGAGGCAGAAGGACTGCAAGTTGGAGCCCAGCCTGAGGGACTTAGTGAGACCCTGTCTCAAAATAAAAACTAAAGAAGGGGCTGGAAGATGGAACTCAGTACAAAGCCCCTAGATTCAATCCCTAGTACCTAAAAATGAAAAAAAAGTTTCTTCATGAGAATGTTGAAAAGAGTAAGGAAGAATGTTTTTATTATTTGGTTATGCTGCACATATTCTGATGCCACAAGTCTATACTTAACCCCTATAAAACGTTTACTGGGATTGTTTTTATAGTCACTCTTTCTCTCTCTCCATCCTATATTTGCCTTATATTTTCAATTCCCTTTCTGGATTATACTACTAATCAGAAAGCACTGGTTATGTAATAAGTTACTGCATTGCTTTGGTTGGGTAAAGCAAACGTTTATATTTTTCTTGTTTCTTATATTCCTAACCCTTAACTCCTGCTGAGGTCGTAACAACCTCAGTCTAAGCTCCGTACCCATCATATTAACTGAAACAAATGGGGGGGGGAAGGGTAATACAGTCCTGCCGTTGCCTACCAGTAGGAGAGTCCAAACAGAACACTCTTTTGAGTAGCAATTATTTAATTTGCCCAGTCAAGGCACCGTGTTTATATACTATTTCACATTGAATTTGATTATGCCCTACAGACCTGGCTGGTCAAGGATTTGATATACACATATTGGCTTGGGATTCGAGCTTTCTTTTTTATTTAAATAAAAATTTATATATATTATATATACATATATACATAGCTATATCTGTATATATATTGGGTATGTTTTACGGATTTCTTCGCATGAGCGCAGCTGTTGCGATAAAATGACTGATTGGGAGGTAAAAGCACTGAACGAAATTGAGGCATTTTTCTCAGTTGAAACATACATTTTCCTTTCTTTTTTTCACATTCATACATTTACTTTTTTGGCTTTTTTTTTTAACTTAAACCCTCTTAATTTATACTTTAAATACTTTGTTGGGAGAAGGAAAGAAACTACTGTTGTGTCTGACAGAGTCTTAAGAGTTTTCATTTCTCTGTGTAACTAGAAAAGACATAGGACCGGGGATTTAGCTCAGTGGTTCCAGTGCCTGCCTTGCAAGCGCAAGGTCCTGAGTTTGATCCCCAGTACCAAAAAACAAACAAATAAACAAACTATAAAAGACAAAATAATTGGCCTGTTAACTTCCATAGGCAGGTTTGGTTAGATCTTATTTCTTCTTTGGATATGTCAGATAATTTCTAAGTTTTATAAGCTGTTGGTTTACTTTGGAAGTTAGAGTGATTGATTCTGGAATTAGAAAATAATTTATGGATGTTCGGTTGGTTGAGATTCAGAAAAAATATAGTTACATTTTGAATATGTATTGATTGAGACTCCTAATAACTCAAATTCTGTTATTTTTGTTCTTATTCCTCCAAGTATGCTAGTGTCTTTCTTTAATTTCATTTGGGGCAACATAATTTTTAAATTGTAGTTTGAATTCTGGCTGTACCCTTTGAAAGTCCCATACTGTAGACACAGTCTGGCTGGTTAGGAATAGTGGTGTACTCCTCTGTTGTGTCTAATTCAGCTATTTTATATTTTAGATTGGTCATTCTGCCTAATGCCTAATGAAAAATTCTTACAGCTTTTCTAGTACCCACCAGCAGGTTCATGAATTCAATAAAACCCCCAAACTTTGGGATTTGGTTTGGTTGGTTTTGAGTTTTTCCTTTTACTTTTCTCTGATACACTCTGTACTATGAGGAGCCAGTAAGGATAAATAGCCAATTAAGGCATAACTAATTGACTCTTTACCTGCTTTTTAAATCCACATTCACAAAACATTGGTTTTTTTCTTCTGGCTTTTAAATTTTATTAGTGCCTTTAGAAACATTAAGACATGAAACCAATTAGATAGGTAATAGAATTCCATGATTTCTTATTTAAATATTAGTATCTTCTTAATAAAACTGTTTGCTTTTTCCTGAATTCAGAATAAGACTTGGACATCTCATATGAACATGAACACCTCTGAAAAGATTAGGTAGGAGTAATGAGCATTATGGTCATTCTTATTTAGATAACAAAGCCAGGGGTTTTATTATAGTGAGGAATATAAGTACTCTGGCTTACTCTGTTTTGAAAAGTCCATAGGCAAGAGTAGAAGAACTGAGTTAATAAGACATCCAGACACTATTTTCTGTCTTACATGTAGTTCTTTGGACTGATTTCTAGATACTGTCATAAGATAATGTGTAATAACTGCCCTGTCTTGGATAATATAAAGAGCCTAAAGTGACCAAAGATCTATTCTTTATTACTTTTCTAATTATAACATAGGTTTGTAGTAATATTACTCATATGATAAGCACTATTCTGAATGTCAACTACAAATATTCAGCTACTTAAAATGTATAAAAAATTTGGTACAACATTAATGTGATTCCTTTCTCCCATCTTATTTCCCTTCCCTTTTCCTATTTTTTTTCCCATGTATTTATTCTTTTGCCTAAAATCAGAAAATTGGTAATGTTCTCATTTCCTACTTTGAGTATACAGCTCCATCAGACTTTCCATGGGTCTTCAGTTTGGAGCTCAAAATTTAATTTTAGTTTTCCTATAAATAACTTTTTTTCCCTAATCCTTTTGCATTCCACAGTTTCCCCCTTGACTTACCCACTACCCTTCCCAATCTGTAACAGTGACAGTTTGCTGCCTCAAAACAGAGCATTCAAATGAATTCGCTTAGCCAATAACTTCTGTGAAGTTGCCTTTTCTAATGGTGTTATTACTCAGTGATGCACAAATGTGGTATTTGCCCTACTGGTAGGCAAACAAAGGTCTGGTTAAGAATGGTAACCTGCTGTTTTCTTTAAAGGAGAGCCAAAGACTTGTGCTTTACTCTGTTTTGGTTTGGGGGGAAGTAGTAGCCATTTTGATTGTGAAAACTTTTAGTGTCTGTGAGTTCATTGTACTGTTTAGATTTATCTAAAGTTAACTGTTATAGTTGGCCTTATAAAATGAAAAAGTGATGAAAATTCATTTGTTTTTCTAATGAATGTCATCTTTTACAATATTGTAAGTAACTGTCCCCACCTCCACTTTTCTTTTTTTTAATTTTTGAGATTATATTGTTGTGATAGCATCTTTCGTGTTTTTACGTTTTTTCACTTGTGCCTAAAGGATGATATACTATATGAGTATGGTTAGGTGATGAGACTGGATAATCTTAACCATGTAGCCAGGAAGAAATAGTTGAGTGTATTCAGTTTATATAACGAGTCAAAGAAACTAGATTCTTTGCACTAAAGAAGATTCAGTTACTGTTACTTATATACACAATGGTGATAGGGAGAAGTCTCATTATCTTTCACTTTCTTTTTGCTTACTTTAAAGGATTAAATAAAGCTTTCATATATAAAATCTATCTGTTAAAAACCACCTGTAATGATGATATTTCATGAAAAGAAACAGCCCAGTTACTTGCTAGGCAAAATTAATAACCTGTCTAGAAATTAACTGCAGTGTTTATTTACATTTTTATCCTGAAAGAGTCCAGATACGTTGAAATTTTAATTGAAACCATGTATTATCAAACAGATCTCTCCTTCAGAAAATAAAAATTAGAGCTACTAAACTAAAAATGAATTTTATTCTCAATCTTAGGCATTGAATAAACAAGTGTTGTAGAAGAATTGCAATTAATATTTTTTTAATTTCTCAGGTCAACTTTTGTGAGCCATTTCAAAAAAACAGCTATTTTTGTCATAGTGCACTTACTATTAATTGTAGTGAACAACAAGATTTGGAATTTTAAGATTTTAATTTCTGGTTGCTAAAGATGTTTTTATAAATAATAGATTCTAGTTGATAAGTAATACTAGCCATAATGTTAAGAATAAGGAACTCCCAGCACCAGGAATAAGTAAAATGCCTTTTTAATGTGTGATCCCAGTGAGTGGGATATTTGTTCAGTACTGCACTGAACAGAGTGGGTACAAGAGCCATTGGAAATCCTCCCATGATAAAAGCACTTAGCTCACCACCGGAATCCTTGATTTCATAGCCTCTCAATTTTCAGCCACACACTGAATTTCCCCTAAACTTTGTCCCTGAGCAAAACATTCCTAAAATAACCTTTATTTTCACAGGAAACTAAGGCACAATAACCCAAAATAGAGAACTTAAACCTCAAGACAATATGACATCCAAAAATGTGTATTTAAAAAAAAATAAAATCCTGTGGCATTTAATATCCTAAGGTATATACTAGATAAGGTGACTTACTTTATTATATTAAGGTCCCTCTGTTTCTAGATGGTTTTTCTGCTTGGTGTGTGTTGTTGTTGCTGCTGCTGCTGCTGCTGCTGCCACTGCCACTGCTGCTGCTGCTTAAACAGAGCTCACAAGTCTTTGGCATCCACTTTAGGTTATACGCTCAGAGTCATCTTATAACTGGAAACTGTCAGGTGGTTCCCCACCCCAGTCAGAGTATAAAAGAGTCAAGAAAAAGATGGGAATAAATGTTGGGTGAGTAATTGGTTGGATTAGGGGAGAGGGTTTTTCTGTATTGTTTTTTGCCTGATTTCTAAAAATCTTGATTTATTAATGTAATCTCTCTTCGTTGATTGGTTGCCATTCTTATAATTTCTGAACCATCTCATAAAATATTCTTCTGATTTAAAGACACTTAAAGCTTTTGGTTCTCTTTTTTACATTTTCTGCTCAACTAAGAGACTATCCTCAGAACAATTTTTTTCCAGATGCTTCACACCCTTTTCATCCTTTATCTTCTTCCCACCTGGGAAAGAAAGGAACTTGAAAAAAAATTTTTTCATTTTATTCATTGCTAATGGGGCCTCATTATCTTACATGATGACTCTATGACTTTTTCTAATGACAAAAGTGAATTAAGGGGGCCAGGGATTTAGCTCAGCGGCACAGCGCCTGCCTAGCAAGCTCAGGGCCCTGAGTTCGATTCCCAGTACCAAAAAACAAAGTGAATTAAGGTAATGAATAAAACCTTTCATCCACTTAAGCATTTTCCAGTTGTGAGATTCCCCTTGGTGTGTGGTCTCTTCCTCTTGCCATCTCCTGCTACCCTTTCCCTGGTGATGGTCAACTGGTGTTTAGGCTCATACCAGTCTCCCCGAGACATTCTGCAGTCATTATCACCTTTTTGGGGTGGATTTTATTTTTACTTCGTTTTTTTTAAAATAGTTTTTTAACATTGATGCATATTTGCTTGGGATAGAGCTTGTATAATTTGCCAGTCGTATTGATTGTATGTGATTGTGCCCTGCAGAGGTATACTTAACAAAACAAAAATAATCTAGGTTAATAAAGGAGCCCTAGAGATTTGAGTCAGGTTTACTTGACTTAGGAAAATACAGTTTTGAATAGTGAAAATTCTCTTGTTCTTCTAAATCAGTGCCAGACAAAATACCATTTTTAAAGGTTTTTTTGCATTCCTGTTTTTCTTTTTTCCATTGCCACAACCCCCTCTTGTTTTCTAACCTGTCTCTACTCACCTCTTCAGAAATAAATAAATATTGAGCCTTAAAGTGACAACTGATTTTTTGTTTTGTTTTGTTTTGTTTTTGGTACCGGGAATCTCAGGTCCTTGCGCTTGCACAGCAGGCAGTGAAACCACTGAGCTAAATCCCCGGTCCTGTGACAACTGATTTTTAAATTGCTGAGCTTTGTGAAATTTACTTTTTCCAGATGTTTCTTTTTTTTTTTTTTAAGTGAAGACAAATAGACTGGTTTGGAATTTCCCATGCTGTGAATAATTTCTTAGTATCTGGCAAACTGTGAAATCTTACTTGAAGACTATCTTCTGAAAGTTCTTTTGAATAAGGCAAACCATATTTAAAATGGACCATTTTTTCTCTTTTTAAATGTTTAATATTTCCAGTTTTTAACCAGCTTTCAAAACAGATGTTCTGGGAAAAAAAAGTAATTAGGAGTGTGTTTAGGGGAACAGAATTCTGGGTCTGAGTAAGTTTTGTTTCACTTGTTGCAGATGTTTGAGAGGATTAAGGCCATCTTTTTCAATTTTGTATTGTTTGTTTGCATGTTGTTTATATCAGAGATGCCACATTTTGTTAAAATGCTATTTCCTTTCTTTATTACCTTGGAATCTGACTCAGCCTCTTGTTGCTCCTACTCAGTGTTTAAGGCTCCTGTGAGTTGCAGATAAAAGGATTTATTTTAAGAAGTAGAAGGAGGTGATTAACCGTTTGGATTGTCAATATATGAAAGTATCTATAAGGTCTTTATCTGCTTTCTGTCAGCATTTATATTAAATGATAATGAGGAAGAATGTACAGTCTTTTTTGAGTCTGCGCCATCTAACCTGCTGGATTATTTTTATACCTTTTAATAGAACTTTTTTTAGATGAAAAATAAGTGGCTGATTGCACAAGCAAACACATACTGTCATAAGCAATTTTGTGTAGACATCACTGTAGTTGGTCCCCTGTTTCATGCACTACAGTCCAGATTCCTTCATTGGTGGTTGAGTGATTATATATTGAAGAGTAAAGGTAGTGGTTCTGAGATGTGCAGGTCAGTGCTCAATGAGACTCTTAGCTAATACCCAACATCTTGCTTTTTTATGGCTTCTCTTAAAGTCAAGACCATCTTTATGCTAAGCAAAATGGTCTTGCTTTGGGTACCTTCATAAGGCAAAATATTTGTCTTTCTACTCTTACTGACTTCTAATTGTTTTGAATTCCCTGCCCATTAGTCATTCCTGGCAGTTGGAGGGTAAATGTAAGTTTATTATCGTGTAGAAACCAAAGTCATCCGGGCGTGGTGGCTCACACTGATAATTCCCAGCACTTGGGAGGCAGAGGCCGGAGGATTGCCTCTACATAATGAGTTGAGGGCCAGCCTGAACTACAAAGTGAGACCCTATCTCAAAAAACAAACCCAAAGTCAATCAAAGGAAGGAAAAGGATTTTTATAGATTTTAAAGGAATTTATACAAAAATCAAATGTAATATGTGGACTTTGTTGGGACTTGGATGCTAACAAATATACAATGACTTACACAATTAAGTAAATGTGATTAAGCACTGAGTATCCATAATACCAAGGAGTGACGAAATATACAGTGAATGTTAAAGAATATATACAACAAGGTTCAATATGTTAAGTAATTTTTGAGGAAGATAATGTTCTGCATATCAGAGACCTTAATTTTAGTGACGTGAGTAACGTGGAAGACATAATTGACACTGGAGGCGAAAGGTAAAGTGGTGGTGCACAGCCTAAGTGACAGCACTGAGCGCTCTCCAGTGAGGCAGGAGGATCACTGCAAGTGTGACGCCAGCCTGAGCCACATATAGAGACCCTCTCAAAAAAAAGTTAGGTTGAAATCTTTCTATGCCATTTTGAGTCACTGTGCAATCCCTTAGCAATTAAAAGCCAGAAAAGATCTGAAGCTGGAGTGGAGTGAGGGGTGGGGGTGATGTGATTATTCTGGTTTGAAGTGGAATGGGGCCTGAGACCAAAACTCCAGTTAGGGGTTTGTTGCAGTAGACTGAGAAGAAATGATTACTCCCTGTGCCCCGACAGTGGGATGCGAAGGGTGGGGACTCCTGAGACTAGGTAATCATGGTAATGTGAGGACAGGTGTCACAGCGTGATGATCACTACTGAACATGCACGTCCATGGTTGGTGAGCAAGTCAGCTGCTTCTCCTTGGTCTCCTTAAGCAAACACTATGTCACTTCCTGCACCATCAGTTTAAAGGAGGAAAATGATGTGGAGGGTACCGAACCACTTGAAAATATTCAGTTACAAGGAAAACTTAGTTATCTTAGCTCATCAACACCCTCTTGTCCCCCCAAATCCAAAAGTGCTCAGGTTGTTACCTAAAGGTGCCCTCTACTTTTCCTGAGTCTCTGTGCTTGGCCCTGTTCTACAGCTGGGCCTTCTCTGCTCCAACAAGTCAGGGAACCTGGCAAACACCTAGACCTGTGGGCTGACCTGTTGCTCCTGCCCCCGTGTGCAGCGCAGGGATCTGGCCTCTAGCACCTTTCCCTGGTCAGCTGACTTGGCCATAGCCACCCAGGGTACCATCCTTGAAGCCACAGTTTCTGGGAAGTTAGAACACCCTATCCCCAGGCAGAGTCTGTTTTCAGCACAGACCATTTGGGAAGGGCCTCAAGCCAACCGTAGGTGCCAGTGAGGTGAGAATTGGTTTGCTGCATTCATTCCCAGATCCTCCTCTCTTCACTCCTTGGATGGACTAAGCCAGTTTTGCTAGAATCAGCTCTGGAAGACATGGGCAGGAAGCACCAGACACATCACTGGTCTGCACGTGTCAACTCTTAGTTGGGTGTGATGGCATGTGCCTCTTGTAATCCTAGTTCTCAGGAGGCTAAAGCAGGAAGATTGCAAGTTCAGGGACAACCTGAGCTACATAGCAAGATCCTTCCTCCAAAAAACAAACTCTTGGCCCTAGCTTTGGCAAGTTTCTTTCTGTTGCTTCTAATTTTGTCCAAACTGTTGCGACTTTCTCCAGGCAGCTATTTAAATGTGTTTTTCTTCCTAGGGAACTTTCTCCCACTACCTTTGCCTCTGCACTCTGCTTTCCCCATCCCTTATTTTTCTTTCAACACCTCCAACTTCTGAGCTAATGTACAAGCAATGAGCTTTGACCCTGTCCAGTTCTGTCTTGCTCAGCCTTCCAAGTGCTCTTGGCCAGTTTCTGTTCAAAGGAGGTAAGGTCTCTCTCGATTAATAGCCCATTGGTTTGCTTACCTCACTCCACAATCTTAACTTTGCATTTGGGACACATTTGAAGCATGACCTAGTCAGACAGTGGCACCTCTGCAGTCCCAGGCCCTTGGGAGCTTGGGTTGGGGGTGGGGGTCACGAGCTCAGGAGTTCAAAACCAACTTTGGCAACTTTGTCTCAGAAAAATAGTGGCACAGGGGTGCCAGCAGCCTGAGGGAATGAGATGGCAACTGTAACTTCACAGTAAGGAAAAAGGTAGCTGAGCATGATAATGCACAACTGTAATCCCAGCACTCAGGAGGCTGAGGCAGGAGGATTGAAGCAAGTTTGGGGCAAGTCTTGTCTACATAGTTGAAAGCCACCCTGAACTACATAGAGAGACCCAGTCTTGAAAAAGACCAAAAACAGAGGGGAAAGATAAACTATGCTGTTAATGAAGAGAGCAAGGTGCTGCAGCTGGGTGTGGTGGCACATGCCTACACTCAGCACTCAGGAGGATGGTGAATTTGAGGCCAGCTTGGAATACGGAGAGGTGGCCTGTTGGGGAGAGAAAGTCAGCCCCAGAGATAGAGTGGGATGTACCTGGAAGGGGTGGCACACGCCTGTAATCCCAGCACTCTGGAGGCTGAGGCAGGAGGATCACAAGTTGGAGCACAACCTGGGCAACTCAGTGACTTAATGAGAGATTCTGTCTCTAAAGATTAAAAAGGGCTGAGGATGTAGCTCAATGTGAAGGCCCAGAGTTCAGTTCCAAGTACTGCAAAATGAAAGGGAGGATGAGAAGCTCTAGTGTGCAGGCAAATGATGAGACAGGTGAAGCCAGTGTGATGGGCGGAGAATGGCCCTGCTCATCCTGATTCCTTCATCACAAGGTAGCTCCTAACGAATGTCCCAGAAGAGGGGACATGGCTTTTGTTTGTTTTTTAGTACCAGGGATCCAACTCAGAACCTTTCGCTTGCAAGGCAGTTGGCGGCACCACTGAGCTAAATCCCCAGCCCAGGATAGCAAACTCACACTGGCACAATAGCTAAACCTCACCCTGTCCAAAGACATCTTCTGGGGAGAGGGGCGGGAAGAAGGAAGAAAAGGGGGTGGAGGGCCTCGTCAGGAGGCCAGCACATGAATTTCTTCAGACACAAACACAAAAGTTTATTGAGTACCTGGGATACTCAAGGTGCAGCGGTGTGTGCCCTGGGCATGTTCAATAAATATTTGCTGTTTTGATTTCCCTGAAACCAAACTGAACTTTCTAACTTTTGTGAGGATTAGGGCAAATTCCAGTGTGACATTTTGAGACTCAGCTAAAAGCTGCCAAATAATGATGCAGGATTTATTTTTATTAACTTTATCTCACCTTAATGAAAATACTACCATTGCCTAATAATCTGGAAACCCAGGGGAGGTGGAGATTTTTTGTGCTAGATTTCTTGCCAGATTTCCATGGAAGGGTTCATTCTTGAGTTACTCAGTAGCCATGGGAAGAACTGGGCCCAACCGCAGTCTTACCCTGGGGGCTGGGAGAAGGGACACCCAGGATGGGCACCAGGTGGGACCCGCTGACTGCGCAAGATACTGCTAGGTTGGGGGTGGGGCTGGGGGAAGGAACTGCTGATCTTGGAAATCCTAAAATCCAGAGGGTGAGCCAGGCATGGTGGTACATGCCTGTGATCCCAGCATTTGGGAGGCTGAGGCAGGGGCATCACTGTGAGTTCGAGGCCAGCCTGGTGTACACTGTAAGTTCAAGACTGACCTGAACTACGTAGCAAAACTGTCTCAGACACACACAGACAGTGCTAGGCCTAAGATGAGAATAGGGGCTACCTGGGCTGAATTTCAGGGCCAGGACCAGCCTCATTTTCATCATGTGAATCGTGAAGACTTAGCTACTGAAAAAGGAAGAGCTAGTATGTTGAATGCCTAGGATGTGCTCATCTGGAATGTGTGTCAGAGACAAATATATACGGTCCTAAATTTGGATAGTCAGCTAGGTGTGGTGGCACAGTCCTGTAATCCCAGCACACAGGAGGCTGAGGCAGGAGGATTGTCTAGAGTTTGAGGCCTGCCTGGACTACATAGTTCAAGGCCAGCCTGAATGACAAATCAAGATCCTGTCAGAGAGGTGGGGGGAGAAATATGGACAGCCAAAGAAAAAGGTGGTAGCCCCAGGTTTCATTTCTGGGGCCTGGATTTTGAGAGAATTTCGATCAAACCTGAAAGAGACTATCCGGAGGAGAACAACAATTAGCCGGCCGTGCTATACACGCCTGCAGACCCAGCCAATGGGGAGGCTGAGGCAGGATCACAAATTCCAGTCCATCCTGGGCTACATAGTGAGACCCTGTCTCAATATAAATTTAAAAAAGGGCTAGGGATGTAGTTTAGGGGCAGAGCTCCCCTGGGTTCCATCCTGAGCACTGCAGAGAAATAGAAAGGAGGGACAGTCAGCCCTGTGATTTTAGCCTGGGAAGCCGTGGGTGTTTCCTTCATAGCTCTCATGTGGGGACACGGCCGTGAGAAGGCTACACAGGCCTTTCAATCTCACTCTGCTTATGCTGTGATTTGGGGCAAGTACTTAAACAGTGTAAAATCGCCTTTCTCTTCTAGCTGGGACAGTGATATCTTCCTGGCAGAGCTGATGAGAGACTTGTAAGATGGCGTCTAAAGCACTCAAGAGTAGATCCTGGAATACAGTGCTTTAAAATGGAACCTAGCATTACCATCCTGAGATGTTTAGATTTGACCTAAGCTAATATCTAACAGGAGAGTAACGCTCAAATGATAGACAATGGGATGCTACACAGCCAACAGAGATTAGTTGACCAGGCAGGGCCCCTACACACTCTCCTGCATCTGCAGATACTGGAGTGGGCTTCTTTCATCGTCACCAGCTGGGAGCTCAGCCTGCAGTTCCTCTTTGCTGCACTGGGGATCGAGCCCAGGGCCTTTGCACTGAGCTATATCGCTGGCCCTTTTTTCAATCTTTAGATCTTTAGATTCTCACTAAATCCCTAAATTGCCTGGGCTGGGTTCAAACTTTCGACCTTCCTGCCTTAGCCTCCCAGAGCGCTGGGATCACAGGCGTGCACTCCTGGCTGTGGTTCCTCTGATGCTGCCATTGCCTTCACCTTGCCCTGGGACCCCTCTCCCAAGCTGCTGTCACACATCACCGATGGCCTCGTTGCTCATCAAGTCAAGGTGATACCTGGCTTGTTCAGAAAGGGAAAACACAGCCAGGGATGTAGCTCAGTGGCACCGCGCCTGCCTTACAAGTGCAAGGTCCTGAGTTCGATCCCCAGTACCAAAAAAAAAAAGGGAAGACAGGCAGAGCTGTAGCTTAGTGGCAGCCTTTACCTAGCATAAGCAAAGCTCTGGATGTTGACAAGTCTTTAGGTTATTGGGTAGCTCCTTCTAAAAGTGGCTCGCCAACTGAACCTTACCCCGCCTCTCCCTCTGGAGTTGGATTCCAGGTTCTTCTCATCTCAAGCAAAGAACTGCACAAAACGAGCAAAAAGCAGTGGCCAAGTTTAATGAGAAAGTATAGAGTGGGGGAGAAACTGGCTGTGCAAAGTGAGCTTGGGCCAAATAAAAGAGAAAAAAGCAAGATAAAAGGACACTCTGGAGGAAGCTGGGTGGGCTACGTGAGGAAAGTCCTGATAGGGGCTCCTTGTGTGTCCTTATTTGTTGTCCAAATCTTGAGGAAACTGAAAGGACTACATCCGGGCCCTGAGAGGCAGTGCTGGGATCCCACGCCTCCAGCTGACATCAGATTTAGGCCATCCTATCGAGAACCTGCTCGAGTTCTCCTGAGAAGTCCGTGTGCATGGCTTTGGGAACTGTTCTCATGTGTTCTGGGATCTTGTAATTAACAGGTCAGGCCTACATCCCTGCCAGCTTTGCCATGCCCTAATCTTCTGTTTCATTATTGCCATACTTTTCCACCTCACCCCTCACTATCATGCTCTTGTGTTTTTGTTTTGTTTTGTTTGTATTTTGAGACAAGCTCTTGCTGTGTAGTACAGGCTGGTCTTGAGTTCCCTGCAATCCTCCTGCCTCAGCCTCCTGAGTGCTGTGATTACAAGTGTGTCCCACCACATCAGGCTCCACTTACTGCCTTTCAGTAAGGGTGCCCACGAGCCTCTGAGCATTCTGGGATCCTTTGGAACAATTCTTGGAGCTTGTTCACACTGCACACGGGGGTCCTTGCAGTATCCCACTGAACCACCAAGAACTTAGACGTGGGTCAGTCCAGAGGATTTCCTACTAGTGAGTAAAGAACTCTAAAATTCTGACAGTTGCAGTAACAACTTCTGAATCCTTAGTCATACAGAAGATGGCATATGTATCCTGTGAACACTGAAGTGTTTGGGATATACCTCAGTAGTAAGCACTGGCCTAACATTTACAAGGCCCTCCCTGGGTTTGATTCCTAGCACATAAATAAATAAGCAGTTGCATGTATGTTTTTCACCTGCCCCATACTCCATCTCCTAATCCCCCAGTAGAATCGGCTAAGTATTTCCCAGCCAGCTCCTTTCCCTTAGCGTTCCCTTGGCACGAACTCTGCTCTTGTGTCGCCTCCCGACACTTCCTGGATGAAAGGGGAATGGTCCATTTGTGAGCCATAGTTGTGACCACTGTGGTGTACCTAGGTCTGGGCCTGGGACACCTCAGCTCCCAGAATCCTGAAGGTAGCAGCTTGTTCCTCCTTCCCCCTGAGTAAATAGTAGTCTCATAGTCTGTCTCTCTGTCTGTCTCTGTCTTTATCTCTCTCTCTCTCTCTCCATAAAGAAAACTATGGGGGGTGGGGTGAGAGGGGATTGAACTGAAGAGCTAGAAGGTATAGAAGTTTCTATACATTTAACTTGTCTACTTATATTCACCTACAGTATTTCTACTTCCTGATGGGATTAACCAGGGGGGCGGAAAGTCCTAAATATTCTCCTAAGTCAGTTATTTCCTAAGCAAGTTTGAGCTCATCACATGTTCTCTTTTTCCTTTTCTGTAAAGTGAAGAGGAGAATGACGGACTGTGGATAAGAGAGGTGGGCCATGCTTTCCCAAGGCCTGACTGAACTTTAACTTCTCTACTCATTGAGTAACACGGGGCTCTACACTTTGCTTAACCCTGGGAAGTGGTCATCAGCCTTTGACCTCAGCCCTACCCTCCTGACCAGCTCCATCCCCCACTCCGGCCTCTGGAACCTCAGTCTGATTTAGAGAAAGGAACCAGTTTCAGAGGGATTGCCTCAGACCACACTACCTCCACCTGCCCAGCCCCGTGGAAGATTAGCGACCATGTATTCCAGTGCTTTGGGGAGAAGGTAAGGGGGTGAACTTTCCCTTCACATGCTCTTGCTGGCTTCTCTGACCTTTAAAGAACTCACGAGGATGACCTCCGACACCTTTGAGGAGACCAGGTCCTCTCCCTGGTAGCTATAGTAATAAAGCTGTTTGGAAGACGTCATTCTGAGTGCCTCCCTCCCACACCCCTCTTGGGGTAAGGTCTTTCCCTAAACCACACCTTGGGTTCTTAGCCCAAGGAACTGGGGACATCTTCCTTTGGGTGAAGGTGCCACACTGATGGCTAGCACTCTTGGCAATCTAGAGGACACTGGAGGAGCCTGCCACAGATGGAAAAGTGGGCGAATGGAATCCACAAGGACCTCCTAACTCCCTTTTTATTCCTCCTTTCACTGGGTCGCCCCCTGCCCAGTGAGCTTCCATTAAATATCAGAGCCGTGTTCCCTTTTATCGGGAAGACTCCCTCCTTGCCCCAAGACCACGCACATTTCTCTCTTGATCTAGGTTGACACGGGGCTGGAAGTGAGGTGGTGGATCCATCATCATGGCTCTTCTTGTGCTTAACAGAGCTCCAGCGCCTTCCTCTCACTTCCATTCATGGTTCCAAATGTGCAGGAAACAGAAGACAACTGGGATGAGTGGTGGACACCACGATTCATTCTCTCTCTCCTTCACCTACCAGAGCATTGGGACTACAGGCCTGTGCCAGCACACCTGCTTCCCTGTCACATTTTCTAAAAAGTGATTACCTTCATTTACATTTAATGACCCCTTGTTGGAAGCTATTACACATTTCAGGCAACATAAAAGGACAAGGGACTGAATTAAGGCAGTGGAAGTAGCTGGTGAGAGGGCAAGGGATTGTACCTGAAGTCTGACTGAATGAGGGGGGGCAGAGGGAGGAACCCAGAGTGACTCCCAGGTTTCTGGACTGGATGTCAGGGGAAATGCAGGTCCTGGTCATTGAGCTGAAGGCCACAGGAGGAAAGGCAGGAGGGACCTGGACCGGGTCACAGTGTGGGACTTCTGGTGGAATTGTCCAGCAGAGTCTGGAGCTCTGTGGAAGGTTAGGGCTGGAGCTAGCAGTCTGGGGGTCTTCCGCACATAGATGTCTGCTTCATGCATTCGTTCTTACCCTTGTTCAAAATCCTTCCCAGCCTTCAAGGTCCAGGTTGAACTCCAACCATCTGTGAGGGTTTCCCTAAACAGCTTCTGCCTGGCTCCCCTTGCTGCCCTAACTTCACTGGGCACTAAGGTTCTCTCCTGTCCAGATAGCTCCCCCTCACCAACTAGAAGCTGTACATTCTTTATCTCTCCTAGCATGGGGCCTTGAATGCAGTAATCTTTTTTGTGTGTGTGTGGTACAGGGGATCGAACTCAGGACCTTGTGCTTTTGAGGCAGGCACGTAATGCCATTGAGCTAAATCCTCAGCCCAAGCGCAGTAATCTTGAGCATGCTAACAAACAGCACTCAGTTGCAAGCCCAGCAAGACTGTCCAGGCAAAGCGGGGCTAACCTCTGGCAAGAAGTCCAGGCCTAGCCTTGTCCTGGGTTCTTGTGCTTGGTTCCAAGGCTTGGCCCTCGGCCCTCAGCAGCTGGGCTGCCCTCTTGTGCTTTCCTGAGAGACCAGGGCCTTTGGTGTCACTTACCCCAGTGTTCTGTCCCCTGTAGGAAGGTTTCTCTTCTCTCCGTGCTGCTCATTGGCCTCTGGGGCAGTGTGGCCTGTCAAGGGAACCCTGTGGAGGACATCTGCGTGGCGAAGCCGAGGGACATCCCTGTGAATCCCATGTGCATTTATCGCTTCCCAGAGAAGAAAGCAACTGAGGATGAGGCCTCAGAGAAGAAGATCCCTGAGGCCACCAACCGCCGGGTCTGGGAACTATCCAAGGCCAATTCCCGCTTTGCCACCACTTTCTACCAGCACCTGGCAGACTCTAAGAACGACAATGACAACATCTTCCTGTCGCCCTTGAGTATCTCCACAGCTTTTGCAATGACCAAGCTGGGTGCCTGTAATGACACCCTCAAGCAGCTGATGGAGGTAGAGTCCAGCGCCCCCGCTCCCCTCGAGGGAAGCACCTCCTAGGACTCCTCCTGGGACTCCTAAACCAACGCTGTCTCAGGGAGTGCACTGTGGGGTGTGGTTCCCTCTGAGTCACTACTTCCTGTGTTCTGATTCCTTTTGAAAGACTTTTGTTTGGTACCGGGGATCGAACTCAGGACCTTGTGCTTGCGTGGCAGGCGCCAGAACCACTGAACTAAATCCCTGGTCCTTGAAAAACTTTTTATTTAATAGGAAAGGAATTACTACCTGGATGTCTAAATTTTGCAAATCTGAGTTTCCTCTTCTAGGTTTTCAAATGCGGGAAGGCCTTAAGGCCTTACAACTTTCCTTTCTAGTCATTCTCTCATTTATGTATTTATTCAGTCATTCAATCACTTCACTTATGTTTGTGTTTACCTAGTCAGAACTATGCCTGTCCAGGTAGTGTGCTAAGCAGTGGAGACTCCCACTTCCTGCCAGGTAGGGGAGGGCAGTTTACCATCCTGCGGACCTGGCACGCGGGCTCTTGTGGATAAAGATGTGAGGACTGTATTTTGAGACCTGGGTTCCAGGGAAGCCAAAAGGATCCTCAGGAAGGTATTGATCGCTTCAGATAAGGATTGATTCTTTTCCTTGTTTTGCTAGGAAGGAAGGCAGGACAAGAAGAAATGACACAAGTTAATTCACCACTGATACCGCTATAATAAGTCACCAGTGGACACACTAGATCCTTTAGTCTGCCTTTAACTTGAGTTCCCAGTTAGCTCTCTTCAGGTTGAGTCTCCCTTTGGAAGCAGAGATAAACTATAGGGAGGCACAAGACCCTTGAGTGTGGTGCCCAGTGTTTCTGAGTCCCAGACACCGAAGCATGTGAAGAGTTCACCTTTCCTCTGGTGGCCGGTTTCCACTGGACTTTATCAATCTGTTCAGTCTCTGTAATGAGCTAATCCATGCCTTCGTGCCACAAAACATATGTAGCTTTAGAAATTATTCCTGGGCTCTCTAGTCTGCTAATTTAAATCTTTTGTGTATTTCTCCAATACCATTTGTTGAACACACTGTCCTTTCTCTGTTATGTAGTATTACTCCTTGTTGATGTATATTAGGAATCTCGTAGAACACATACTACTACTGCCTTCTCAAGGCCCTTCTATAACCTTTGTATAACAGGTATTGGTCTTAAAATGCTTCTGTTTACCAGGACACATCTCTGTAGCACGTAAGAGCTTAAATGTGGCTCCTTCTATAAAAAGACCTGAAACAGAGCTAGGGTATATCTCAGTGGTAGACTATGCCTAGTTATGCACAGGGTTTGATCCCAAGCAGAACAAAAAATAAAACAAGAAAACAGAAACAGAACATCATTTCCAAACTGACCATGCCCTGTCATATATTAGAGAACTGGGGTGGGACTCTAGAGAAGGAAGAAACTCAGCATCAAGCTGTTAGTCAAAGCATGGTTCTTTTCTTTTGTTTGTTTATGTGAGGCAGGGTCTCACTATGTAGTTCAGGCTGGCCTCAAACTCATGGCGATCCTCCTGCCTCAGCCTCCCCAGTGCTGGGATTACAGGCATGCACCTCCACACCAAGCTATAGTGGTTTTTAAAAAATTGCATGCTGAGACAAAATCAGGAAAATCAAAATCAGAGAATAGATAAAACCGATATGCCTTTTATCACCATGGGACAGAGCTTGGAGGGAGGGGAAGAGTAACCTCACTATTTTCCTTGATGGTGAGGGTGGGTGGTTGAGAGGAGGAAGCTTCCATGGCTCTGACCATGACTTTTTAGACATGACCAATGACTTTTTAGACACTCTGCTTTGAGGCCTGTTTATTTCCTTGCTAAGGGAATCACTGTTTTCCTTTCTTAGCCCTACCATAGCCAGTATCCTGGAGCCCCAACTGAGCCCTGTAGATGCCAGGAAAGTGCTGTTCTAAGGAAAGACATGATCGTGGCTCCCACTCTGTCCCCAACACCAAGAGGACTTTTCCTGTCCCATTAAGAAAACATCTGCATGTCGGCCTAGAGCCCTTTTGAGACTGTGGGTGGCTCTCTGTTCTCACTGTCTTTCCTTTTCCCTTCATGCTTCCTGCCCTTCTTCTGTCCCTTTACTCATCCTCAAGTCCGAGCTAGGCATTCATGCTGCGCTGGGCACTGTGCGCAAAGCAGATGACTGCTGGCTTTGGCTGGAGGCTGGGCCGCACTGTCCTGCCAAACCCACCGCCATTTTCTTTTGGCCTCCACAGGTTTTTAAGTTTGATACCATCTCCGAGAAAACCTCTGATCAGATCCACTTCTTCTTTGCCAAACTCAACTGTCGACTCTATCGAAAAGCCAACAAGTCCTCCAAGTTAGTATCAGCCAACCGGCTGTTTGGAGACAAATCCCTGACCTTCAATGAGACCTACCAGGACATCAGTGAGGTGGTTTATGGCGCCAAGCTCCAGCCCCTGGACTTCAAGGTGAGTGGCAGATGCCCCTTTCACCGAGGAGTTCTTTCTGTCCACCGGGACAGTGAGGAGGTAGAAAAAGGCAGCACTGCTATGCTAGCTGAAGACTGGCCACAAACTGGAACCTGGAGTACCAATTCTTACTGGAAACTTCACAAGTCCATGGTACAGACAGCTTAGATTCCAATTCTCCTCTGACAAAGTTGTATAAGTCAGTTCTTTATTTCACCCACCTCGTTCAGATATATAACAAAGGCTATACACTGGAAGGAGATCCTGGTCCTATGGGAGAACTTATTTAATGTAAACAGTTGCTGAGGTCAAATAAAATTGGTATATGATGCATGTTGTCTTCTCCTCTTGGAGATTCATGAAGCACACGAGGCTATTAAGTGTTCTGAGAAGTGCTGCAACAAAGAAATATACTGCTCTATTCAGCCAGAATTTCTCAAACTTATTTGAACACATGGGCACTTGTCTCCTCCTCCTATCCTTTTACCCCCTGCCATCACGCATTGCTTTCTGTAGAGCATGGTTTTGGAAACTCTTCTTTTGTGAGTTCAGATATTCTGAAGTCAGAAAAGATAACATTTTTTTTTTCCAGTACTGGGGATTGAACCCACGGTCTTTGCACTGAGTTACATCTCCAGCTCTTTTATGTTTTGAGACAGGGTCTCCCTAAATTGCAAAGTTGCCCAGGCTGAGCTGGAGCTTGAGATCCTCCTGCTTCAGAGTGCTAGGATTATAGGCATGTGCCACCACACCCAGCTTTTAGCTACTTTTTCAAGACTTATCTCCCTTTTTCCTTTCTATTCCTTTATCTCTTACTTCTTTGCCTTCTTATATTTATTTACTATATATAAATCCATTGTTCTATATTAGACATGTGAGGTTTCCTCAGTTTGGGTTAAATTGATGGCTTCTTAACCAAGTAGTGGAAAGGGCAGAAAGATGATGAAGAAAATAAAATTCTGCCAGGGGAAACACAGAAGTCAGTCAGATAGCACAGATGGGTAGGTTTGCTTTCTGTTCTCCATAGGAAAATGCAGAGCTGTCCAGAAAGACCATCAACAAATGGGTAGCAAACAAGACAGAAGGCAGGATCACTGATGTCATTCCCAATGGAGCAATCGACGAATTCACCATTCTGGTGCTGGTCAACACCATTTACTTCAAGGTACTCAGAATGGGCCTGGGGAGACCCCGGTGACTTCCTCTTGCTCTTCAACTCATCCTCTTTTATACACTGGGCATCTGAGAAGAGGTCCACGCACGTTCTGGTAGACGTGCAGGGTATGCACACTCAGGACTCAGCTGCAAGGTGTGCATGGTGATAAACTCTCATATGTATGAGAAATACATGGTAACACACACACATGCATATGTGACAGTTGGCACATATTTTTGCCATCCTGTTACCTCCCTTTGAAATCTGGAAGAGAACGACAGTCTATTACAGCCCTCAGCGATGAGAATTTCCCTGGTGTCCAGAGCAGCTTCTACAGTGGCTCCAAGTGCTCTTGCTGAAGTGTCTGAACATCCAGGTGCCAGGCTCCCCTCAGACTTTGCAAAGAGGGGCTCTGCTATTTGACCATGGGCAGTAGAGCCCTTGTCCCCTCACACAGCCGAGAGTGCGGAAGACCGTCCCAGCTTGACTGCTTTAGGGAAGGAGACGGCGAGAAGGAATGCTAAGGAATGGTACTCAGAGCCAGCCAGGATTCACCCTCTTCCTGGCAGGGTTTCTGGAGGAGTCCCTGGGATGTTCCCTGGGTCTATCAGTCCAGGCAGAGCCCAGAACGTTGGCTGTTAGCCCCTAGCAGAGGCTGGCAAAAAACAACTGGAGTTAAGTCAAGAAGAACTTGTAAGAAGCTTGTAGGCTACTCTTGGTTTTAGATTTTATTTTTTTCTAATTATGAAGGCAATAGTCACTGCTGAAAATCTGAGAAACACAGAAAGTACACACTACAAACTCCACCTGTTATTCCATCACACTGACATAGTGTTTATTAACCATTTTACGCATGGGCCTCTAGTCTTTTCTCCTAAAAGCTGTATATATTAATGTAAGCAGATAATGTAAATGTCTCATGTCAATAAATATTTTCCTATGGATTGTTCTTGCTTTTGATTCCTCCACCTGGCCTCTTCTTCCAGGGCCTGTGGAAGTCAAGGTTCAGCCCTGAGAATACAAGGGAGGAGCTGTTCTACAAGGCTAATGGGGAGACGTGTTCCGCGTCTATGATGTACCAGGAAGGCAAGTTCCAGTACCGGCGCGTGGCGGAAGGGACCCAGGTGCTGGAGCTGCCCTTCAAGGGTGACGACATCACCATGGTGCTCATCCTGCCCGGACCCGAGAAGAGCCTGGCCAAGGTGGAGCGAGATCTCACCCCAGAGGTGCTGCAGGAGTGGCTGGACGACCTGGCGGAGGCCATGCTGGTGGTGCACATGCCCCGCTTCCGAGTGGAGGATGGCTTCAGCTTGAAGGAGCGCCTGCAGGACATGGGCCTAGTTGACCTGTTCGATCCTGAGAAGTCCAAACTCCCAGGTTAGTATAGGAAGGACCTTCTTCCTCTCGCTGCCCCCAGGGTGGTTTGAACACAAGTAAAAGAGGTGAAGAATAGAAAAGAGCATCAAGTCAAGACACCTGGATTCCGACCCCAGGTCTATTGCTGACCTGTGGAAATCCCTTGCCCTTTGGAGGCCTCAGTCTTCTCGGCTACAGAAGGGATAGTCTGCTCTTCTAGCTCCATGGGCCCAATCAGCAGTAGCACCCTGTCACTCTGACTGAGGAGATGAAGCCAGGTGGAGAAGAACTCAAAGAGGGATTGGAATTCAGAGCAGAGACAGGTATTAAGAGCAGGCGACACCTGCACACTCCCAAAATGGGCCTAGCTGACATTTAATAGCCCTTCACCTGACATGTGAAGGGCTCCTTTGTATTCTTTAGGGTCACTTGGACAGATACAGCCAGCTTTTTCCCAGTTAATGGTGTTTAGTTGGTATGATTCGTCCAAAAGAATTTAATGACACTAGTGCCTCCCTTTTCTAACCTAGCAGACCAGCCTTAACTGTGGGCTTGAACCCTAAGGAGTGCTGCCACAGATGACTCAAGTAAAGGTTTGGTTGGCACACGAGCACCAGTGACAGCAGAGTGGAGGACACACTGGAAAGGTCTGTTTATGCCCCACTCCAGTCAGTCAGTCTTCTGCTTTCAGAAGCAAGAAAGAAGTTTCTTCTCCTCTCAAACCCGTCTTTTAAATGCACCACAAGGAAAGGACAGACCATTGCACTACATTGACCCTTTCTTGACACGTGTAGAAATCAATATTCTTTAAAATTAAACTATCAGGTTTTTAGTCTTTTGATTTTCTTTAGTTTGAAAAGTTGTATGATACTTAACTGACGGTAGCAAATTTTTCTATGTGGTAGCACAGCTTTAATTTATCACATGACATCACTGTTCTCAATATTTTTGTTGCTAAAAAAATTTGTCACTTAAAGCCATAAACTTTTATTTTGCTTTGTCAAAATTCTTTGTTTTTAAAAATGATCATTTGGGTTCACTCAGGAAATGCACGTCAGGAAACTTGTACTATAAGTTTTTCAGTTGTGATGTATCAGTAACCGCTGTTACCCCTTTTTCAAAGAAATAGAATTGATTCTGAAATTTTCTAGACTGTGTTGCGCTCCGGAGCACGCGAGGGGCGCTGCTGGTGCTTCACCTGATGGCGGCGGGGCGGTGCCTCTGGGTCACTGACCCCTAAGTTTCGGTCTCCAGTATGGGGCGCTCTTGGCAGACAGGAACGTCGGCTATCCCTGCGAGGACGGGAGGCTTTTCTTTAACAGCACAGCACCGCGCTGACCCTGGCGCCAAAGGGCTGAAACCGGAGATTAAATCCACACGTTCTCCAACACAGATTTACTGTGGGGATATCATCAGGTGAAGCTCCAAGACTGCTTTCTGCTTCTCAGAAAGGCCCCGAAGGATGTCCTAATTCAGTGACTTCCCGCCGCGGGTGAAGCCAGACCCCCCACCTCTCAGCGCCTCCCTGGTCTTCCTCGCAGGTATCGTGGCGGAAGGCCGGGACGACCTCTACGTGTCAGACGCGTTCCACAAGGCGTTTCTCGAGGTGAGCTAGTTCACCTCCCTCCGCTCTCCTTCCTGTGCTGCTGTTCTGCCTCGCTAGGGTCCGACGCAGCAGTCTTAGGTCGTCTGTAGCTTCTGAGCTGGCTGCCCAGCGACGGGCCACGGCCTCTCCTGTGCCCCTCTCAGCTCGTCTGCAGCCCTCCTCGGACGCCCTGCGGTGACCCCGCCCCCGCGGCCGCTGGGACACAGCTCCTGGGGCTCTCGATGTACTCAATTTGGGAACCCCGGTGTAGGTGTTCTTTGCGGAAGGCAGGCTGAGGGGAAAGGGGATGGGCTGCTGTTAGAGAAGCTCACTGGGCTGAGGAAACTGAAGAGACTGGGGGGGGGGGGGAAGAGGTTCCGGAGCAGGCCGCCGGTACGCATGGCTTCGGCCCACGCTCAGTGGGAAATGTTTGCTTCCGAGGAAAGTGGAGAGATCAGGGGACCAGGAGGGAGTCAGGAGACCGAAGCATCCTGATCACTAGTCCATTCGTAACTGCTGTTCTAGGGTGAGAATGACATAGACAGCATGAGGGGGTGGAGGGTAAAGGAGAAGGAAGGGGGATGGCAGAGCCAGAGAAGAGGGTAAAACATCATTAACCAGTTCCACAAAGCTGAGTGCAGGGGCGCATGTCTGTGACCCCAGCATCGGGAAGGCTAAGGCAGGAGGATGTTAGAAGACAGCCTGGGTTGTAGAGTCTGACAGCCAGGCATGGTGGGGCAGGCCTGTAATCCCAGCACTCAGGAGGCCGAGGCGGAAGGATCACAAGTTCAAGGGCAGCCTCAACTAGATATAAGACTGCCTCAAAAAACAAGCAAACAGGGCCGGGGATTTAGCTCAGTGGTTCCACCGCCTGCCTCAAAAGCGCAAGGTCCCGAGTTTGATCCCGGTACCAAAAGCAAACAAAAAGAAACAAAAACAACAAAAAAAAACCCAAACAAAAATAAATAAGTAAAGAGAGCGTTTGATGGTAGCCTGGACTACACAGCCAGACCCTATCTCAAAAAACAGGACTGGGGATGTAGCTTAGCGGTGCCAAGTGCCAGGCTCTGAACTTGATTCCCGGTACTGGAAAAAACAAAACAAAACAAAAAACAGCTCCATAGCTCAGGGATCTAAAGTGCTTCATTAAGAGCCAAGACCACCCTGTACTCAGGAAGCTGAGATAGGAGGATCGCTGTGAGTTTAAGGCCAGCCTGGGCTACATTGTGGGTTCCAGGTCACCCTGAACCACATATCGAGACTTCGTCTAAAAAAAAAAAAAGGACCAGTCAGTGATACTCTGAGTTGTTAGGTAATATTTTCTACAGGCACATGGCAGTTCTGCTTATCAGCCAAGTCCAAATCCCACAGTCTGTTCCCCAAGAAAACTCCTCCAGCCAGCCAGCCAGAGACCCTCTTTTCCTAACCGGGAGGTCCTGAGTAACAGCTTGGGGTTATTATATCTGGGATCCTGACTCTCCACGGAGCACTGATCAAGTCAGACTCTCTTTCAGCAGCTCGTACAAAATGTTCCTGTGACACCATGTTCAGTGATGCCAGCCAGAGATGTGACCACCTTAGGCACAGATTTCTGGTTGAGTGGTTACACGGGTGGAGCATCACGGACTCAGGTGAACACAAGTGCACTCCATTCCCTGGTGAGAGCAGGAGTGGAAGGGTTCTGCAGGGGACACAGTCTGACCCAAGGTATCTGCTTCCCGAGCCGAAGAGCATCTGAGGGGCTGCTGTGTCTGCAATGATTCACCTACCTATGGTGAACTGCAGGGCAGTGTAGTTAACCAGCTGTTCTGTTTCCTCTGTGACCTGCAGGTAAATGAGGAAGGCAGTGAAGCAGCAGCGAGTACTGGCATCGTGATTGCTGGCCGTTCGCTGAACCCCAACAGGGTGACCTTCAAGGCCAACAGGCCCTTCCTGGTTCTTATAAGGGAAGTTGCCCTCAACACCATTATCTTCATGGGGAGAGTAGCCAACCCTTGTGCTAACTAAAATATTCTTATTCTTCATGCTTATTTTGGCTTGTCAACAGAAATAAAGATAAATACAACTGCTCCCATCTCACAATCATGAATAGACTCGACTATGTGAAATAAACACCAGGGAAGGAAAAACAGAGATGTTACTGGGACACTTGCTAAAATGATGCTTTCAACTGTTTTCCACCCAGGGAACACACCTGGCTCAAGAAAATTAAGAGGGAGTCATGTCACTACTACATCTCGAAAAGTGGCAGACATCCTGAAAGGGAAGCTTGAATTCTCAGGATTCTCACATTAAAAAAATTCCCCAAAATGTAAACGAATGATCTCTCCATACTCAGACAAGACAGAGATTCAAATATGAGTATTAAACCATTTAATTCTCAAACCACTCACATGCATAATGTTCTTTTACAGTGTTAAAATAAAGAAAAAATGCATTTTTTATACAAACAGAATTTCAAGTATACATTAATAGACTTTTCAGATTACTAACCAAGTTGCTAAGATCTCATTCACATTGTTCTTAAAGCTGTTCAACGAGAAAGCTTTTGCTAAACTGCTTTAAATATGTTTATATAAACCCATACATATCTTAACTCTTTCTTTGAATCTCCCTCCCCCAACCCTAGTCTTGGCCCTCCCCCCCTCCCCGACCCAACAGGGCTCCTGGGGCTCTAGGAGACATGCTACCCCTCCAAGAACTATTGGCTTGTCGTCAGGGGAAAGACAGAATCTACAGGAGGAGAGTTCGAGCATCAAAATAAGGGACAACAGGGCTGGGGATTTAGCTCAGTGGTTTCGCTGCTTGCTGTGCAAGCTCAAGGACCCGAGTTTGATCCCCAGTACCAAAAAAAAAAAAGAAAAAAATAAGGGACAACAGACCTGATACGTAGAAAGGAAACAATTCTGAATCACAGAGCTTTTGTGTTTTCATGACTTTAATCAAAAGCATCTCAGCCTCCCAATGAACACAGAAAATTATGACAACTTGGTAGCTGAGAAAATAAGTTAATATCAGCTAATTTTCACCAGGTGTGGCGGTGCATTCCTGAAACCCCAGCACTTGAGCGGCTGAGGCAGGAGGATAGCAGAGAGTTTAAGGCCAGCCTGGGCTACAAAGTGAGTTCAAGGCCAGCCTGAACTACATAGCGAGATCCTTTCTCCAAAAAAAGGTAATTTTAAAGTTAAAAATGAAAAAAAATTTTTAAACCAGTGAAACTTCCAAAATCAGGGTTGGGCATTTGCAGTCTTTTCAATTTGGCTGTTCTTTTTCCCTTCGGCAGGGAGAAGGTGGGGGCAGTTTAAAAATGGATGTTATTTGTGTGTGCACATTAGGAAACTTGGTTAATGTTACAGGTCTGGCAAGAGTTCTTCCTCCTCAACTCTCCTCCTGAAGTACTCTGGCTTCAGGGCCAGGAACGCTACTCTCCTTAGGAATTAAAGTGCATTATTTTCAGTAAAGGGGGAGGGAGGAGGTGGTGGTTTACATTTAAGTGATAATGATTAAAGAAGGGTGGGGTGAGAGAAACTCCTATTCTATATATATATATATATATATATATAGGTATTTATAATTAAGGTCACAAAAACAGATGTCTTAGGAAATAAGATGCATCATAAAGCCAGTGACACAAGAGTGCTATCCTGCTTCACTGACGTCATCTTTATATTAATGGAGCAATTGCTGCACACAAAACACACAAATTTCAAATGTTAGGGTTTTTTTTCCAAAGGGTAAAAACAGACTGGTAGGTTCTTTAACTATAGTTAAAAATACTCTATCCCATTCCCTTTCAGGGATTACATTTTAGAAACTGATTGTCTGTTTTAATATGAATCCTCCTTGATTAGCAAGTTGTGAAAAACTGTTGTTAGGTACGTCTGTCTACAGGTACTACAGGAGCTGTTAGAAACTCAGGAAGAGGTGGGCACAGTTGATTCTTGCTGTTATCAATATCAACTGAGAGGGAGTGAAATCTTCCTATGATCTCTGTATTTGATAGCTACAACCACAGTCTTTTTTTCTTTTAAACAGTTTACTGTTTCTTGGGGGGAAAAATCCCAAGTTTCTCAAAGAGAAGTAAATGCTACATTTTCAGCTGTAGGAAGAAATGATGGGCTCAAATGAGAAGGGGGAACTTGTCCTGGATTCTGGCCTGAGTCCAGTGTGATCTGCATTTCACAGTGACCAGGGGGAAGGCACAGTGCCAGGGACAGGTGGATGGGAGACAGCGGTCACCCATCATGTAAGCACCATAGAGAACAGTTTGAGAGATTTCTTTCAGATTATGTCCACCTGAAGAAAACCAATTTTCTGCTACATTGACTTTTCTATCTTTGAATCCTCAGCCTTCTCTTCACCTCTTGGAGGCAGAGCACAAATGGGTCCCATCCTGCAATTATGAGGAAACAGGAAACCTGAATGCTCTTCCAAAGTACTTCTCCTTGTACTGATTTTAAAGATTTCTTAAAGGAGAAGGAAGCCATGGTTGCTGACTAAACTAGAAAATCCATTTAAGTTCTGCAGTTAGAGCACAAAATAACGCAACAGGCTAAAAATGTGAAAACAGATCACAGCAGATGAAAGGCTAATGAACCAAGATGGAACACATTCCATTTGCCTATACTTTGGGAATGCTTTTCTTTTGAGGGCAAGGAATGGGGCAAGCTAGTGAACATCTGTCTAGCTGTTTCACAAAGGATTTCTTAGAGGCCTGAAAGGAATCAGGAAGCTAACCCATTAAGGTAGAGGATGCTGACTTAATTTCACAGTCCTGTTAGGGAATTCCTTTTAGGAATTTGTTTTATTCCTTGCTTAAGCTATAGCACATGCTCACACATTTACCTTTACAGTTTTACTTCCCTATCTTCCTCCTCTCCTCTCCTCTCCCCCATGAAATCTTAAAATCCAGTGCAGTATAAATCCATAAAGTCCAATGAGGTTCACAGTACTCTACAATATTCTTCAGTATGAAAACCCCCAGGGGCTACCCTTTTTGAAGTCCTGAAGGCTACTGCTTTTCTATTCCATCCATAGACAGGAAGCCTTCAGCAGATTTTCTAAGGCATAGGAGGCATTTACATATTAAGCAAAAAGCAAGGCCTAATGCTACTTGAAAAAAATATCATAGTCTGATTCTAATACAGTCCTCAACTAAGAACCAACCTTTTCTTCAATCTACCTTTTCTTCTTCAACATACCACCTCTTGCGATTTCAAATGATCAATTACTTATAGACCATATACAAATGAAATTTTCTACTGGGTCCAGAATACTCTCTGAAAAGAGACTGCTACATTTGAACTTGTTCTTAAATACACATTTCTTTCATGAGTCAGAAGTCACTTGGTAGCTAGTCTGAACAGTGGTTCTCACTATTTTTTATGGGTAATAAAACAACTCCCCACTCCCTAGTACTACATATGAGATACTATAGGCAGGTGACAAACTACGGTGGCCATTATAACTCCTTTTCTGCCCTGGGTGAGAAGAATGAAGATATGGAACCTCATTTCAGAATTACTGGGTTAGGACAAAGATGCTAAAATGACTCATTTCACATTTCATAATATCCAGGAATATTTAAGCCTTAGCTAGTAAATTTCATTCACAAGGAAAAGTGAATGAAAAAAGTGAACTTAGAGATCCCACTTAGAAGACAGGGTAAGAGACAATCTCAAAGTATCACAGTCATCTCAGGCAGGATCCTTCCTTTCTCCATTAACTTTAACAATGCCACCTATTTGTTTTATCCTAGGCAGCTTGGGTCTTTTAATACATTCAAGTGCTCTACTGCAGCTAGCAAAGTTAAGAACTCTCCACTCAATCACACACGCAAAGGAAAGATTTTAGAGACCAGACTGAAAATGTGTTTCGCTTACTTATGCACATCTTGTTTGGTATAGAGAGGAATTTGGATGGATCACAGCATCTCCCTCCACAGTTACTCTGAGAAGTGGATGATTCATTTTATCACCTGAGCCCTCCTGGCCCATTCTAAATTAAATTGAGAGCCATGGTTGGGAAATCAATAAAGGTATCTGATGTCAAGAGAACTAGCTGCCAAAGATTCTGAGGAGCACCTAGGCAGTGATCCCCACACTGGCTGCACATTAGAATCATCTAGTCAGCCCCCACTCCCACTGCCAGGGACTGAACCCCCTGAGTACCTGCTTTACACCTCTCAGCCCACCAGGAGCTTCTGAAACTTCAGTAGCACACCACCAGTGAAATGTGAATGTCTGGAGGGGTCCCAGGCAAGTCTAATGTGCAGCCAAGATGGAGCACTACTGGCCCAGGCCAATGGTTCTGTAATACAAAGCTCAATGCCAGTGTCCATCCAAGCCAGAGGCACGTAAGCCCCCACAGCTGCCTTCCAGGCTCATGTAAATCCATGAGACCTGTTAAATCACAGGTCTCAGTGAAATCACCGAGGCACTTCTCACTGCTTTGTTTTTAAATAGATCACTGACCAGAATAGGGAGTGAGACCCACAGTACTGACTGCACCTGAAGTATGTGTTATAGTGAAACATCAGGGGGCAGGCCTAGGACAAGACTCTGGGCACACATGACAAGCCAGAGGGAAACATTTCCTAAGCTGAAATTAATTCCTGAGACTAGTGCATTAGCATGGCTTATAGGCTGAGAACTACGGTTAAAAAAAAAAAGTTGTGGTCAGTAGGTTAGTACGGTTTACCACCTCACCTACCTACAGGGTTCATAGTGTGTTCAGCCAGATATTATTCTGTCAGTTGTCATGTATGAGTAATGTTTGCCTTGTTATTTAGAATTTCATCATTCTCTGTATTCTCCACTTGCCTTACCCAAAGTCACCAGGAAAGTAAATACTTACTAGTAACTAAACCCAGGTACCAACCCATATGACATCTGAAAATGGGTCCCTCTCTCACTGTCACTGCTTCCTGGGGTTCCCTGTTTAGATCTTCCACCTAGTCAGGGATGAGAATGAAAAGGTGGTGAGTGAGCATTCTAGGGTAAGTGTTAAAGGACAACGGTTCCTTCTCAATTGTAACAGATGTTCAAAAGGTAGGGAAGCTTGACCTGGCCCCGAAGAGGAACTCCACTAACGCAGCACTGGATTTCAAGGTCAGCTTGCCTAGTGGCATTTCACTACGGATATGGAATTTTCTGACACCTGCAACATTCAAGTATCAGTATTAAACAAGAGTATCCCTCTTTGGAGTGATTAAAAGCAAAATAGGTCCTCTGAAAACCCATGTCTTGATACCTCCATGTAAGACATTAGCAGGAGGCTTCTTATCAGGAAAATATGGTTATTATTCCAGTCCCTAAATAGTGAATTACAAGTGGTGATTAAAAAAGAAAATTGTAACTCAAATAAATGTTCTACCTCATTAAAGGAGGGGGTGCATCTTTAAAAACAAACAGAAAGACTCTACCTCCACCAGCTACTCTTGCCAAATAGAAGCCAGTGGATAAAAAAAGCATTAAGTGTCTAGACACTGTTTGATTTAGGCAATAAAATCTCACATTAATATCTGCACCTGACAGGAATTTCAGCTACTGCAGCCTCTACACCCTAGGTCTGGTTTTCCTAGGCTTGCTACAGAGAGCTACACTCTTTCTTCAGCCAAGTGCTCAGAGGTAGAGAAGCTGAAGTGAGTATAGAAAAGCGTGGGGATAGAAGTGGCTGAGGACCTCAGTCTCCTGCCTAAGAGGCTGCAGAACAATCTTGAATATGCTGTCTTTCGCTAGAGGTAGAATATTCTGCATTGACTTTATCTGCCTTCATTTAACACCCTTTTTCTCACATACACTCACACATAGCTGGCAACTCATGGCAATACTGTAATTCACAGCAAGAGGATGCTTATAACAACAGCTACTTTCAACTGAGATTTTGTATTAATCCCCACTCTTCTCAGGTAGATGCAAGCCAAGTTTCTTTTTTTGAGGTCCCTCTTTTTGCCAGGGTTTTAAACATCTATTTTACTTTAACACCTACATCTGTGTCTCTACAGAACAGCTTCACTAAATGGATACACTGTGTTATAACATCTTTATATATAGAAAGTGCAAGGATTTTCTTGGCCAAAATACAAAGTTAACAAGACACTCTCACAGCCTACTATGCCAAAAATTTGATTTTCAGAATAATACAGCTAACAAAATGCTTCCATGCTACCAAGGTCATGGTGAATGAGTAAATATATTTATAAACATACATTTATGAAAAAAGATATTAAGAAAATAGCTGAACTTCCCACAAAAGTTATTTGTGTGAACTATCATTAGTATACCATTCTGTGTTCAATGCACATGCATATACAAATGAATTATACTAGTGTTATTTTTATTGGGCCAGTCTTCCAAAAAAGAAAACAGGCTGATTTTTTAAAAAATTCAAGGTATATGATTTACAATTATTTCTGTAAAAATATTAGAAATACCATATAAATTCTAAATATTTCTGCTATCTGATAGCCATTCCAGAGGTGGATTTTAGCCACACTTTGAGTGACCTCTGTTTTAGCATCTTGGTTTCCAGAGGAAACACATTTTAAGCTTTGTTCCCTGCATAGCATTTCTGTTTTTGAGTGGTTCTTAACCACTATAGTTGGGATTCTATTACTTTATGGGAAACTCAGTAGCTCATCTTAAAATATGTCATTAATGTCTGCTTCAAGATGTGCCTAAAAGCAGAAATCGAAACTTTAAGTAATTTCTACTCGGGTTGCTGTGATAGGCTTGAAATGGTTTAGACTTGTGATGCTGAAAAGAAACAAAATATTTCATCAATCTACAAGAGTCCCTTTTTTCTGACCTTGTTCTCTTTTGTAATTCAAGACCACAGAGCCTATTTTTCATGCAACCACCTAATGATTTCAAACAGGATTCACAGAGAAACTGGAGGGCCCACAGAATTATAATATAAAATGTGAGACATTTTCATAGAATATCACAAGATTTCATTCCCTGTGACTATATTTTCAAAGGTTTTTTCTCACACGAAAGGCAGACTTTGAAGGTAGATTAATTATACCGGAGTGAAAACGAGGCTCAAAAGAAAACTTTAAAGCAGTTTTTATTCCTTAAAAACTTGCCCCAATTGTTATGTATTAAAATCTGTTTGGCCCACTTTGTTCTCTCTGCATGGTGGCCTGCCCTCGTGCTGTAGGGTGTACTTTTCCTCCTTTTACTTGGCCTAAATTTGCTCTACAGAACCTGTTGCTTTTGCTACCTTTAATAAAACTTTGCTATCCCCTCTGCAAAAAAATCTAATTGATCATTATGCACAGAAACCTCAAACATTCCATCTCTGGTTATCCAACTGCAAATGCCAAAGGTGTCTTTTCTCCTTCCCAGTATTCTGCAGAGTAAATCAAGTCTTTGGCCCTGAGTATCCCTTTATTTCCTGTATTCGAAATTCCTGAGGGCTGACTAGGAACAGAAATCTATCTGTTCACTATATGGGAATTGGAGATGATCAGCAAGAAGCCTTCAGAACTAATTCACCAGGAAACAACAGCACATGGAATGGATAATCGCAAACTGTTTTTTTACACGTGTTCTGTTTTAGTGATGATCATTTATAGAGCAGAATTCATTCTCTGCCCATATTTGTCCTCAAGGCAGGAAGTCTTTTTTTCTGATTATTGTAACACAGCAGGAGGTTAGCCAGGCATGGTGGCACATGCCTGTAGTCCCAGCACTCCGAGGCTGATGCAGAAAGATTGCTGTGAGTTTGAGGCCAGCCTGAACTTCACAGCGAGACCCTGTCTCCAAAAAAAAAAAAGATAGCAGGAGTTTAAATAAAAGTGACTTAAATCAGACAAATCTAGATCAAAACAAAAAACTTAAATAATCTTTTTTTTTTTTTAAATGAGAAGCTGGTAGCAATTGCTAAATTTAAAAGATTACTGGGCTGGGGGCTTAGCTCAGTGGCACCTCGCCTGCCTCGAAAGCACAAGGTCCAGAGTTCAAACCCCGTAGCAAAAAACCAAAAAACCCCACAAGATTAATGACATGTAAAATCAGTCAAAAGATTTTCCTGTATGAAAGGTACTAAAAACAGGATGAACCAATTTGTCATTAAGGCCAAAATGATGCCAGAGGAGGTATAGTGTACTAAGATAAACAGGTAAAACTTTTACTATCTCCACCATATAACTCATCTAACCACATGCTAGAAACTCCTGTTGAGAGTAATTTAGTAGCCATATTTTTCCACACCACAGTCACTTATTTGTAAACTTAAAATACAGATGACATCTCTAATAAATCAAGTTCTCTAACAGTAAGCTTTTTACTTCCTATGCAGTATTTTAGGCTCAGCATGTATAGTTATTGTGGGTTCACAGCAAATACAGGCAAATAGTCACAACTTAGAACAGGGTACAAAATGAAAAAATGCAGTCTGCCATAAATGAAACTTGGGAGAAGTTGGTAGCTAATAAAATCTGCTGCAGGGATTTGTCTCATTGTTCTTCTAGATCCTTTACTGACCCATAGTAAATAGTCAATGATTTCTCTAGCATTATGAACTGGCCATAAGAGAGGCAAGAAAAAAACAAAAACAAAAAGCCCTAAAGTTACCTACAGGAAATGAAAGATGGTTCCAAATCTCTGACATGCTTTCGTAAAATGGGACGCTATTTCCTCTCCCCACAGATGTGAGCTGACCAATAGGATGGCCGTAACTGTATGACAGTTCTAGGTCTAGCCTTTAGGAGGACTGGCACCTTCCGCCCAGCCTCCAGGAAGGCCTGAGCTGCCATGGTAGAAGTCGGACTACCTTTAGAGAAAGAACCCTGGAGAGTCCTGAGACTCAAAGCAGAGAAGCCCTGCTGAGCCTGACCTCTATACCAATCTATCAGCTGTGAGACCAGCTGGGACCTACCAGACCAGTCCAATCACCTGCTGAATACCACCAGGTAAACATTTAGCATAACTGCCCAGAAAACCCTCCCTTAACTCCTGATTCACAAATATCATGATATACAAAGTGGAGGTTGTTTTAAACCACTAAGCTTTAGAATAGTTACACAGCAATAAATAAGTGGAAAATTATCTTGTAATTTCTGCCTTGGCAGTAACTCATTCATTCACTCACAGTTAGACCTACAAAAGTTTTATTCCTCTGAATCAGTGGGCAATATCCCCAGTAAATATTTAAATCTGCTCAGAGATCAAATGCATCATCTTTTGAAAAAAATCTAATTACTTACTCTTGAATTACAAATTCATGTAGCTGGGGATTTAGCTCAGTGGCACTGTGGCTGCCTTGCAAGTGTAAGGTCCTGAGTTCAATCCCCGGTATGAAAAAAAAAAATCATGAAGGTACAAATTCATGTAGAGCAATTCTGTTACTGGCTCTTGTATAATCCAGTTCTGGCCAACTTTTTATAATAAATGCAGTGCATGTGATGTAGTGAAAACACTCTGGGCAATCAGAATGGTAAATAGTGGTCCTGCAGTTTACAACAATGGGCTCATCAGTTTTCTCAGCTATAAAGTGTGGTGTAACTACACCCACTGGAGGCAACAGTTCACGGAGAGCGTCAGGTGTCAGACTGTCTAGATCAAACTGTGTTTCTACTCTCGAAAATGAAGATGATAACAGCATCCATTTTCATGGGATTGTCATAGGATTAGATGAGTTATTCTTAAATTTAAGCACATAAACATCAAAACAGTGGGCTATTTTTAGTACTGTTACTACCTCGTAGGATAATTTTGAGCATTAATTACAGTTATGCCACTTAAACACAGTATAGCTAATTCTATCCCTTTCTTTTTGAATTTTTATCTCAGGATACTGAAAAACGCAGGCTTTTAAAAAGCACCAGACACCAACCAAGCGGATTTAGGACTCTCAAGTATGGAAAGCCACATCTAAACTATGTTTAAATCCAATTTTTTTACACAAATTCCAAGCATGTTGTCTGGTACTAAAAAGTACTTAGAGGGCCGGGGATTTAGCTCACTGGTTTCGCTGCCTGCTGCGCAAGCACAAGGACCCGAGTTTGATCCCCAGTACCAAAAAAAAAGCACTTAGAATTTACTTAGTGGAACAGATTCTCCTAAATATTACCTATCACTGGAGACAAGGGATTGGAATAGGAGATCTGCTCCCATGAGATACTTTAACTTCTGTCATTACAGATTAATTCAGATTTAAGATTCACAGTATATTCAGTTGTGATATAGGACATAAGAATTAGAAACACTAACAAATGGAAAGAAGTCTTCAGATGTTTCATTATATTTAAAACATCCAGGGAGGGGAAAAAAAAAAAAGGAAGATTTGGGTTTTTAGTACTCTATGTAAGAATAGAGTGAGTTTACTTCAGGAAATTAAAGTGAAGATTTATAGGCTAGGGGAAAAGTATAGGTTTCTAATCTAGAAAAACAGTACTCCTGGTAAGAACTGAAACTACTCAAATTATTTTTTAATTCTTACTTTTTTTTTTTTTGGTACTGGGGATTGAACTCCGGTCCTTGTGCTTGCGTAGCAGACGGCAAAACCACTGAGCTAAATCCCCGGCCCATATTTTTTAATTCTAATGGGAATAAATTCATTCTGGTCATTACTATCAAACCAGTTCAAGTCAACTCAGAGGAATGGCAAAACTCACTTATAAAAACATTACTTTTCAAACAGTCTTTTATGTAAACATGGTGTCCACTTAACACCATATTATTACGCATGGAAATTATTTGATTTGCAGAATTATCTTGTTATAAACAACTACCATCCTAAACTTTAACCTATCTGCCGTTTTAAGGTGAAAATAAATAATAAACCCATTTTAAATGCCCTTTAATCAATGGAAATCATGAAATAGAAAAACAAAGTGGTTCATGAGAAAAGGATCTAGAAAAAAAAATGGCAAGCTCTTTAAAGAAACTTACGGATAGCCAGGCATGTTGGCGCATACTCATACTTAGGAGCCTGAGGCAGAGGACAGAAAGTTTAAGGCCAGCCTAGGCAACTTCGTGAGGTCCTGTCTCAAAATAAACTATGAAGGCCATGTACTGTACAGGCTGTGTACTTTATCATGACACTAGAAACACACCATAATGCACAGAAAGACCAAATGCACAGGTGTGGCCCTATTCCAATATAGTTTTGTTTCTACAAGTAGGTGGCCTAGGATTTGGCTTGAGGGCCGTGGTTTGCTGAACCCTGAAGTATTTACCTGACAACTGCTTGCTCCTTTTTGAAATCTTAGCTACCAAAATATTTGAATATTTTAAATTCTTTCTCATATGGCATAAGACTTCCATTTCCAAGACTAAGTTCAATAAAGACTTCTCTGTTGTCCCTTGGACAAATACACAGATAAGAGGAAGGGCATTTGAAGAAGAAAAAAAAATCACAGTTGTAGATGAAAAAAGAAAAACCTCCAGAATTCCAACTCCTTTTTGATTAAATGTTTTTCCACCATGATTCAGAAGACTTTTGTCTGCTCGATTCATTTCCTTTTTATTATCTATTGCTTTCATTTCTTTTTTTTTGAGACAGGGTCTTGCTATATAGTTTAGGCTGGCCTCAAACTCGCCTTGCTCCTCCTGCCTTACTCAGCCTCCCGAGTGCTGGGATCACAGGCGTGCACCACCAGGCCGGGCTGCTTTCATTTCTTTAAATTGGATAATCTAATTAAATAAAATGTAGTTTGCCTGAGCTAAAAAAAAAAACCCCACAATTAGTGTCAAGTAACAGCTACAATTCTAAAAGTTATTTCATGGCCAAAGAGTATTCAGTTATTAAAGTGAAGCTCCCTATTTCACTCTTCCATCAGACAACGTGCAACGTAAACCAGATTTCAGCTGTGAAGTTAGCGGGAAAATAATCCATGTCTGCTCTCCTACCATCTTTGGAAAGCCATACTTGACTTATAGGGGAAAATGGAAAACTGAAAAAAATGCTAAAAAAGCAGGGAAACTTTCCTTAACTGCTTTCTTCTGATCTTGTACAAACTAAATTATTTTTACATAGTCAAGATTATTAGACTTAACTCTTCAATGTAATAAAATGGTGTGGGGCAGCTTGTAACTTACATAAAATAAAACTCAGCTTAGAGGTAAATATGGTTCTGAGTAAAAAGAGAACAAGTCATTAGAAAGAGCCTTTCTGCCTAAGTACAGAGTTACTGTCATGCCAATGCGGTATTTTATCTTGGTATCAGAATTGGCAGAGAATAAAAGGTGCATTTTAAAATGAAAATAGTATGTGGCCATTTCTCCTTTTTTGCTTAGAATATTGGACAGGTAGGTCTTTTGCTATTAAGTGCCACGCAATAAATGAAAATCATCCCAGTGTTTACAATTTCATGGCATTAAGTTTCTTAATCATTACTTAGCTCTCAGTGCTAATGCAGTTCCCTTCACAAGGTGACATGTGCAAGTTAAGATTTGGTAATGAGTTTTCAGCATCAGCTAAAGTAAATTTAAGAACATCCTTAAGACATATCCTTCATGCACACATGATTACAGGTATTCATTAATGTATGTAGAACATTACTAACTCCTACACTCCTACAGTGATGTTACCTAAGAACTTGGGCAATGTCACAGTGAACCTGGCTAAGAATCCTGGATATTTAGAATCATATCTCTTCTAACTAAAATAAAGAAATTGCTTTCAGAAGTTTCAATTTGTTTAAAAGCTAGCCTGGCTTAAATTTTCATTATTTCATGGCTCTGGCTAGGCCAATTAAGAGAGAACCAGGAAACATGACTGTGCTGATGTGGTTCTAGACAACCAGGAAGCACTATTCACAGTATCAATGCAGTAAAAACCTACACGGAAGTGAATGAAAGGGAGGGGGAACCTACCAAACACGCATATGATTTCCACATGAATTAGACAGTCCCTACTGCATTTAAGACATTTGCTGCAATTCTGAAAGGAGTACTAACAAATGCTGCAAAAAGTTTTCTCTTTACAGAAATCACTGTACTTCGCCTTTGCAATTTGGTAATAGTTTAAAAAGCTCTATTTTCTCACATGTAATCTAAAAAACTAACAAAGCAATAAAGAACTTTTCAGCATAGTATTTCTCAAAAGTAGGGTGAACTTAACTTTTTTTTTGGTAGGCTTAAAAGCTCCATTTAAAGCAGCATATTCTGTACTTCCCAGCTCCCTGCCTGTTTAACTATGGTGAAATCTGTGCATTGAAAGCCTTGATTACCAGGTGAAATGTTTCCTGAAGGATTTCAGTCGAATTTCAACTCTGTATTTCTAGTCCACAAAGCACAACCCATCCCCTTAATATGGCTCTAGGAGACAGTTTTCAAGGTATCATGCTGTTATCCAACTAAAGAGAATGTTCCAGTCTATGTCTCCTAAAAAAATACAGCTCCAATGCTGCCTTTAAGGTTAGGCTCTTATCAGATGGTAGCATCGTGACAGTCCTCAAAAAGACGAATTTCTATGCTTTTCCAGAAGACTTTCCCTATAGATAGAGTACAGCTGTGTGTCTATGTGCAATTCTCAGATTGCTTAAAGCTACCCTTTGCATCCTAATTTCTCATCAGCGAAAAAAGTCATTCTTTTTTACCCACCTTCCACATACTACAAAGCATTCTCAGGAAAGGAGCATACAACTAACATTTTCACAAATGGCTCTCCAGTGCAGGTTTGACCAGTCCCTCTCCCAAATCTCTGTTACAATCATTTATGTCTCTGCACCAAAACAATTTCTTAACCCATTACATACTTACATATATTTTTTTAAAAATCAAGAGAAACTATAGTTTTTTCTCTTGTTCTATTTGCACTCTAAGTTGTAAGCATCTATCTGCCTGCATCCCTCAGTATTCTTCCTGTTCTCTCCGCATGCAAGACAGGGCATCTAAAGCTCTACATGCTTGTTAAGTTCATTCAATGCTGGATTAAGAATCTCAGAAAAACCCAGAATTACTAAAAAGGTCCCTCTGAAGTTTTAAAAATCTTAGGAATGATGAAGTTACCAGACCTGATCAAAACTGACCCCTTGATCATTTATTGCAACACGATTGTGCATGATGTTTTCTGGTAAGTGCCCTGCAGTGTTATTAAAAAATCAAAGCTCTTGGAGTCACCAGCAAGGTGCTGATGGTAGGTTTATGAATAACTAGGTTTGCTGACCCGAGACAGATTTAAGTGAGGTTCTTCATTGGACTGAAAATACAAACTACTACATATGTAGAAGGAAATGAAATTGTGGTTGCAGTAAGAACAATTGTGTTGAGTTTCTTCAACCACAGTATTGCAGAAAAAAATGTGTTTAAAACTTCATATAAAAGTTATCAAATATGGACACCTGTGGATTTAAAAATACAATCCAGGCTCATTTCACTGGAAAGTGACATTTTTGATGTAGAGTATTGCTGTTGTGTGAAAGTAGGAGCCAAATAGACTGGATGAAACTTTGGTAGTCAGCCTAACAGGTTAATTCATCTGAACTAGAGCCATTCCCTTAACACCAAGAATGTATAAACACTATGGTTTATAAGTATCAGTCAGGAAGCTGCAGTATGGCTCTGTGTTGCTCAATATTTGCAAAACATACAAACACTTCCTTCCCTGCTCCTCTTTTCCTCAATATACCACTCAAGCCCCCAAATGCAGCAGTACCTACTACAAACACTTTGCTGCTTGTTTCACTTCCAGTTGCCTAAAGTGCTTCAGGTGATGCTGCCCACTAGAACACTGCGCCAAGATGGCTGATGACATGAAAAATCAGGCAAAGTATTGGCTGCCTAGTAAGGGCAAAGAAAAGTCTAACCTTCCAGAACAGTAAGAACCACCAGTATTCATTCATTTTTTTCCTTTAAGTGTGAAGATTCTGGCAGGGAAGGAATCCTCCTCCTCACGACTACCTCCTCTATTGTGGTTGGTTGCTTCAGATGTCCGAGGCTCCTGTTGCATGTTTTAGATACTGGGCAATTACAGCCACCAAGATGATATGGATCTAAGTACAGTGTTTCAACATGACTGGCAGATAAATGACGATTTGTCATAGTTTTGTTAAAAAATTTTTTCTTATAAAGTTAACAAACCAAGGCTGTTGATCCCTGAATTAGAAAGTTGATTTGCTTAATTATTTTCCAAAGTGTGAGGTGGAAGGAGAAGGGGACGAGCCTTTAGTGCTTTTGTATGTTGCTGACCCTTTAGTTTGGCAATATCTTGGGAACATCTGGTCTAGTGATGTGGCATTTTGTGAATCTAAGTACTAGCCCATGGCCCTGATGTGGGCTGCTTACGGCCCAGAGGGGAAGAGGGTCTGCCCCCTCCCCCTCGATCTTTCAATCTGGCCCAGTAGTGGACACAGAGCCCTGGGTGGTTTCCCCAGGAGCAACTGTCTCTTCCTGTGAAGGTGATTCTTCCTCAACTTGTCCTCGAGATGTGACAGTTGTTTCAGGTGAGATGCTGTGAGGCCCCTCCAGCGGTATACAGCCAGGGTGGTTTTTTCGAAAGTGCTGATTCAAGATGGCCTGGAAGGGGAAACTTTTGCCACAAACATGACAGTGAAAGGGCTTGTTGCCTGTGTGCTTACGGATATGATACTCCAGCTGATCTTTCCGGGTATACTTCTTGCCACACATGCGGCAAACAAATGGTGTGATCCCCATGTGCAGGCGCATGTGGCGGTCCAGGCTCCCCTTCTGGTTGAAAGACTTGGCGCAGTAGATGCAGGTGAGACGGGGATTATACCGGAACCACCGCTCAGATACTTCTTGCTCCCGGAGATACTCCACATAGCCACTTACCCCCATCATTGCTGACTCTTCTACCTGGACCAGGAGACGAAAATAAGCAAGAATAAACATGTCATTAATTATACATGTTATAAGCAATCAAATGTATTTTTACCTATTACCAAGATACATGCTTTTGCGTGTGTATGTGTGTGTTGCTGGGAATCAAGTCCAGGGCCTCCAGAATGGTAGGTGAGCATTCTACCACTGAGCTATCTTTCCAGCCCTTGTATTCTTTTTTTTTTTTTGGTACTGGGGATCGAACTCGGGTCCCTGCGCTTGCTCAGCAGGCAGCGAAAACACTGAGCTAAATCCCCGGCTGTATTCTTATTTTTAATAGAGAACCAAGCAAGAAATTACTACCAAAGAGTAGAGACATTAACATAACAATTTAGGAAGAACCTGAGGATTCTCTTCTCCGCTACCATAAAAGCGACACAATAAAGTTACTTTCTGGTTGACCAAGTGGATGCTTATTAAACCTTTGCTTACAACAAGAAAATTGAGCCCACTTACATCACCTCTTAGATTATATTCTAGATAATAAGGTACTTAGGCAGTGCTGGTCCAAAAGAACTTTCAGTGATGATGGCATTGTTTTATAATATTCACCACCCAACACAGGAACCACTGGCCACAGGTGGCTTTGGAACATTTAGAATCCAGCTGGTAAAACTGAGGAAGTGGATTTCTTATTTTAATTGCTTTCAATGAATTAAAATAGCCATATATGACATGTGGCTAATGGCGACTGTATCAAGACAGTATAGAATATATACTGGCAAACATTATAAATTGTATCTATGCACTATCATTACTACTGTACCTTAATCAGCAGCAGCTAGCTTTATAAAAATGTATCTAAGGGGCTGGGGATTTAGCTTAGTGGTTTTGCTGCCTGCCTTGCAAGTGCAAGGTCCCGAGTTCGATCCCTGATACCAAAAAAAAAAAAAAGTATCTAAGTTGTAGGTGAGAGTATGCCTTTTTATCTAAACATATTTTGGTATCATGTAAACACAGTATCTTCATTCTAAAGACCACTCAAAGTTCACTTGATCTCAGAGTAAACTGGCTGGAGATGTGGTGGGCCTCTCCTATGTAAAAGCTGGGAGGGAGTGGGAATATGTTCCTTTCAATGACTAATTTAAAAGTCTTACATTTATCAACACTTCTGGTTCAAAATTCTATATCAAAATATCACCATTCAGAAATTATTGACTTTTTAAGCCTATTAATTGCTAAAGTCATTATATTAAAAAGTTTTTGGGCCAGGGATTTAGCTCAGTGGTTTCGCTGCCTGCTGCGAAAGCACAAGGACCCGAGTTCAATCCCCAGTACAAAAAAAAAAAAAGTTAAAAAAATATATATATATTTTTTGGTATCTGGGATTGAACTTGGGACCTTGCGCTTTGTGAGGCAGGTGGCAGAACCACTGAGCTAAATCCCTGGCCCAAGTTTTTTAAATATGTAGGAGGGAATTATATATGTCTAGCGGAAGCTGAAGTACAAAGAAAAAGTGTCAAAGTTGACTCTGGATTAAAGATTTATCTAATTAGCAATTAATCTTATACCCTTTTAATTTCTAAAAATGTGTTTTCTCTCCTTTCTCATATGCTAGCTGACAATGCTTGCTTGCTTGCTTGCTTGCTTTCTTTCTTTCTTTCTTTCTTTCTTTCTTTCTTTCTTTCTTTCTTTATGTTTTTTGTTTTTGAGACAGGGTCTCCCTACATAGTTCAGGGTGGCCTTGAACTCACTATGTAGCCCAGGCTGGCCTCCAACTCCAGGCAGTTCTCCTGAGGGCTGGGATCACAGGCGTGTGCCACCATGTCTGGCCTTGACAGTGCTCTTTTCTAAACTATTTCTTTTTTTTTTTTTCCCAGTACCGGGAACTGAACTCAGGACCTTGCACTTGCCAGGGAGACGCGGTGCCAACTGAGCTACATCTCCAGCCCTATAAAGTATTAGAAAATAGAGGCAGTTTGCAAGAGGTTGGGAAGCAGTATGTAAATTCAAGGGTTGAAGAGTTAAGACTGATGTTTGAGATTACTCTCATTTATGTAATATTTCTTTCCACTTCATGTTTTTGGATAATCAAAACAGAACTCACATAAAGAATGATTATCCCATTATAAAATCTTAGTGACCAAGCACAAAGCAAAGAGTAACTTCTCTGAGGCTCAATTTTCACATACATAAAACGAAAAGGCTATCATATGCTTTGCCAACTTAACAGATTCTCATGAAAATCAAACATAACAATACCTCAAAATATCTTCTTAAACATTTTATTTATTAATTGATTGGCAGGGTCTTGCTATGCTGTCCAGACTGGCTCTGAACTCCCAGGCTCAAGCCTCCTTCCTGCCTCAGCCTCCTGGGTAGCTGTGCCATCACATACGGCTACCTTGAAATATTTTGAATATAGTCCATAACATTATATAGCAATTAAAGATGCTGGAACTTGGTTCAAATCCAAGTTCCAGTGATCCTGTGGCCTTGAGTATATATTTAATTACTTTAGTCCTCGCCTTCATTTGTAAAATGAAGACAATATTTTCTCCCTCACGGGTTGCTCTGAGCATTGGGTGAATTACTACACTGAAGCACCGATGCAGCTTCATGTTAGCTACTACAAGCATTACAAATATATACATACATCCTCCCTGCTCAGCTGTGCCTGGCCAACTTCAAACTCATATTATTTATAATCATGAAAGTACAATTCTGTAAAAAACTTTTAACTTTTAGGAAAATAATGTCATAACATTATTGTCCACATGTAGAAAATAGTAAATTTTAGTAATCAGTGATGAACTATGACCATAAAAAGCACACTTTAGGGCCAGGGATTTTTGTTTTTTGGTACCTGGGATCAAACTCAGGTCCTTGTGCTTTTGAGGCAGGCGGTGGAACCACTGAGCTAAATCCCCAGCCCAGGTTCTGCCACCTGCCTCGCAAGCACAAGGACCCGAGTTTGGCCCCTGGTACCAAAAACAAAACAAAACAAACCAAACCAACCACATTTTAACTTAAAAAAATTATTGTAAGTGGCGTATTGTGGTGCATGCCTGTAATCCCAGCTACTCAAGATGTAGAGGCAGGAGGGTTGCAAGTTTGAGGCCAGCATGGGCAACTTAGCAACACCCTGTCTCAAAATAAAAAAATTTTAAAAAGGGCTGAGGACGTAGGTCAGTGGTAGAGCACTTGCCTAGTATGTGTGTGGATGGCCCTGGGCTCAGTCCCCAGTACTGAAAAAAAAACTGTAGTAAAGTTGCAACAGAAGAGCAAATAAATAGCTGGTGGCACACAGCTACAATCCCAGCTACTTTGAAAGCTGATGTAGGTAGATCATAAGTTCCAGCCCAGCCTGGGCAATTTAATGAGATCTTGTCTAAAAAAAAAAAAGGGCTGGGCTGGGGATTTAGTTCAGTGGTTCCCCAACTGCCTCACAAGCCCAAGGTCCCAAGTTCAATCCCAAGTACCAAAAAAAAAGGGCTGGAGTTTAATCAGCAGCATTAAAAAACAAACAGTATATTTTTTGTTTTGTTGTTTTGAGACAGGGTTTCACTATATAGTTGACTGGCTTTGAACTCACATGTAGCCCAGGTTGGCCTCAAACTTGCAGCAATCCTCCTGCCTCAGCCTCCCAAGTGCTGCAATTACAGGGGTAAGCCACCACACCCAGTGTTTTTTTTTTTTTTTTTTAATGAATATACTGTGGACCAAGTCCTTGTCAAAGGCAGCAACAATATATCTTTGGTAGTTTTGTTGCTTTGACCTTTATTCATTTTTCTGTGGTACTGGCAATTGAACCAGAGCCTTGCACTTGTTCTAACACTGAGCTACAACCCCAGTTTCACCCCTCTTAATTTTATTTTGAGACAGGGTCTTGCTAAATTACACAGGCTGGTCTTGAACTTTCAATCCTCTTGCCTCAGCTTCCTAAGTAGCTGGGCTCCAGGAGTGTGCCACCACTCCTGGCTGCTCTGAATTTTAAAAAGAGGTAAGGGCAAAAATAGCTGCCTCCTAGTTCTGTCACTCAAAGGAATATCACTTCATTCCTTCCATACTGGCAATACTTTATTAGAATGTAAATTCTGTATGCACTGCCACTGTATGACATTTTGCATTGCCAAATCTTCAGGAATTTGATCAGTGCCTGGTTCAGTAACATTTTCCCAATGAAAAACATCCACGTAAATGATTTCTATATTTTCTTTTCTTTTTGGTACCTGGGATCAAACTCGGGACCTTGAGCTTGCAAGCCAGGCACCCGAACCACTGAGCTACATCCCCGGCCTGATTTCTATATTTTCTATAACAGTATCAGTCTAGATGCCTGACATGGACTTCAAAGCCTCTCATTACCCTTATCTTTATTATTTAGTTAGTTAGTTACTGGTGATTAAACTCTGGGTTTTGTACTGAGCTACACCCCTAGCCTTTTTACAACTTTTTATTTTGAGACAAGTCTAGCTAATTGCTAAATTGCCCAAGATGGGCTCAAACTCAAAATCCTGTGCCAACCCCCTAGAGTGCAGGGATTGTAGACAGGCACGCATACTATGCCCAATGCCATCATAACTTTAATTACTAACACAGAATCAAAGAATAGAAGGGGCTTCAAAAATCATCTGATTTGGTGCATTACTATTATTTAAAGATCTCCAAAATAGGTGATTTCATTTTCCTCCCAAATGGAGATTTCATAAGCAACTAAAACTCCTTAGTATGCTCTGTGACATTTACACAGTGATGAAATCAACCATTACTGTACTTGGAGGTAAAACTCCTGACAAGACTGTGTCAGAAATACAAGGATTCAATGAAACAAGGTCAGATACGATTAAAAAACACGGATTTTCCTCTCCAGGTAATTCCAGTTTACCAGGAAAGACAAAATTAATGCAAGTTAGAAAGAAACAACTTATATGAATTGGTATAAAATTAGGAAAAGTTATACTGTATCATCTGTAAATGCTATACTAGTGGTTTAAGGAGAAAAGATCAAAGAAGGCTGGGCTGATTACGGGAGACAAAACTAGGAACTGGGGGTTGGAAAGACCCAGGAAGAATGTGGAATCTTAGACTGAGAATAATTTGTTGGGGGTCTGACACACAGAGAACATCTCTCCATTTGAAATAGCGCATGCTAATGAGCGGTAGAAAAAGAGGAGTCAGAAAGAGTATAAATTATGAGGAAAACAAGCCCAAATATTTTTAACTTTCATGTGGTAGGAAAAAGAAAAGGCAGTAGAAGGTTTTCAGTAAAAAACTGATGTCAGTAGTCTGTTCCAGGTTATTCACCCCTCATAATCAAGGAGTCCTTCAAGTCATTCAAAATCATCCCCCTCCTTGATGCTGGAGATTGAACCTAGCGCATTCAATATGCTAAGTAAGCAGTCTACCACTGAGCTGCAGCCCCAGCCCTTTTTATCTTCTGAGACAGGATCTTGCTAAATTGCCTAGGGTGGCCTGAAACTTGGGATTCTTCTGTCTCAGCCTCCTGAGTAGCTGGGATTACAAGTCTGTGCTATGCACCCTGCTAAAATTTGTTTTCTAGGGCCAGGGATTTAGCTCAGTGGTTCCAGCACCTGCCTCGCAAGTGCAAGGTCCCGAGCTCGATCCCTGGTACTAAAAAAAAAAGTTTGAGTAAAATTTGTTTTCATTGGTACTAGGAAATGAAAGGGCCTTTGCACTGAGCTACATCCCCAGTCCTTTTTAAATTTTCATTTTGACGTGGACTCACTAAGTCTCTAAATTGCCCAGGCTGGGTGTGAACTTGTGGCCATGCTGTCTCAGCCTCCCTGGGTGCTAGGATTACAAGAGTGTGCCACCACACCAGCTCAATATTTGTTTTTATTATAATGCAAATCTTTGTTCTGTTTTTGTCTTTTGTGGCAAGGGAAAGTAACAAGTAAAATTCACCACAATAAACTTTCCTACCTATTAAGGCATATACAGTATCACCCTTAACGTCATGTCTAGACAATATTATTTATCTTCTGTATCTTTATAGTTTATACCTTTTGCTTCAGGTAAACATTCCTAAAGAATTCCATTTTTCCCTCTTTTTGTAGAACTGGGGACTCAAACCAGGGCTTTCACACTGAGTTGCATTCCCAGTCCACTTTTATTTTTTCTTTTGAGATGGAATCTTGCTAAGTTGCTAAATTACCCAGGCTGGGTTCGAATTTACCATCCTCTTGCGTCAGCCTCTCAGAGTGAGGCGATTATAGGTACATGTCACTATGTCTGGCCAAATAACTGCCTTTTAAGCACTCTTAGTCCCACAAAACTGTCTCTGAAGTCTGTATGTCTTATATTTATTTTATTTTGAGTGTATTTGTCTGTTTTATGCCCCCACTGTTAAGATTTGTTTCATTACTGTACTTAGTTGCATGGCCAGTTACATCTATATGGTTATCACACCATATTTGAGAGATGAGAAACAGAGCCTTAATTACATGAGTAAATTTATTTTTCCTCTAAGATCCTGACTTTTTCCTAACACTTTATCAAAACTAAGGAATATAGCTTGTAATAATGGCTTATTGCTATTACTATCTCAAATGCATAAATATCCAGTGACTTAGATAAAAGATGTTGTAAGTATAGTGCAAAGATTTAAAAAATTAGCTATGCAATGTTAATCTACCAGTGTTTACTTTTTAAAGGCAAAAGAGTCTAATTTATTGTATTATACTAGGTGAGTTTATCACCTTTTTAAAAATCAATCTTCAGTGCTGGGCGTGGTGGCCTGTAATCCCAGGACTAGGGAGGCTGAGGAAGGAGGATCACCATGAATTCAAGGCCAGCCTGGGCTACAAAGCAAGGCCCTGACTCAAAAAAAAAAATTTTTTTTAAAAAATCAATCTTCAACAATTCACACCTGTAAGAAATAATGACCAAAAATATCAACTACTTTTTAATTGTTGTTAAGGAGAGTTGCAAAGAAAATAAAAGACATTATTTCTATCCTTTTTAAAACACTGTAGTCTAACAAAAGATTCAGTAAGAAAGTAACAAAACAGGCTGGCTGTGGTGGTGCACGCTTGTCATCCCAGCACTTGGAAAGCTGAGGCAGGAGGATCGATGTGAGTTCGAGGCCAGCCTGAACAACAAAGTGAGACTTTGTGTCAAAAAACCAAAAACAAACAAAACAAATGCATACAAAATAGCACAGACAGAAAAATTCATAAGAATTTGTTTACAAATAACATACTACATAAATCAATAATCATGCATGCATACACAGTGTTGTTACTCCCCCATCACTCTCTCTATTCCATGTCCTAAGTTACCTACATGTAGTTTTCAGAGGTTAATTTTACTCTGAGGTCTACAGATTGGTCCCTATAATCAGTAAAGAGCTCTACAGCCTCTGTCTGTCTGTATGTCTTTCTCTCTCCTTCAGTGCTGATGACTGAACCCACCACTTTGTGCATGCCAGGTGAGTGATCTACCATTGAGCTACATCCTCGGCCCTCTTTTGAAATTTTTATTTTGAGACAAGATTTTGCTAAGTTGCCCAAAACGGTCTGGAACTTTCGTTCCTCCTGCCTTGGGGTCAGCCTCCTGAGTAGCTGGATTACAGGTTATGTGCCAACAATGCCCAGCTGAGTTCCACGATCATGTTTCTTTTTCTGGTACCGGGGATCGAACTCAGGTCCTTGCGCTGGCGAGGCAGGCGGCGGAACCACTGAGCTAAATACCTGGCCCTGATCTTGTTTTTTTGGCTTCTCCTAATTCTCAAACTCCACTGACACCAAACAAGAATAAAGAAAAAAAATAGTTATACAGTATTTATTATTTGTGGTCTTAAGGGCTGAACTCTGGGCCTCTGCACTGAGCTACATCTCCAGGCCTTTTTATTTTTTATTTTCAGACAGGATCTCACAGTCACTAAGTTGCTCAGGCTCAAATTTCCATCCTCCTGCCTCAGCTTCCCAGAGTGCTGAGATCACAAGATTGTGCCACTGTGCCTGGCTAAATCTAGTACTTCTTTAATATGTAAACTGTTACCTCTCTTTCATCTTTCTTTTCTTACTCATATTCTGTTCATACACATTGGCAACTTCTCAACCAACATAGCAACCCTATGATGCACAACTACATACCTGTGAGCTGGGTTGCTTGGGCTCATCCATTCTCCCAGGAGACTCACTTCTGGCTCTGTGTCTCTCTGTCAAGGGAACCACACTGCCGGAGGGACTAAATCTGTTGGAAGAAGAGCATAGAGGGGACTAACAGAAAAGTAGTGTCAAAGAACTTAAAAAGATAATAGCCAGGTGTGGTGACACACAGCTCCCAGTAGTCAGGAGGTTGAGGCAGGAGGCTGAGTTCACGGACAGCCTGGGTTACATAGTTTGAGTCCAGCCTAGACAACATAGTGAAACCCTGTCTCAAAGAACCAAAATAAAACAAAACGATGAAATTAAAAACAAAAAAGATGATGTTTCCCCCTCTTTATCTTATGTTTGTGGAAGGGAACAAACTAAGCAACATAGGACCAGGGGTTTAGCTCAGTGGTTCTGCTGCCTGCCTCAAAAGCGGAAGGACTCGAGTTCGATCTCCAGTACCAAAACAAAAAAACAACAAAAAAAACCAAATTAAGCAACATAACTGAAGAAAACTTTCTTTCATGGGGTCACTGTAGAAGCTGGTTTGAAATAAGTTAAGAAATGTTTGTCTTAGTGCATTTAAAAAATACAAAATGACACAGGACATAGATCATATAAGCTGGTAAAACTAAAGCCAAATATAAGCTTTCTACCCTTACATAAGTACTGGGAGAAGAGTAAAAGAATAATTAAAAATTGGGTTTGCAATTTTATTTCTTCTATTTAACTATTGTTTTTTGTTGTTATTTTTTCCTTCACCAGAGTCTATGACAACCTGTTACATATTTCAGACTGATGATACTGATTATGGAGATGAAAAAACTTTGTGTTTCAACAGATAGCACTACTGATACAGTTCTAACATAGGATGAAAACTGTTAACATTGGGGGTCAATAAGCTCTGTGCTCAAGAATATTTTCATTAAGTGCATACAAAGGAAAATATTCAAGCCGGGACTTTCTGAAGTGGATGCAGAAGACAATACTATCCGAATGTCTACAATACTTGTGTCTCTCAAGATCAGTTAGAAACCAAAGAAATAGCTTCTTTAGTTTTATTGCTTAATTTTAATTTATTCATGAGAGGTGAAAAGAACAAATATTACCAATGTGAATTAGTAATTTTTTTCTTTCAATTGACTCACATCAAAACTAGTGCAATTTCTACCAAAAAGAAACATTCTTACAGTGATGATGAACCTTTTAGAGTGTTCAATGATTACAAACAGCCGGCTGCAGTGGGAGTGCTGCAGGTTCACCACCACTGTTCTAACATATATAGTGTATTAGAGAAAAGTGGCACAGTAGCACTGGTGGAAAAAACTGAACTTTTAGGTAGCAGTCATCCAATAAAAGAAAATAGGGACTATATCAGCAAATGACAAGTGATAAAAGGAATGAAAAACATCCGAAAAGCTTTTCTTTGGAATTACTGTACTGTGTTGACACTAATTTAGAAAGAACAGTCACAGACAGTACCACAGTTACTCTAATTTGGTAGACGAGGGCGGAAAAAAAAGTAAAGGGTACTGTAGAGAACGTGAATTCCCAAGACCACCTACCTGTGCAATAACATACCAAGGAAGGGCAATGCTGCCAGGTTCCTGGCTGATGGTCAGCTCCCTGCCTGGAATTCCGAGGAAGCCCTGGCAATTACTGATCCTAGTGTGGCTGCAGATGTTATTCTGATTCATGGCAGTGTCTATCTTTACCATAGTTCTCACAACACTGTGAATACTTCAGGACTAGGAGCTTCCTGCTTTAAAACAGTAAGAATGCATGGGCCAGGGATTTAGCTCAGTGGTTCCGCCACCTGCCTTGCAAGCGCAAGGACCCGAGTTTGATCTCTGGTACCAAAAAAAAAAAAAAAAGAATGCAAGTCTTTTGACATACCTCCAGTTTCCTCAAAATCAACTCATTGCAGTTAAGAATATCAGGTAAGGAAGATGCTCTACAAAACACAGGGCCCATGTAATGTGTGCACATTAGCCATTAGATGGGAAAAGGAAACAAACCTTACCTGTCAACTTCACTGCTTGTTGGCCGAGCCAGCTTGGCTCCTGCAGACCCTAGAGTATAACTTTCCTGTCCTATGGAACCATGGCCTGTGGTGTCAATGACCATGGCAGTGACCTCCTCTGCACTACTCCCATCTTCTCCAGAAGGCTGATTCTCAGGCCCAAGCCACTCCTCCAGATTTTCAGTTTTGATGTGCACAGCTCCCAGAACCCTGACTTCGTCGTCGCTCCGGCCCCCCCGATCTGCCACTCCTGTCTCCACATACCACTGTCCTGCTCGGTTAATCCGGAGAATGGGCTCCCGGCTCTCTGCATCAGAACTCTGTTCGATGATCTGAGGGCTGGTGGATTCCTCAGGGGGACTTAGCTCTCTGATATCCAGCACAGCACTGACCTGTCCTCGCCGGCTCCCCTTCGGGGTACTATGTCGTGGGCTAAGGGAGTGGCTTAGATTTGGTGTGACCCTGTGAGACTCCGGAGGTCTCTCTTGATGCTTTGTCCTTGTTTGACTTAATTCTGCTTCAACCTCAGCGACATTAATTTTGAAATGAATGCCCTCCAGGATCTGTGTGCATTTGTCTATAATATGCTGCATCTGCAGAAAACTGGCAGCTGTTAGGTAGCTGATGATATCTGCCAGTTGCAGGCATATCCGCCCTGTGTAACAGAAAGAAAGGAGCTGTTCAAAAACAGTGGGGTTCTTGATGACTGAAATGGAGACAGTGCTCATTTCATTCAAGGACATGTGATCCCGGAAATAGGGGGAGCTGGCAGCCAGTACCACTTTGTGAGCCCGAAAAGCTTGTCCTTGCACATTGACCACAATATCACAGAGACGGCCCTGCATGCGCAGCTGGTTTAGATGGCTCAGGACAGAGTTGCTGAAGTCAGGGATCTCCAATTGTATGTTCCCTCCTTTCTCCATGGTCATGCCTGAAGGTGCAGGCACACATTCAACCCTGATGAAAGAAGAAACCACATTCTCATTAAGAATAACAATTGTATTCTCTTGGTGCTTCCTAGTTCAAACATATTTTTCTAAAAACTTAAGCTATGACCATACTTTCCTTGCTAATACAGTATACAACAGCAAAATGGAAGTTCAAGCTGGGTGTGGTGGTGCAGGCCTGTAACTCCAGCACCTGGGAGGCTGAGGCAGGAGGATCACAGAGAGTTGGAGGCCATCCTGGGCTACATAATGAGCTCAAGATCAGCCTGAACTACAAAACAAAACCCGGTCTCAAAAAAAAAAGTTCAAGAGGGAAGGAAGGAAGAGCATTAATCATAAGGTTGTTTGGGGACTGATTATAGAATCCCATGACAACATTACAACTTTTTTCTAAGAGGAAATAAACTTTATAAAGAAACGTAATTACACACAGATAGGTTAATTAGCTACTTAACATTTCACTACTTGCTTATGTTAATTACCTTTTAACCTAATATCCCACAAGAATGAAGGCCAGGATCTTTAGGCTTAGGAGCCAGGGTTCCCACAAAAGCCTGGACTCTGAGGCAAACTCTAGATTAGGAAGAATTCCACAGCTGTGTCAGGACTCCAGCTGCAGAGAACTTGAAGTTCAGTTCTGAGTCAGGAAAGGCTACATAAATCTACCTCTATCCAAATTTGAAGATGAGGATTTCAGGTGGTGGGGGTCAATGTTGGCTTTACATATGCATTTCTGAAATTCAGTTTTCTAGAGCTGGTATTTGAAAAATAGAGCATTTGGAAGTATGGCCAAAATGTTTATATTAAAAGATTGCAGGGCCGGGGATTTAGCTCAGTGGTTTCGCCGCCTGCTGCGCAAGCGCAAGGACCCGAGTTCGATCCCTGGTACCAAAAAAAAAAAAAAAAAAAAAAGATTGCAACTGCATCCAATAGTCTTCAATAGCTTAAAGTACACTTTGTATAAATCCCAATAGAAGGACAATGATTTAAACCCAACTTGCAGCCACTTATCTATAAATCTGTAAGATACTATATAGTTGCGTTAAGACCTGAAACTTCAGGAAACTTATCCTGACAAGCCCACAGTATTGCCCTCATCTATACACACTAAGCAGTAAACAGGGAAGTGTATACACTGCTTTCAAGAACTAACTTTAGCCAATCAGACCTTTTTCCAAAGCGTTACTGTTTGTTTTGAAACTTTTAATCCAGTAAGAGCCTCTGTCGATGGCATCAAGAATTCAGATGTGTTTATTTTGGAGCCTACACCAGCGCCTTTTTTGTTTGCTCTTTCCGGCAATTCTCCAGTGAGGAGGAAGCCCTTGGAGTAAAGTCTTTCTTTACCGTCGGCTGTAAGAGGGAGAACCGGGAACGGCCCGGGGTTGGCCACTCCGGTACCCAAGCAGCTTTCGTCTGCGTGAGGAAGGGGGAAAGGGAACTGGCCAAGGAGCGGAATGTCACCCAGGAACTCGGCGGCCTGGGAGCAAAGCGGCGGCAGCGGAGAGCTCAAAGGTGAGCGCGAAGGTTGGGAAGGGGGCGGCGCCCCGGAGCGGTGCAGGCGACGGGCTGGGGCGCGCCGGGCGGGAGCCGCCCCGAGTGGGTGTGTGCATTTGGGTGTGTCCCGGCGGCCGGAGGGGGAGGGGGCCGGGGCCGCCGCCGGGGTCCTGAGGGAGGGGCCGCGAGGGGGCGGGTCCGGTAGCTCAGCCCGGCCCGGGGCCAAAGGGGCGGAAGATCGCTGGGTGTCTGGAGGGGAGGCGCAGGGCAGCGGCTGAGCGCCCCGGGAGCGGGCTGCAGCGGAGACGGGGCCAAGTGGCCCCGGCGCAGGGCAGCGGAACTGGGGTGCGGGGCCCAAGCCCCGTCAACGAGCAGCACCTACCTCCGGGGGTGGAAATGGGCCGGAATGGGCCGGAACACCGTCCCGGAAGTGAAACCCCCCGCCCCCACCCCCGGAGCGGGCGACGTGCCGGAAGGAAATCACTCACCCTTCCACCGCCCCTCCCCCCCCTCCCACCGCGGCTCGGCCTCGCGCCCCCTCCCCTCGGCTCTTCCTTCTTGCGGGGGAGGAGCGCGGGAGCCCTGTGTCACGCGGGCGATCATGTCCCCACCCACAAGGGCGGGGCGTGGCCTGGGGCGGGCCCTGGGCGGGACTTGAGGGCTGGAGCAGGCGCAGGAGTGGGGCGTGCGTCATGACGTCACGAAAAGTTCTTATATACGGGGCCGCTGGCGCCATTTCGGTCTTTCAGCTGCAGGAGTTTGCTCGTGTTGGGTACGTTATGGTTTTATTAGCCTTCGAATTTTCTTTTTTTTGGAGTTGATCCTTGAGGGTTTACATATATTAGACAAGCCTTAAGGCACTGAGCCGTACTTTCAGTTCGTCTTTGGGGTTAAGTCGTTTTTGTTTTGGGGCCTGCTTCTCTTAGCATTAGGGTCACCCCAAGCTGACTGGTGTTTTTAGGCCAGTCGCTTTTGCAAGGCTCAGGAAGTTGCAGTTGCGCGTTGGGTGCAGGCACAATCGATCCCAGGTGGGTTGTTGGCGGCTAAACTACAGAGAAGTGCCTATGTGCCTTGCTAATGATGAAGCCTGTGTTGGTAGGGACATCTGAAAGTGCTGATGAATGCCAACGGCTCTGATGGCGGCACATGCCAAGTCACCCGAGTGGGCCGCTGTAGACCGAGGCCTGAGCCTCTAGTTGCATGAGGTCAGAAAAGGTCTGCAAGTGGAGCCCACGTGTATCTAATAGGTAGCTGGGTTGTGCAGTGTAGCATTTTTTTCTGGTCCTGATTCTTCACCGAATAAAATGCTTTTTTATAATACAACATCCTTTATTGTCTCGTGTTGGAAATTCTATTTTTTTCCCACTAGGAATGGTGGTGTATACAGGTGGAATGTGGCATTTGATGGGATTTTATGGACAGGTAAGAATCTGGGGAAGGTGGAAAGTGAAACATGCATAGAGATCGTTTTTATGTTAAGCCTGTGATGGTGTAAGAGTAGTGGGCAGAAGAGATTTCTGAAAAATTTTATTCTGAGGCTTTGAGACGTAGAAACTTACTTAATTCTTCATCTGAAGATATTTCTCATTGTAAATATTTTTGTTTCCTAGTTACGTGCCAAAGAAGGGTGAGAACTCTGGTAAGTAAATTTCTCAGGGAAGGAAGATGGAGAAAGAACAGGAGTGCCGCAATGATGACATTTATTTGCTACTCTTGACTGAAAGAATGACGATAATCTTAACCACCATTATTTTAACTGAGGCACAGAGAACCCTGATTTGGGGAGCATAAAGATTTCATTTGAGTTCACTAAGTTTTCTTCTTAGGTCCTAAACAGTAAGCCTCCAGTCATGGGCATACAGGTGAGAAACTAAGCTGTTTTTCAGGTGGTACTGTACTTTGCTTAATTATATGAGCTCTCATTTTGATGGCTAAAGTTAATACTGGTGGGAGGAGGAAGAAACAGATACCGTGATGGTTGCATAGTTCAGCAGATAAATCATGAAGAGATTTACCATCTGTCTGATGTATCTGGATTATTGAGTTGTGTACCATTCAATTAGCATTAAAAGTTAGTCTTACATTCTATTTAAATTCTTTCATAGGCATTGGGAAGCCAGAAGTTGAAATGGTGAGTGAAATTATCTGATTAAACATAGGTAACAGGGCAAACTACTGAAGGTAGAAAATAGTAAGCAGTCCTATTGTGGCCTCTGAATGCATTGGGTAAATGGCAGATCCTTGTCCTGTTAACTATTTGTAAGATACTCAGTTTGTAAACAGCCTGCCTGGATGATGATAAGCAAATACTGATTGAAATATGAAGGTCTTAATTAGCTCTAACTGATCTCAGGCATTGTTACCTTTGGGGGGAGAAAATTCATCTTTGGCTCTTCTAAAACCATTCTTTCTTTATAGGTGGAGTTTGACTTAGCTGGACCAGGCTTATTTGAGTAAGTGTTAAATGAGACTGAAGACTGACAATGCTTGAAAAGTGGCATGCCTACTGGTTGGCTTTTTAGCTCCTATTTGAGTAATGGATGTTAACTTTGCATTTTGGTTGAGCATGTTCTGTGGGGTTTTTGTAATGATGTTGATCAAATGTCTGACCTGAAATGAGCATGTAGACAAATTTAACGCTGAACAACCCTATGACAAACAATAACAGAAATTTTAATGTTTTTAGCATATTAATGAAGCTTTCCCTATTTTTATTTTAGGTGGTGCTGTCTGGATGGCTTGCTTTGGTAAGCAAATGGTTTTCTCTTCTGGTATCCTATGCTTTATATAGTTCTGAAATGTACTGTAGCTAATGTTTGTGATACCAGTTAATATATTCAGTAGGACAGGAAGCTATTAAATATTTCAAAATCTTGAGTAATCTATTGTCTTTCAAAGTTAGTAATACTCAAGGGTTAAGAAATGGTGTCTAAAACTAAATCTTTTTTTCAGGTCCAGGTTATGAAGACCTTTATAAAGGTATACATAGTTTGTTAATCTTAAGTATTTAACAAAGTGCTGTTAGTGATGATGTTTTAAACAGATGGGAATCTCTCTGAAAGAGAATGAAGCCTAATTTGAAACTGAAACAGTAATTGGTGAATCTTTTAGGAAAATTACCTATGAACAACCTCCTTAATTAGACTAAAATTTCACAGGTATGGGGAGTGAGCTTGGCTATGATGCACTGTCCAAGAAGTTTTCAAAAAGGTTAGTAATCTTAAATCTTGGTGCTGGGGATTGAACCAGGGTCCAGGGTATGCTCCTAGGTGAGTGCTCTACCACTGAGCTACACTTAGTTCTCAAGACTGACTTACTAAATCATCTAAAAGCTGATACAATGATGATAACATAGTTCAGCAGACAACACTGATGAACAATCAAGTCTTTCGCTCCTATCTGATGTATCTGGCTGCAACAACTAACTTAGACCCTTGAATTTAACCTTTTATTGTCCCATAGAAAAGTGAGGGACTTGGGTCACTTGTCTTACAAATGTTTTTCTTTGTATTAACTACAGCATTAAGAGTGAAGATACAAGCCAGGCATGGTATCATGCCTGAACTTCCCATCTACTAGACAGGTGGAGACATGATGACTTTAAGGTCAGCCTAGATAATGTAAGGCTGAGCTTCGTCTGTTGAAAAGAACTCACGATTGGGAAAGTGGAGGTTAGTTTATATTATGCATGCACAGATTTTTTGGCTCATAACTTATTTTGTTGCTTATACAGTTAGAATGACTAAAGAGGGAAATTGTGTAGGACCAATCATATACTTTGGGAGCTTGGAGATTTGAGAGCATTAGGGCCTCATGCAAGTGAAAGCCAATGCTTTACCACTTAGTGCCACCCGCTCAATGGGACAAATTTTAAGTGGGTTTTTCCCTTTTCCAAACAGGTAAACCTTGTTATCCTGAAGTCTCTAAGGTAAGATAACTTGGCTGTATATGTGTAATAACTTGGAATGTAACCAATGATGTGATGATTCTGCCAAATGAAGTTAAATGATATCACTTATAAAACCGTTCCATTTTGATTCTGAGGTTACAGTACTAATAAGCATCACAGGATTCTTTTTTGCCATGATTAAGAATACAATTTTAATTTTTTTCAGGACTTTATGGCATCAGTGGGCATACAGCTCGTCCTTATGGCAAAGGTGAGGATTGAGAATTGTCAGTACCCTTCCTGTTCCAGAATACATGATGATCTCACCTCAACTTGAACTCTCTCCCTGATTACTTGATGATGAGGAAAGGTCTGATATTCTGTGTTCCCCAATTGCTATTGCAAGTTGAAATCTGGAAATAGGCACTAAAATCTGTCTTTATTGCAGGCAGCTGGATGGACGCTCTTTGAAGAGATTAAACATACCAATTTTAATAAATTTGTGGAAACTTATCTGGAGAGATGTATTTTTTGGTGATGAGGATTGAGCCTAGGGAGATGGGACTACATGTATTTCAAATACAAATGGGGTACGGGAAGAAAGGTACCTGATCAAAACAATAGGTGACTTTTTTGCACCCATCATTCTGAGTGGAAGTACACACGCACAAATTAAGAGATTCCACGGCACTGCTTCACTTTAGAAGACCCATTTAATGGCAATAACATTTTTAAAAATAGGCAGGTTTTTTTGGCTCTTTCTGTATAAAATGAAAAACTGGCTAAAGCAGTGGGGTTATTAGAATGCTAAAATTAAGACTACTGGGGAGAAAACTAAGTCGTGGTTACAGGCTTTTGGCAATCAAAATGTTCACGTATACTAAAAGACTGGGTGTGGAAAAGCTGGTTATATCCAAGTAGTTCCCCTCAAAAGATGTTTTATAAAATGTGGATCTGCTAAGGTGCTTGGTACAGCTCTTTCCTATCATACCTGAGCCTTTCATCTTACCCAGGTAAATTTGAGTTTCTGGAGTCAAGCACTTGATAAACATGGCAGTGGATTGACAATAGAGCTCCAGTTTGCTAGAGAAACCATCTCTAAAGATCTTTGTGCCTGCTACATAACTACTGCTCAGCAACAACAGCTTCAGCTGTGTTGGCATGTTTCTCAGTCCATTTTGCAGGTCTTCGAACCAGCTCCCTTTACATTATTTTACAATACCAAGGGAAGATGTGAGTTTCATTTTTTTCCCCAGCATTTACCTACGTGTACACAGTGGCTTCCTGGAGTGCCCTCAGGTGCTAGAATTTTTTTTTTGTGGTATTGGGGATTGAACTCCAGCCTGGTGCTTGAGAGGCAGGTGTTGGAACCACTGAGCTAAATCCCCTGGTCCAGCTGCTATGTTGTGAGTCTGTTTTGGCGGTGAGAGGTCTCAACTGTAGTAGGCCTCAATCTTAATGCCTCAGCCTCCCAAAGTGCTGGGATTACAGGTTTGTGCCGCCATACCTGGTCCAGTGGTTTACTCTCCATCACCACCATTTGCTACTTGTGCATACCTCTAATCTCATCTTGAGACCAGTCCATGGGCAATTCAGTGAGACCAGGTTGGGCATGTAACTGCAAAGTCTATTGGTTTCTCAATGTTGGCAAAAATTATAGTAAAAATTAACTGCTACTTCAGTGAAGGAACTTCTCCATGATTCTGGTTGCAAGCCAAATTGAATGGGAACTGAATCCAATGTCTCTTAAGGTTGAGATTACCTAATCACTGAATTTGACTGGGTTCTCGTTTGTAGTCAGAATTGTGGAAACGACTTAACTGTCAAAACCAGTTCAGGGTCTTGCTGCGTAGTTCAATCTGGTCTGGAATTTAGGTAGCCTAATCTGGTGCTGGCCATCTGCTTGCCTCCCAGGTACTGAGAGTATAGGCCTGTGCTAACATGCTTGGCTTCAGTGAGACTAAGTGATCCTAAGACTTAAAGTTTGAGAAATATTCTAGATGAAATAGTATCTTAGAGGTTAAGTAACTGGGCCAGTGATAGGTGCCAAAGGGAGTGGTAGAGCCAGGAATTATATCCAGGAGTGTTCAACTCAAAGTTTTAAATAGTCTTTATTTACACATATGTGATTTAGATGTACTTAAAGGAAGATTTTACAGATGCAGATGGGGGGGCGGGGTGAGACAAGGTCTCATTGTTCAGGCTGTCCTTAAAAATAACATTTGGAGTGATCCTGCCTCAGCCACCGGAGTGCTGGGATTAACAGGAGTGTGCCATCAGTCAGGCCCAGATGGAACTGTTACAATACTTGGTTAAAAAAGTACCCTTAGGTGGCATCCTTAAAATTATGCTTAACAAAAACTAAGATCAGTGTTACAGATCAGTTTGTTTCCTCAGAAGAAACTGTAAAAGACAGCTATACAGGTACTGTTTTCAGTGAAAGCCTATAAGCAAAAACAGCTAACAGACTCATAGGAACATCTCTTCCCAACAAGGAGGGATTATTTACAGGATAAGCTGTCTTAACACAGACTTGCTGTTGCAGGTGGCAGTTGCTTTTTCTCTTCAGTGCTTGGCATCAAACCCAGGGTGCAGCACATGCCTAGGTAAGCACTCTCCCACTGAGCTGTATCTCCAGCCCCACAAAAATACTAAATTGTAAATTTTTAGCTTACTTCAATAAAAGCTTTATTTACATTCCCTAGGATTTAGAATAAGCATTTTTCCTGACAGTTCTGAAGAAAAGCTTGCATAATGCCTAATGTGACATGAAGAGAGGATTGTCTTGACTCTTGGAGACCTATGACCTTTGGTATTTATGGCCTAGGAAATAGTTTGGGTGTCATTTGTGAACTCGTTTCTGGGAGACATTTTAGCCAGAATTAGCTCTAAACAGTGAATTATACATATTGGAAAGCAAGTAACACGGGTGTAAAACTATCTCCCTACCAATAAAGGATACCTAGAAATTCTGCACTGAGAAGGGGCAGGCAAAACTGGATACCCTCTGTCATGAAGACTGCCAGCAAGGTCTTTTTGGGTTTAATACACTCCAAGGGAGACTTTAGGTAAAAAAAAATGTAGGGAAAAGCAACCTACTAGCAAACCAGATTTCTGCAGCAGGGAAGGACATTGATGTGTACACAGCCTTTTTTTTTGGTACCGGCGATTGAACTCCAGTCCTTGTGCTTGCGAGGCAGGTGGTGGACCCACTGAGCTAAATCCCTGGCCCTGCCTATTTTTGTACCTCGGATCAAACTCAGGACCTTGTGCTTTCGAGGCAGGTAAGGTGCCACTGAGCTAAGTCCTTGGCCCAAATGGAGCCTATTTTTAAGCATATTATCCTATTGCTTAGAGCCTTGAGAAAGTAGGGATATAAAACTGGTATTTAATGTTTACAAATCAAACACCTTAAGGGAAAAGGGAAGATCAAGCAAAAATTATCAAGGCCTTATTCCCATCTTGTGATACTATCTTTTATCTGTACCAGTAGAATTTACAAAATCACGTTTCAGTTCATTTTATGGATTTGAAGTTGGTCAATTAGTATTTTCAATTACTGAGCTGGGCATAATGCAGGCTTGTAATTCCAGCACTCAGGAGCCTGAGGTAGGAGGATTGCCATGAGTTTGAGGCCAACCTGGGCTACATAGTGAGTTCAAGGCCAGATTGAACTGCATAGTGAGACCCTGTCTCCAAAGTATTTTCAATTATAATTGAAAGAAAATATTACTCGGGGATTAATGATTATCTTTACAAATACAACTACTAATTCATAAAACTTTTACTAGAGATAATGGTTTTGTTTTGATTTGTTGTGTGTGGTACCAGGGATTGAGCCCAGGGTCTTGTGCATGCTATGCTAGTCAAGCACTCTACACCACTGAGCTACAACCCAGCCCCTCTTCTGATTCTGAATTTTTTTTTTTTTGGTAGTGTGGATTGAACTCAGAACCTTGCACTTGTGAGGCAGGTGGCAGAACCACTGAGGTAAATCCCCGACCCTCTTCTGAATTCTTTAATCCCACTTTTTTCCCCCATCAAGATCATTATACCACCTACTTTACAAGTAAAAGCCCATCGAGTGTTTTTTAAAAACTGTTGTTGATGTATATGCCAGTCTTTCCCCAAATAACTATAGATTATAGATAGCCTCATTCATTTACATCTAGTCTTCTGTTTGAAATGAGATCTCACTAAATTGCCCAGGCTGCCCTTGAACTTTGGAATCTCCTGGCTCAGCCTGGGTAGCTGTGGATACAGCGTTGTTTCCTGTTCAACTATAAAATATAGATCTTGTATCTTTATATATGGATAATGCTGAATTTATGAATAATGTTGAATTGGTGTAGTGTGTGTGTGTATTATTGGGGATGGAACCCAGGGCCTTTCATGGTAGGCAAGTGGTCTACCACTGAGCTAACATCCTCAACCCTGATTCAGTTTTTCATTTTCTTTTTTTTTTTTTTTTAGTACCCGAGAACGAACTCAGGACCTTGTGCTTGCAAGGCAGGTGGCGGAACCACTGAGCTAAATCCCCGGCCTAAGTTTTTTATTTTCATTCATATTATTTTTCACAAATGTCTTCTGATTTGGCAAGAAGAGCGCTATGAGGTAGCCAGAGAAAGTACTGTTTACATTTTACATAAGTAGGAAATGAAGCTCAGTGAGAATTTCTTAAAGTGAAACACTGAATAAGATTTTGTCTCATTTCAGTGATATTTTGTGCATTATGTTATTCTTACTACATTGTGTTGATAGTTGAAATTTCACCGTAAATTTTATCAGTCTCTTGAGGCTGGATGAACCACAACCCTCCCTCTATCACATGTCTACAGAAGCAAGGATTTTCCTTCATGATTTGACTTTCTCTGTCCTATGAATAATCTGAGTATGGAAAACATGATTAGAAAACATTAACCTACTATATTACTCTAGTAAAAAGCCATCTTTTACACTCTGCAAGTAAAAAGTAACTTCAAAAAACTCAACCAAAATTAATAAAAGCTCCAGAAGTACATGTTATCAAATCAAAATCAGGTTTCTTCTGTTTCTTATTGTGAAAAATATTGCCTGTGTTACTTCCACCTAAAAACTTGATTGTCAGATTTGTGGCAGATCTGGATCTGATTTTAGCATTGGTGAAGCACAGAGGACAAAACCCTCAACTTTCTGGATGGTGTGAATGATTCTTTTCTCTTTTCTGCTTCTGAGTCTGTTGGCCAGGAGACTTGGATATGATAGGGCTTCAGTTCCTCAGAAGGGACAGAATCGGGGACATTGCTCATAAGATCACGTCCCTGGAAGGATTTTGGGAAGGCTATGACATCTCTGATACTTGGAGCTCCAGTGACGAGGCACATCAATCTGTCTAACCCTGTGAGTAAAACAAAGGTCACCGATGAGAAATGTATAGCAGTCTTGTGTTGGGAATGACTTCAGTTGTCTATAAAAAAAGTTGTAGGACTTTCCTGCTCCATGGTACTAGGGATCAAATATGGGACGTCCTATATGTTAGGCAATTACTCTACCAGTGAGCTACATCCTCAGCCCTGTATGTAGAGAACTTCCAAATAATAAGCTTTAAGTTGTAGCCAACCATGGTTTCCTATTGTTAGAGAACTTTTGCTTGTTTGAAAGCTTTTTTATCTCATTCTAGAAAAGTGCTCAAGACTTTTTCAGTTGAGACAGGGTCTTGCTTTATAGTTTAGGCTGGGCTTGGACTCACTATGTAGCCCAGGCTGGCCTCAAACTCGTGGTGATCCTCTTGCCTCAGCCTCCTAAGTGCTGGGATCACAAATGTTCACCATCAGACCTAGCTCAGATAATTTTTTGTTTTTTTGAGATGGTCTCATTTTGTAGTGCTAGCTGGCCTTGAAATCTCGAGTGTTGGGATTACAGGCATGTGCCACCACACCTGGCCTTCAGTTAATATTTTAATAATGGTAAAATATACTTTAAAAGTATATTACTGAGTCTCTAGGTTCAATCCCCAGTACCAATAAAAATAGTTTATTGAAATTATAACAAACTTAACTTCTCATAGAACTTAAAACTTAACTTTCCCCACTCCTACTATAAATAAGGTGAAAGTCCAAATTTGAGACACAAGGCTATGGAATGAAATGTTTTATAGAAAGATAATTATTTACCTAAGGCGATTCCTCCATGAGGGGGAGCCCCATAATCTAAAGCCTGGAGCAGATGAGAAAGCAATGTTGCATCTTCCTGAAATGCAAAAGATACCCTGTTTAAATATACACTGAAGGGACTTTTAAGTGCCACATATTTAAACATGGGTGCTAAAGGCAAAATAAAGTTGAGTTAAAACATATCTTACCACTACTTAACTAATAGCAACTCACTGGGAAAGTGTAAATACTACCTTAAGAGGTTTACAGTTTACTAAGGGAGTAACACGTCACAGATGTTCACAATGTGTAGAAAAGTGCCAGATGTCCAGGAAATGCAGCTCTTACTGTACTGAAAATGCTAACAGAGTAAGACTAGTCCAGGAGGTGGAGGTGTGGGCTCCAAGAAATAGGGACTGCCCTGTGCCAGTGACCAAGGGAAAAGAATGACAGTAAAAGCACAACAGGGTCAGATGTGGCCAGGAGGGAGGACAACCTGGAGGCCAAGAACAGGGCCCTGTGGGTTGAAGGGAGGGCAGGGAATGGGGAAAAAATAAGCAAGATACATCATAGAAAAGTACAAGTTTCCAATGGTGAATGTAAATGTATTGTATACCTAAAATGTACCAATAACAGAATTTAAGGAAAAAAGAATAGGGCCCTGGGTTTGGTGACCGGGGAGCAGATGCAGAAACATGGGAAGTGTCTGGAAACAGTTATCCAGCTGGACTGCAGAGCAGACTCATGGGTGAGCGTCCAACAAAGATGCCAAAGCCTCACAGAGCTTTTCACTTAGCTGGTCTGATGTGGGCCAAGGCATCTGTTTTCCTTTTTTTAGCTGCTTTCTAGGTGATTCTATTCTGATGTGTAACAGGGCTGAGACCCTGACACATAGGGAGGAAGCAGAAGCAGTGTGCTCTTACTCTTCTGATAAACTACACAGTGAGGAGACCGAGGGAACCTGGAGCTTATGATGGGAGGCTCTGACCCACATGAGAAAGGTGGATTCCACAATGCTTTCAGAGCTAAAGGGGGGTCTGATGTTGAGTTCTCCAAACCTGCTCACATGTAAGGTCATCCATCCTACCCTACCCTTAGTTAATCCTACAAAATGTTTTTTAGGACCTGACCTGGACTGTTTTTTGTTTTTTTTTTTTAAATAATGAACAGCAAATCCTGAGGTTTACATCTGAATAGGACTCCCTAACATTAAAGTATAACCCTAAAGTATATTAAGTGATATTCAAAGTCCTTTTAAACCTCTCTCTTTCTCTAACATCCATCCATCCACTGGAGATGAGGAGCCTGGGCTTAAGAGCTACCCTTCAATCCCTGACCTTGCTTCCTTTTCATGTCCTATGTCTCTGGGCAAGCTCCATAATCTGCCTCAGTTTCTCATGTTTAAAACAAGCAGAATAAGGTTATCTCACAGGTGACTAGGAAGAATAAATGCATCAATGCACACAGAGTATGTAAGCAGTCCCTGGTACAGGAAGCACTAACAAGGAGCTATTACTGTCATTTACTTTTCCAAGTCCTACACTGAAGATAGACAGACAAGCTGACACTATTTTGTACTTAGCAAATCCTTCATTCATAATAAGTGTTTAAAGAAACTGACAAATACTTGGGTAAAACAGGCTAGATTAGAAGATGAGGAATGTTACCTTTAGTAATGTTGATAGGATATAACCCTGTAGCTCTGCATCGTGAATTCGAATAGAACCACCTCCTATTTCATTGCCATTTAAAACCAAGTCATAGTGTTGGCTACGAACCTAGAAGATTCAGAGTCTTTATGTTAGAGGAAATTTCTGACTTTCTAGTTCTGCAGGCTGAAGACATTGTAGCTATTTAAGAGATAAAATGTTAACCCCTGGTTCACAATTTCTTCTGAGGCTTCCAGAACCGGGTCCTGTCTATCTTCAGACTGTGAACTTTGAAGTTCTTTGACTATTTGCATATTTCCTTTTTATCTGCAAGTACAGAGAGGGTACCTTTTCAGGTGCAGTGTACAAGAGGTGACCGTCGCTAGGGTGGGGAGCAGTAAATGGGTGGTGGGCTGACTCCAACTCTCTGGGATTGCCCTCCTTTGGGAGAAAGAGTGGGAAATCCACCACCCAAAGGAAAGAGAAGCAGGTGGGGTCACGAAGCACCACTCCTCTCCCTTCCAGAAGGTGAGCACATTCCAGTCGTAATTTCCCCAACAAAGAGCACTGTGAACAGAAGACATAAGCACTGAGTTAGCTCCTTGACAGAGTAGCAGGAAATAGCCTGGATTCTGAAGCCAGCCATTCTCTAGTAAAAGATTTGCCAACTCTCTCAGGAGGCAAAGATCTGAGGATGATCTGACTGTAACATGGATGAGAATGACTGTCACACACAGTTCCTGGGTGAGTACCTAGTAACAGTGATTAAGAACGCAGCTGTAATCCCAGCACGTGGGAGGCTGAGGCAGAATCCTGTGCTGGGCTTACACAGATAAGCCACACGAGCCTGAAAACATGCATACACTGTCACTTTGAGGCCTAGTCTATCTTACCCTTAAATATCTACATAGGGGACTTTCATTGTGACATTTTCAGAATGTTACTGTTGTTCCCAGTAAGTGTGGCTTCTAGCTTTCTTTCAAGGAAGGCCAAGAAGAATTAGAGTAATACCTTCCAGAGAAAGGAAGAGCAGAATGCTTGGTCGTACCAAGAGATTGTTTAGTAGCTAGATTAATTTGCAACAGGGTGTTATATAAAATTCCAAATTCTATTTTAAGAAATGTGCTGATAATAAAACTCACATTTAAATACCTTTCTTCATTCTACTACTGCAGGAGAAGGGAAGGACAGTAGATTACATTTAGCTTTGAAGCTGAACTCTGAAACTTCCTTTGGAAGAAACATAAATATACATTAGAAGAATGAATTTGATAAAGTGCTAATTAGCTACCATGACTTTATTTATTAAAAGATTAATTCTAATTATTATTACTTTGGTTTGAGGCAAGGTCTTGCTACATAGTTCAGGCTGACGTTGAACTCACTACCAAAGCCCAGGCTGGCCTCAAACTCAAAGCAATCCTGCCTCAGCCTCCTGAGTGCTGGGATTACAGGTGTGTACTACCAGGTCCAGCAATACCATGTCTTTAAAAACAGGAGTATACACAATGAAGGACTGAATTTTTTTTTTTTTTTTGGTACTGGGGATTGAACTTGGGTCCTTGCACTTGCACAGCAGGCAGTGAAACCACTGAGCTAAGTCCCCGGCCCGAAGGACTGAATTTTTAACATGCTTAGCCTTTAAAACATACTTTTAATATTCATGTTTGATTTTTTTTTTTTTTTGGTACCGAGGATCGAACTCAGGTCCTTGTGCTTGCGAGGCAGGCGGTGGAATCACTGAGCTAAATCCCCAGCCCCACATGTTTGATTTTTATGTTACACTTTTGTGTATTTTATAAAGATTCCTAAAGCTAAATTCAATCTCCCATAAATCTGAAGAGTGGTGCTCTAGCCAGTGGGTGGTGGCACTCATCATGCTGCTCTCAAGGACAAAGGGTCCTCCTTGGCCAAGTTGGTCCAGGGATGCCTGTCAGCCCTGTGGCCCTCCAGCCCTGTAAACTGACCCTATTTACAGGAATTCGTTATGTACAAAGGTTTGTAACTACCAAATGTTCTTCATCTGCAAAATTGTGAAAATGAAAATATTTTTGATGACTGTATAAGTAATACCACTGACCCTTAATCACAGTCAGATCTAATCTGTGTAATGCCAATGGAGGCTGGAAGCTGATAGAGTCCAGTTTTGTGTATGGTGTTTAATGTCACATCAGTGATTTATTTTTCAAAGACAGGCACAGCACTGGTAAGGTGCTACTGGATTCACACACCATGACAGGCAAATATGCCCAGATAGATAGACAGACAGACACAAACTGCAGGATGTTTTCCTTACTACACACTGAGTATGGACTAAACTGACAGTATGTTGGGCCATATCAAATCTCTAACTTGCGCAGAATTAAATAAAGGAGAAAATGGAGTCAAGATCAGTAACAGAAGAGATCCAAGATATGACTTGTTAAACTGTGCATGGAAATCCAGTAACCCATGCAAAAAGAAAGCAAGGTAATTAAAACTATCTTTGCAAAATGATGACATTCTAATTCCAATCTGATAGGCCTTTTATAAGCAGTACAATGGGCAGTATTCTCCCAAATTAGGAAAAAGAGATGGGGGCTATCCCACTTCAGAGTACGGGCCAAGGTTAGGCTCCTGACTTCTGTGCCTCAGTTTCCTCATTACACTGAAGTGATCTCCATGGTCTCTTAAAATGCACAAGTTCTTATTGAATGTATGATTTTGGTTTAAAATTATTATAGGATATTTCTCTTCAAGGGTTGCTTTACAATACACCCTAAATAAGCCAGGCATGCCTATAATCCCAGCACTTGGGAGGCTGAACCAGAAGGACTGCCTCAAGTTTGAGGCCAGCCAGGACTACATAGTGAGTTCCAGGCCAGCCTGAACTACACAGTGAGACTTTGTCTCAAAAAACCAACTAACTAAACAAACAAAAATCAATATCATCTTTATATATTTTCATGAGATGCAGTTAATGAATTCTAAAAGAATGCCATTTAATGCACTATAAGTGAATAGTGATAATTAAATAGGTATCCATTAATCTCAAAAATCTTATATTTTTTCCAGGTAATAAAAGTATCCCTATACAATTATTCATTCATACAACTTTCAAGTCAGGCAAAAATATAGTAGCTACTATAAGTGGTGAACATTTAAGGTTTCAAATTATGAAGAAAGATAAGCAAGTAAAGAAAATTCTGGAGGACTGTCCCTTTAAGTGTAGGAAAGGCCAGGCTGGGGGTGTAGTTTAGTGGTAGAGCACTTGCCTAGTATGTGCAAGTCCCTAGCTTTTCAGGCACAAATTTGCCTCAGTTCAGACTACACAAATGTGGTCAGTGTCTCGTCCTTCGTCACACAGCTATCAAGTTTGCCTGGTGGGGACCTACGAATGTAACCGCACTGTACAGACTACTTTGCAGCTGACATGTTTTTGGATGAGGTTATACTCTTTCATTATTGTTAAGAAATCCACTTCTATGACTGACATAAAACTGGGGCTGAGATAACGACAAGTTCTGAAGGTAACTATGCCCCACTGTGGATTTTGTGGTTATGATCACTGTCATAGCTCCTGACCTCAAATGAACACCTTACACTTTACGAGGCCTCCATCCCTGCTCTTCTATGCCTGACAAATGCCAGAGCCAACTATGTAGGAAGATTTTTCAGAGAAGACGATGACTTTGTCTTCCCACAAGACAAAAGCTCCACTTGCTTTCTGAGGCAGACAGCAACCCTGAACTACAGACAGGCTGGGGCCTGCGCAAGCCTCAGTCAGACTGCAGTTTTCATACAGCACGTTACAGAGTATTGAAAGATATTTATACTTCAAAGCAATTCCATTTTATGAAATTAACAGTCCATTTAAAATATGCACAGGAGGAAAAAGGCAGCAGACAGCCTCCACAGCACACCCGCTTGCAGGTAATTCCCCTTACTGCTTTCTTGTGCTCTCCAGCAGTCAGTAACACCATGTCCTCCTCCCGGGTCTCCATTATTCGCGTTAATTCCAATCTTTGCTCCTCCACTATGAACTTGGCAGCTGGTGAATTCCAGTTACTGTTGGCTTTCAGGAATACAGGTAATACTTCCTATGATGAAAGAAAAGACTTATTCACACTTTTAAAAAAGTGAATTTATTTTCTCATGGCATACAAATTTGTTTCTTGTAGAAGAGAATTTACATGAGATCATTTCTCTTCCCTCCTGGAAGCCCTTCAAAATAACATGAAAGGAATTAAAAAAGTGATCTCGCCACAATGAAGAAAAATACAGAGAAAAAGGTTGGGAATACTATCAGTAGACGAGTGACTTCCACAAATTTTTGGCAGATTGCAAGTGACTGGAGTAGGAGAGACTGGAGAAGCAATGTGCAGGAAGCTCCGGCTTGGTGAACAATGGAGGCAGCTGCAGTGCAAGAAGGAACTTATCTGACCCTGCAGAAACCTGGACAGGACCAGGATGCACACATAAGTTTTCAGTCTCCAGGGGAGCAGCCAGCAGCCTCACTGCTCACCCCAAACTAAACTCAGCCATTTACAGAGCCCCTGCATTTTCAACCAGCCTCTCTCTCTCTCTCTTTTTCTCCTTCTCTTCCTTCTTTTTCTTTTTTTCTAATTTTTTTTTTTGGTACCGGGGATCGAACTCGGGTCCTTGTGCTTACAAGGCAGGTGGCAGAACCAATGAGCTAAATCCCCGGCCCGTTTTTTCTAATTTTTGTGTAGTGTTGGTTTTCAAATACAGGGCCTTGCACATACTAGGCAAGCACTCTATACTGAACTACATCCCTAGCCCAAAAATGACTTAAATATGCAGACAACCGACAATCACTACACACTGAAGAAAATCAGCAGCAATTAAAAAAATCAAAGATGAACATAAAAAAAAAAAACCTAAAGAAAAGAGATAATCAGGGATTAAAAAAAAAAAGAACCTGAATCTTCAAAAAGGACTCAAAAAAGATAGTTTATCAATAAAACAAGAATAAGAGACAATGGAAAGAGCTACAGGAGCTGGGTGCAGGGTGCACAGCTGTAATCCCAGCAACTCAAGAGGTTGAGGCAGGAGGACCAGAAGTTCGAGCCCAGCTTGGGCCTTAGTGAGACTGTCTCAAAATAATAAATTTTTAAATAGGGCTGGAGATACAGCTCAGGGTCAGTGGTTGAGTGTCATGGTTCAATCCCCAGTACTGGGAAAAAATAAAACCCAAACGGGAAAACACAGTTACCAATTTTTACTTTTATTAAGGAATGACATGACAAAAACCTAAAATATTCTCTACGATTATCGTAATTTCATAAAAGAAATACTATTTCCATAGACAAAAAAGGGAAAAGATAGCTCATTCACTTTCTTTTTGAACAGTCTTGCTACGTAGTTCAGGTTGGCCCTGAACTCACTACATAGGCCAAGCTGGCCTCGAACTTGTGGTGATCCTCCTGCCTCAGCCTCCCACATGTAGCTCTTTCACTTTATGAAAAGCTTTTTATAATGCCTTATTTTTCTCACTTGCCTTGGCCCTCTTTGGAAACTACAAAGCTTGGGATATGGTGGTAGCAGAGGTAGGTAGTCCATTTTCAATTTCGACTATAACATTTTTACATGGTGATAAACAGTGTATATAACACTATCCTTTTCTTTTATCCTTACAAGTCATTACAACATGAACATTTTTTCCTATATTAATATTCTTAGGAAACTAAAAATTTTAAAAGGAACTTTCATATTAATTTCTTTGATTATACCATAACATTTAATCTCTTCTATATGGTTTCATTCTCTTCCTGTTACAAATGATACTATGATGAGCATAAGTCTCCTTATATCTAGGCTCCTTTTCTTAAGTATATCACAGAAAATTACTGACTCAAGTAGCATGAGGCTTTTTAAAGTCACTGACTCTAAAATGGCCAAGGTATGTATTTGTCCAGTGACAGTGTGAATTTCCCCACTCCTGCGCCGCCCAATTTCAGTTCTGCCTTCCCCAAGCCAAGAACATAAAATGTGCCTGTCAATGGTGTGTTCATAATTTTATTTTATTTATTTAGTTTTTGGATCGAACTCAGGACCTTGTGCTTGTGAGGTAGGCGCAGCGCCACTGAGCTAAATTCCCAGCCCTTGTTTGTAATTTTAAAAGGGACACAGAGGACAAATAAATATAGGATTAGTTTCATACCCATCATGCTGTTGTTAAATCTTGAGCATGTGATGCTCTATTTATTTTCTTTTGGTACTGGGGATCAAATTTGGGACCTTGTGCTGGCGAGGCAAGCAGCAGAACCACTGAGCTAAATCCCTGGTCCATCTATTTATTTTCTTAACTGGATAAAATCGCTTTGTTTATATTAAAAGGCTAGGGTTGAACTTTCACATTCTAATTAATGGCACATTCAACAAAGCTGAAGTCTTAAGAGTAATACTGTACTAAGGAACAAGATTAACTTTAAAAATAAACAGAAGAAAAGCAAAAGAGTGATCTCAAATAACAAGATCTTAAACATTAAGAGCTCAAGCAATAATCAGTTAAAATAGATTCTCCAAAAGGAAAAAAATCTGCCTTAATTTTAACTCCTTACCTGATTAAAATGGTCAGTTGCACATTTTCTAATGGACTCAATATCTTTCCTTTTTAAGTACTTCTGATGAAAGAAAATCAAAGTAAACTCATCAATAGGATACTCAGCTTCATAAACACATTCATGATAGCAAATGAGATACAAATTCATTTTGTCTTTTCATCACTATAGTGGGATTTAACAAAAATTTAATTTCCACTGCCAAATGACAAATATTTCAAGCTTGTTGTAGAACTTAATTTCCCTAATTATGTAGGTCTCACTGGGAATAGTTCTGTAATATGCAGAACAAATAATTCAAAGTTAATCTAACTGAATTGTGAAAGAAAAAACAACTTTCAAAGCAACAAAAGGATTCAGAATTTGATTATTTCAGGGTTTTTTTTTTTTTTTTTTTGAGACAGGGTCTTGCTATATAGTCCAGGCTGGCCTTGAACTCACTATGTAGTCTAGACTGGCTTTGAACTCAATGGTGATCTTGAGTGCTGGGATTATAGGCACGGACTACCAGTTTTTATTTATTTTTTTAAACTGGGGATTAAACCCAGGACCTTTACACTGAGCTACATCCTCAGCCTTGTTTTATTTTTTGAGACAGGGTCTCATTAAGTTGCTAAATTGCCCAGGTTGGGCTCAAATTTAAGAATCTCCTGCCTCAAGCACTCAAAGTGCTGAGGTGTGTACCACCATGCCTGGCTTATTTCAGGTTTCTTAAAATTCTTCATATCTTACATTTTCTAAATTATCTCAGTCTTTCTAAGTGAGACATTATGGTTATCAACAACTATACTCATAGGACATTTAACCAAGTATATGAAGTCTAAAACTGAACAAATGACATGTATCCCTGTAGTTCTTTTTTTTTTTTTTGGTACCTGCATCAAACTCAGGTCCTTGCGCCTGCAGGGCAGGCGGCAGAACCAATGAGCTAAATCCCCAGCCCTGCAATTCCTTTTGGCTGTTGTTTCTGTGGTACTGGGAATTGAACCCAGGGCCTTTGTTCTAAGCTATACTCTCATCCCTTTTTATTTTTTGAGACAGGGTCCTGATACGGCTGGGCTCCAACCTGTGATTCTCCTGATTCAGCCTCCCATGTAGTTGGAATTACAGGTGTGCACCACCCCACATGTTCTTATATCTACTTAGGGAAGAAGAGATATACTTGAAATGTGATAAATAATAATAGGCAGCTGGGCATGGTCAAAAGTCAACATTCGAGAGCCATGCTGGAGCTGATAATAGGGCTGAGAGCCTTTGTTTTTTTTTTCTTTCTTTTTGGTACCAGGGATTGAACTCAGGACCTTGTACTTTTGAGGCAGATGTGGTGCCACTGAGCTAAATCGCCGGCCCTAAAGCCCCAAATCTTAAGTGTAAACTTGTCTTCATAATATTTTATTGTTCTCTTATACCTTTAGGGACATTGTTAGACTCTATATTAAAAAAATTTTTTATATAGAGAACTGTTCTTTCTCAAGTGTAAATGTGCCAGTGTTCAAAATATTTATTTCTAAAACATACATTCTAGGAAAAAAACAGAATTGTGCTTCACTTACTGCTCCTTCACGGACACACATGGCTTTGACGGTTCCTTGGGGCTTCCTAAGTGCGTCCTGGAGAAATTCACTCTTCGTATTTCTGAACACATCACTGATATCTATAATCTGGAAAATGGATAACAAAAAGGGGTAACTAAACAGGAAGTCATTTTTATCACTGTTCAACAAGATTTTTTTGTTTTGTTTTGTTTTTTTTGGTACCGGGGATTGAACTCAGGTCCTTGCACTTGTGCAGCAGGTGGCGAAACCCCTGAGCTAAATTCTCGGCCCCTTGTTTTGCTTTTGAGACGTCTCACTATGTAGCCCAGGCTGGCCTTGAACTCACAGCAATCCTCCTGCCTCACTCAGCCTCCTGAGTGCTGGGATTACACCACTCACAGCTTAAACTGGTATCTATAATACAGTACATGGTTATGATTTTGCGTACATTATTATTTTTCTTTAATTGTAAGATCTAAGCACTGACTATTCATAGGCCAAGTAGAATTCAATTTTTCTTTTTTTGATAATTTTGCAGTGAAGCGCTCAGGAGGCTGGGGCAGGAGGATTGTGAGTTGAGAATAGCATGGGCTACAGGGACAGCTGCAGGCCAGTGAGAGTCCATCTCAAAAAACCAACAATAAAAAAAATTTGCAGTGAGAACTGATTTCAGAAATGTCACCAGCATCATACAGATCAAAGGAGACTGCTCTTTAGGAACAAATATAGGGGGATCCTGGTATCAGACTCCTCTATATACACTTGGTCCTAAATACTTACAAATATTAATAGTTTGAATAAACGTCTTCATATGTTTGAACTTTAAAAAAATTTATTTTTTATGTTATTTTAAAATTAAAAATATTCTTTTATTTTGTTCATCCATTTTTAAATTTAGAAAATTAAAATACGCTTTCTACTTTTTTTTCACAAAACCTTGTGTGGAGAGCTAACTTTCAGTAGCTCGCAGTTAGGGAGCTGCTTTGCTATACATGAAACCTGAGCCAGAGGCAGATTTCTATGAATGGTTTTCAGCCCCTGAGAACTCAGTCATTTGCCTTCCAAGTACTACTTGGGTTTAAAAAAACTAAAAAGGAAAGAATAGTTTCTTTTTCCATATAATTAATAACTGATAAGTACTGGAATAAAACCTTTGCAGCACGAGTCTTGATCTTGGAAATGGGTCTTGGAACACATTAGACACATTATTCTCTCTTGCTGTAGCTCGGTAACAACAAAGGTAACAAAGGACTGCAGAGCCATATGGGCACAGGGTCCTGGGAAAGGGAAAACAGTACCTTCATCCCAAAACGAGTGTCGGGTTTATCAGTTCCATAGGTGGCCAGTGCCTCAGCAAAAGTCATGGAAGGAAAAGGAATCACCACAGGGTCTCTGTCACTAGGCCAGGAATACTGGAGCAAACCCTCAATTAAACTCTGGATCCCAGTCTGGTCTACGAAAGACATCTCTATGTCAATCTGAAACCAAAAGAACACAGGGAAGAGAACTGGAATAGTTAGAATTTATGTATTTCACAGATCTCAAACTACCACAGGATTCTGCACACAAACAGTATGTGGAAAGGGTATAGATACTGTAAAATGTTTTATGTCAGCACTGGACTAATGCCTTACATAAGTAAATACTTGTTTAATTCTCAGTTATCTCATGGCTTAAGGCTCAGAGAGGGTAGGAAACTTGCTTGCTATCTGCAATTAGTATGTAGTAAAGATACATTTGATTCCTGGTCTATCCAATTCCCAAGTTTATGATTTTTGCATTTCATCACACTGATTCACGTGTTATCATATAGAAACCAAGTCAGAATGGCTTTGATAAGCCTGTAGATTAGGTAAGTAGATTAAACACCATAATATATAGAATTATTGGCTCTTAATGTACAAGAGATTTGCTTTAAAGATTTTATCATATCGTGACATTAAAACACTATAGGAATCTCTGGCACTGATGACCATGATCCTTATGAAAAGGACATATGAAGTGGATCAAAAGTTGAATGAGTGCCTCAAATGCAAGTCAGGGGATTAAATATCTGATGGATAAAATGCAATACATAGTAAAGTATATGCAATTATAGCCCTAGTCTTGAAAATGCTTGGCTGTAGTAAGCCTGAGTTTGTAAGAGACAAGTAAATATCTCAGTACCTGAGTAAACTCAGGCTGCCTGTCTGGTCTTGAACCTTCATCTCGATAACATCGGGCAACCTGAAAGTATCTACAATTAAAAAGTAGTATTAAGTCAGTCATGATTCTAGGAAGGCACATGGATTTTTCCTCAAAAGTTTAGGGCTACCAAATAAATTTAATAATGACACTGGAAAGACATGAGATTTTTTTGTTTGTTCTTTGTTTTTTTGAGACTGGGTCTCACTGGGTTCCAGGGTGGCCTGGAACTCAAGTGTGTAGCCCAGGGACTTGAACTTGCAATCCTCTTGCTTTAGCCTCCCAGAGCACTGGGATTATAGGCATGTGCCACCGTCCCTGGTTAGAATCTTTATTTTTAAATAATGCTTTAATCAGATACACAGCTGACCTATGAAAAATTACTGTTCTATATATTATTTTCAAAATACACTCTGGCATTTTAGATGTTCATGTTAGATGAGCATACTTCCCATCTAATAGTCCATACTTCTTTACAGATACTCTTTTTCTTCAGGAAAACTGAAATACTTTATGAATACAGCTGAGGTTTCCTGTGCTGTGTGAATCCAAGTCTCATCTTTACCTGCTGAAATGCAGCTGTCTGTGAAAGTCTTGCTCAAAAGACTTTCTATAATATTCTCTCAAACACTGTAATTTTAAACAATACCTAATTTGCAAATTTTAAATGCATTTATACTTTTATTTCACAGTTAAGTTTTATTATCCAGCTATGCCCTATTAGTCTCATTAACTCTTTAAAAAAAAATCCCCCACCATACCCACTATCATAGAGCTTTGTACAGTGTGGCCACCCCATAAATCTTCACTAAACTGTAAGTTTTCAGGGAATAAGTATTCTCTGAACTCATAAATTTTCTAAACTTCTCTTAAGAGATCTGACAATTTTGTGAGTTTTTTTCTTTCTTTCTTTCTCCCCTTTCCTTTTTTGACAACTAACAGCATTTAAAAAAACTCACCTGTCTAAACCGCCAACCATCAGAAGCTGCTTAAACTGTTGAGGACTCTGAGGAAGAGAATAAAACTTTCCAGGTTCCCTAGATGGTACTAAAAACTCTCTGGCACCCTTTTAAAGAGAGAGTAAGAAGAGAGACATTAAAAACAACAAAGCTGGGCATGGTGGCACATGCCTGTAGTCCCAGAACTCTGGGAGGCTGAGGCAGGAGGATGGGAACTTTGAATCCAGCCTGGGTAACTTAGTGACTTAGTAAGACTCTATCTCAAAATGAAAAATAAAAATGGGCTGAAGATTTAGCACACTGCAAAGTCCTGGGTTCAGTCCCCAGTACCACAAAACAAACAAACAAACATAAAATAAGGTATAATTGCTTGGTGGAAGTTGATACTTCAGCTCATCAATGAAATTAAAGAGTAAAGTTCACACAATGACAGAGATGACTTCTTGCTCATCTTTCAGTATCTAAGAAAACTTGCACAGCTGGGTATGGTGGCACACGCCTGTAACCCCAGTGCTCTGGGAGGCTGAGGCAGGAGGACCACAAGTTCAAGCCCAACATGGGCAATTTAGTGACTTAGTGAGAGCCTGTCTCAAAATAAAAAAGGGTTAGGAATGTAGCCTAGTGTGAAGACATTCAGTTCAATCCCCAGTAACAAGGTGTGTGTGTGGGGTGTGCTTTAAATACTGTTTCTACATAGTAGTTATCGCACGTAAGCTTGTTGAGATGAATTCCCAATTTGGTTTCTAGCTAAACAAATTTTGTGCATTACTTCCTAAGTAATTCTTCTTCTTCTTCTTTTTTTTTTGGTACCAGGGATGGAACTCAGGACCTTGTGCTTACTAGGCAGGTGGCGGAACCACTGAGCTAAATCCCCGGCCCCCTAAATAATTCTTAACTGCTTTTCTAAATTGTAGTTTTTATAAGTCTATAGATTGGATAAACATTAATGTTTAGAAATGTCGTGCTCGCTTTGGCAGCACATATACTAAAATTGGAATGTTTAGAAATGTCAGGGTTTTTTTCTCTTATTTATATAGTATCTATCCTCCTTTTGGCTATCTGAGCCAACTACTTTCTCCAGGCTTTGTGGGGCAGCACAGGAAAAGAGTCATCCAGGGCAGACGAGACATGACGAAAGAACTGTGGCAAGTGGAGAGAGGTTCGCTCCTTCACGTGACGAAGAGCACGAGCCAGGCCACCATTCGGCAGAAGGGCCCTGTGGTGAGGGCCGCAGTGGAGCCCAGAGAGGCACAGGAGAACTATTGCTCCAAAGAAGGGTTCTTGACTCAAGCAAAGACGAGGCTCCTAATCATGGCCCCAAAGCTGGCCAGCCCCACCATGGCAGCCTCAGCTCCAATGAACCTGGCTGCTATATCAATGTCCTTCGAAATGGCAATGGCACTGATCTGGAAGCTACAGCTAGTGACAAGTGCTGCCGAGGCTCTCATCTGACACTGGATGGCTCAGCAGCTGAGAGCCACTCCTGATTTGAGATTCGGATGCAGAGGAAGCGGAGTGGGCAGATGTTTTTGGGTTACAGGCCATAGAAAGACAGTTGCTCCTAGCACAGAAAAGATAGACGTCATATATATATATATGTATTTTTTGACATGTAGAGATGTCAGTTATTAATGAACAAGGGTTTTTAGTGTATTTTTTTTTTTTTGGTACTGGGGATCAAACTCAGGACCTTGCACTTGGTGAGGCAGGCGGCAGAACCACTGAGCTAAATCCCTGGCCCTAAGGGTTTTGTTTTGAAGAACTAACTTATTAATGGTTTGCATTTATAAATCTCAAGGGAAAGAAAACTTACATGGAATAAAAGGATTCTGACTCAAAAATATTGACCCACATAATTTTCTCAATTCTTAGGAAAACCTACTTAATGTGACCATCCTCAGGTAGTGAATTAAATGAAATAAAATTTTAAAAGTGGACCAAGTGAATATAAAAGCAAAGTGGTCCAGTTTTTATTTCGGTACCAGAGCTTGAACTCAGGACCTTGCGCTTGTGAGGCTGGTGGTGGAACCATTGAGCTACATCCTCGGCCAAAATGGTCGAGTTTTATAACTATTAGAACATTATTAGTAGAATGATTTAAGTAATATACCTACCCCTGGGGTCCTCTTAAATAATGTTGGGGTTTCTACATCCACAAACCCTGAAAAGAAACATGAGAATTTAATACATAGAATTTTGGAATTTGTCAAATATGATGTCTATAGTACAGTCCAGGGCCGGGGATTTAGCTCAGTGGTTCCGGCGCCTGCCTCGCAAGCGCAAGGTCCCGAGTTCGATCCCCAATACCAAAAAAAAAAAAAATTGGATTTAACTTTGCCAGGGATTTAGCTCAGTGGCAATGTGCCTGCCTCTCAAGCGCGAGGCCCTGAGTTCAATCCCTGGTACCACAAAAAAAAAAAAAA
>NW_004624771.1:8025642-8041767 GCF_000247695.1 Heterocephalus glaber
AGTAGCCCTTTTATATACAAATAATAGACTCACTGAGAGAGAAATTAGGGAAACAATTCCTTTTACAATAGCATCCAAAAAATGAAATATCTAGGAATCAATCTAACAAAGGAAGCAAAAGACCTCTACAATGAAAACTATAGCACTCTGAAGAGGAGAATGAGGAGGATGTAAGAAAATGGAAAGACATCCCTTGTTCCTCGATAGGAAGAACCAATCCAGTGTATATCTGATACCTTTGACATGAAATAGTTCCAAATAGTTGGTGGATTCTAAGATGTTCTGCTTGTGTACTAACAATAAGTGGGGCCAGGGATTTAGCTCAGTGGTTCCGGTGCCTGCCTTGCAAGCGCAAGGTCCCAAGTTAGATTCCCGGTACAAAAAAAACAAACCACAAACAATAAGACAAGTAGAGAAGGAAAAAAACCCAGGAGTGATCAAGAGTTTAGTTTAACTCACAGACTATTTCTGAGTTTCCAAGAAATGATGTCTCAGCATAATAAAGAATCACGAAGAGACAGAAGTGTGGCCCAATGGCAGAGCACTTCCCCAGCATCACCAAAACAAACAAACCACATGAGGCAACGCTGACAGGAAATACTCCATTAAGTACTAAATTAAGTATTAAATACTCCAATTTAATAGGCATTATCATCTTTAAAAGGATCTGTTTGTGACCCAATAAGGTACTATTTGGTAAATTATGCTCTAGGACAAAACATCATAAATTAATGTTTCTTCAAAAACTACCTTACCACACTGAGTGAATTCTAGACTTCTGGCATCACTTGGCCCAATGATGTGAAGGATACAATAAAACTGAATAAAGCAGAAGAGATTCAAAAAGCTCCAAAGACATTCAGGCTTCCCCTTACCATGCAGATTGCAAAGATACTCCCGCATTTTCATGACCATCTGGGACCTGAGTCGCAGGTTGTACTGCATTTGGACGCTACGCAAGTCCAAGTACCGATACTGCAAACGAAGAGCCTCTGTTTTCTAAGCAAATTAAAAAATGTTTATGTATAAATATTTTTGAATATTAGAAAGGTGTTATCTTTAGATATAGAATTTGAATTTTCAAAAACTTTAGCTTCCACTATCAAGGAACACAGTGCACTGTTTGCATTCGTGTATACCCTGCCACCTTAATTCCTGCAGCTTCAAATACAGATGTTACATTTCTTTTTTTACCATTTCTTAGGGCTAATACACCTTTCACTGATTGACATTTATTTACTTTATTTAACATTTATCTTTTAAGCCCACAGTTGAGTTGTGCAAAACAAAAAAGGTAAAGATTTCAGGGATCTTGTAAAGAGATACGCAAAGTGAAAAACAGCTGAGTTTATTACCTGAAGGGCACTGACTACAAGTGAAAGGACTGAAGGGGAGGGTGGTTAGGCTGGCCATAGCTGTACGAGCAGGAAAACAGTGACGATTGCTTTTTTTACGGCTGTGAATCCCTGCATCTCTCTCTGTGCTGAGAACTTTTAAGGATAGGCATAACATGTATGAGGCCCTAGGCTCGATCCCTGGCAAAACCAAAAAAAAAGTATACAGTATGTAAGTCTGTAATTGTGACAAAGCTGAAAATCATCTGGGTGTATGTACCCAGTGCTGTCAAGCTCCATCAATCCCTCAAGCTTCGATAAAGAACATCCTAAATTAGCTGGGCATGGTGGTGCACTCCTGTAATCCTAGTACTCGGGAGGCTGAGGCAGGAGGATTGCCATGAGTTTGAGTTTGAGCCCAGCCTTGGCTACATAATGAGTTCAAGGCCAGCCTGAACGACACAGTAAGACCCTGTTTAAAAAAATGAAAAACACAGAACACATCCTAAATTATAGTAATTAAATTTGTTTTTTTTAAAAAAGAAGGGAAACCCATATTTATTTCCTAGCACTGTTAAAACACTACACAAAACACCAATCCAAATTTATTTTTTTTTTTAAAAAGAAGGAATTAAATTTATATGCAAGCTTGGAAGTCAAGAGTTGCTCTAGGTACACATTTTATCACTGTTAGAAGTTTATAAGGGCCAGGGATTTAGCTCAGTGGCACTGTGCCTGCCTTGCAAGCACAAGGTCCTGAGTTCGATCCCCAGTACTGCAAAAAAAAAAAACAAAAACCAAACAAAAAAAAAGAAGTTTACAGTAGGGCCGGAGATGTAGCTCAGCGGCACCTCACCTGCCTGCTAAGTACAAGGTCCTGAGTTTGATTTCTGGTTCCAGATTTAAAAAAAAAAGAAGTTTACAATTAATAAGTACAGGATTCCCCTCTGCCATCTAGCCATTTTCAAGATAGATACAAATTTCCTTTCAAAATGTTAAACAATATCAACAAAAAACTTTAATAATATAACATCTTAAAGATACTTATTTCCACCATCTGCCTTGCAAGCACAAGGTCTCAAGTTCAATCCCCAGTACCAAACAACAACAACAAAAAACAAAAACAAACAAAAGATACTCATATTTCAATATGTGGAAAAAACGTCTAGGGGCTGGGGATGTCGCTCAGTGGCACTGCGCATGCCTGGCAAGGACAAGGTCTTGAGTTTGATCCCCGTGTGGGCGCGGGGGGTGGAGCAGGGGGCCAGTCTAGGGCAGTGGTGGCGAACCTATGGCATGTGTGCTGCAGTGGGCTGTTTGTATCACTGAAAGCTCTAAAAGGTTTGCCATCACTGGTCTAGGGTGTTTAGAGGCTGAAACAGCTTAATGAACTATCACTATTTAAGAACAATCCACAGCCAGGCACGGTGGTGTACTCATGTAACCCTACTACTTTGGGAGGCTTAGGCAGAAGGACTGCAAGATGAAGTCCAGCCTGGACAACTTAGCAAGACCCTGTCTCAAAATAAACAAATAAATAATAAAGGGGCTGGGAATATAGCTCAGTGTGAAAGCCTTGGGTTCAAACCCCAGTACTAAAACAAAACAAGTACATAGGGAGGGGAGGGGTCTTGGGGGGGGATGGGATAAAATTAAACAAAAATTTGTCAAGAAATTTTAGAACAGGACAATTTATGATTCTTTCAGAATAAAATGTTAATTTTGTAGAAGGTAAAGTTTTTCTTTTAAAAAAAAAAAATCTCTGAAAATTCTTCACTGGTCATCAACACTTTGTTTTTGAGTACTGGGGATGGACCTTGCGCTCGTGAGGCAGGCATGGCACCACTGAGCTAAATCCCTGGCCCATCATCAACACTTTCTAGATACTCTATTTTAGTAATAACAGAGAATGGTACCTTCACAAAGTCTTTAATTTCAAAGGGCAGCTTCTTGCAGGAATTCAGAAGCTCTGCTGTTTTAACTTTAATTTCAATCTCTCCTGTTGGCATTTTCTTAAAGAGAAAGAAAGATGTATTCAAAAAATCACTCATCAGGACATGTACACAATGAACATTTGTAATATTCATGTAAACGTGTAGGTGCTTACAGTGTATAGTAAAAGGCATAAATGTACATGATTTTGGCACTCATGCATATCTGTGGCTGATATGTTAAGATATCGAAGTATTACCAGGCATTTGTCAACATCAACAAATGTTTCAGCATGCATACTTATACAGGTGTGTGTTAAGGAATGTGCTGAAATCTGGGGTTCACATGTAGAATTCATGGAGCCTTAGTGCCAAATGTCCCACAGGTGCTCAGTCTACGTCATGTGAATGTGCACACAGACACTGCAATGCACTCAGGTAAAATACGAACTGGATTCTCTTGTCCTGGAGGCCGGGAAATGACTGCCCCAGATATTCGCACCACAGATTCCAGAGGGGCTTCACATAAAATCTTCTTCACGGAGGCAGCTGACTAAAAAACCAGAGGGGGGAAAACAGTTTCAAAAACTGAACATACAGAACCCATCAGTAACTGTCAGTCTATGGTTTAGAAAATGTTAATATTCACAGTTGATTTGCCATAATATTGGCGTTTCCCTCACTGTCTCTAGGGTTAATCTTAGAGGCAGTTAAATCCAATAGCAGTAATAGAGTACAAAGTGAAAAGATGTCTCTAGGATTAGCTATGCTTCTCTCAGGATCCTCATTCTTAAAGGATATTGCATTGTTCTTCTAGCCAAGTGCAGTAACATATGCCTGTAATCCCAGGTCATCTGGGAAGCCAAGGCAGGAAGGGAGTAAATTCTAGGCCAGCCTGGGTGACACAATGAGACTCTGTCTCAAGAAAAAAATGTGTGTGGGGTTGAGGGGATGCAGCTCAGTGGTAGAATGCTTTTGTAGCATGTACTAGGCCCCCATAGTTCAATCCTTAGTGCCACTGAAACAACAAAAACAAACAAAAATTCTGTGTAGTTTTAGTTCACATCTCTATATAAGTGAGGTTGGGTATACTTTCATAGTCTGCAAGCCATTTACATATTTTTAAAAAATTTTATATTCATATTCTGGGCTCATAATTCTGAATCTTTAGTTTGTGTGTATGGTGCTGGGCACTGAACTTGGGGCCTTGCACATGTTAGGCAAGCAAGTGCTCTACCCTGAGCCACACCCTAGCCCACTGGATTTTTTTTTAAGACTTCATCTTGCTGTATAGTCCTGGCCACCCTTGAACTTGTGATGTAGGCCAGGCTGGCCTCAAATTCATGATCCTTCTACCTCAGCCTCCTGTGTGCTGAGATTACAGGCATGTGCCACCATGCCCAGGTATAGTAGCTTTTTAGATATTACAGTAGCTCTTTGTCTATGATATAAGTTGCACAAAATATTTTTTAAGTTTGCCATGCTTTTTGGTTTTTGTTTGTTTGGTTTGGTTTTTTGAGACAGGGTCTCTTGATGTAATTCAGGCTGGCCTTAAACTCACTATGTAGCCCAGGCTGGCCTCAAACTTGCAGTGATCCTCCTGCCTCAGCCTCCTAAGTGCTGGGACTACAGGGATGCACCACCATGCCAGGCAAGTCTGTCATGTTTTAAATGTTGCTTATAGCAGTTCTCACTTTTGTTTTGTTTTATTTTATTTTGCTTTTTTGAGTGCTAGGGATCAATCCCAGGGCCTTGCACATGCTAAGCAAGCACTCTACACTTAGCTACATCCCTAACCCTCAGTTTTTTTGTTTTTTTTTTTTTTGAGACAGGGTCTCTTGATGTAATTCAGGCCGGCCTTGGACTCACTGTGTAGCCCAGGCTGGCCTCAAACTTGCAGTGATCCTCCTGCCTCAGCCTCCCAAGTGCTGGGATGACAGGTATGTGCCACCATGCCTGGCTTGCCCTCAGTTTTTATTAATGATAAACTTCTAAATTTAAAACCTCAAACATACTTATCAAACTACTTAGCTCACTGTAGCCATAGCATGAAAGCAGCTTTTAGGTAGCAATAGGAAACTTATTACCTCATCCTGAGGAATGATAACTTGAACAAGTCCATGGCAATCTCTCAGGACTAAGAACATGTTCTTCCTGATTAATGAAGGAAAAAATGAACATTTTAGGAAAAAAACCTTTGAGCCCAAAATTTAAGCAGACAGAACCAGCAAGTAACAAACAAAAACCCCTTGCAATTTCTCATGTTTCTTTTCTACGAATAATGATGTACTTTCATTAGTACCATCCATGCAATTGTTATCTTTGTTGCCTATTAATGAAAAATAAGTCATTTTTCAATTTGTTTTTATTGGAATTTATATGGCTTACTAATCTACAGATGACTTACTCACAAAAAAGCATATTTAAAAATTTTTAAGAACAATTTTCACTGGGTATGGTGGTCCATGCCTGTAATGTCAGCTCTCAGAAGACTGAGGAGGGAAGACCTCTTGAGCTCAGAAGTTTGAAACCAACCTGAGCAACATAGTGAGTCTCTGCCTCAGAACAAAAACTGAAATAGAAATCCTTAAAATTTTCATTGGGTTAAAACCTCATAAAAACTTTTTATTAAATTTGGAAACTTTCATAAACAAAATCCAAAGATAATATTTTAGGGTATTAGGGACACCTGATTGCTGGGTACAGCGGCACAGGATTGTAATCCCAGCTACTCAGAAGGGTGACATAGGAGGATACCAAGTGTAAGGCCAGCTTAGGTAATTTACGGAGACCCTGTCTCAAAATAAAATTTTTAAAAGGGCTGGGGATGTAGCTCAGCAGTAGAGTTCTTGCCTAGCATGTGCAAGGCCCTAGGTTCAATTCCCAGTACTGCAAAACCAAACCAAAAAGAAACAACTGTTTGTTAACTTTTGAAATACAGAGATAGAAAGATAGAAGGTCTTTTTCTTTAAAAAAAAAAAAAAAGTTATAATCCAAAATTTTCTGTAAGAGTTTCTACTACTAATTTAACAACTCTATAATTAAAAGGTCCTCGAAATGTCAACATTTTAGCATTCAACCTACATTTCTCATATTGTCTTTACTGCCAGAAAAAAGTCCAGAAAGCATCCTCACATTTTGGGCTCAGGTGATTTGGGAAGGTCACACAACCCATGCATTTTGGATCTCTCCAATGTAAATGTAATACTCAGATATGTTCTGGAATACAGATATAAATAACAAAAAGATGGGCTTTGACCTTCAGAAATCACTATTCATCCTTTTTAGGCCTCTTCTTGACTGAAATTTAGAATAAAATAAGCTCTCTCCACCCATGCTATTGGAGCTTCACATTAGGTTTACAGGATGTTTGGGCCATTCCCAATTACTGGTCATTATTACACACCTTAACAAAAAACGTCGCTGGTACTTACACCATTTAGATCTTTCAAAACAACAACAGAACTTGAAATTTAGTAAATTCTGTGTCTCAAAAAAGCTGTGAGGCTTCTTTTCTAACTGGTTAAAAATTAGTAAAGGTTTAGAATGGCTTGGTTAAATAACCACTGGGCACTTTTTTTTTTTTGAGATAGGGCGTTGCTGTATATTCTAGGTTGGCCCTGAACTCACTATGTAGTCTAGGCTGACCTTGAATTTGCAGTGATTCTCCTGCCTCAGCCTCCCAAGTGCTGGGATTACAGGCATGCACCACCACACCTGGCACGCGACATTCTTAAACTGTGTGCTTCAATTTACCTTCGGTATTGAATCCATCCGCATAAGGTGACTTCTTGGCCCAAGTGAGAAGAACGCAACTCTCCACATGTGTTGGTCCGGGCAACAAAGCTACTGAATTCTTAAAAAAGAAAAGAAAAAAGGTTTAAGAGGCAAAATTAAAAAATACTAATTGTAGATTATTTAAAGATTCTCAAATCATAGTTTCTTTAGTGCTTCAGGTCAATGGATGAAATTTATAAAATAAGTCAGAGTATGTAATTTGATTCATTCCGTATTAAATTAACCCACAGATGTGTCAAAAGCCAAGTGAATTTAAAATTCTGCCTTGTGTTAAGAAAATTAAATTTTTTGGATTATTAGCCCTTACATTCACCTAAAATCCGAATCACTCAATTCTAAATATTACACATTCTTTGTCAAATGAAATATGATCTTAGGAATTACAGAAGTAACTATTTCGCTTTAGTACAAATCCAGTGTGTAACAGCTACTTGTACAACTGGACAATTATGAAAGTGTGGAAAGATTTTTTAGGCTATTAGTATCAACTAAATGAAGAATATCCTATGTGGTTACCTTTTTGTAATCTCTTTTAAAAATTAAGGAAAAAACTGCATTGTAAGGAAATGAAGAGAGTGAATGATCTCTTCTATGCATAAGACTATCCGTTAAGACTGGGGGGAAACGACTGTAGAGAAAAGGTGGAAGCTCTACGCTGTTTTCACCTGGAATTTTCCTCTGTGAACTCAGTACTAGATTTCTGGAGAGAGAAACCCAGATGGGCTGAGTGGTCCTTCCGATGGGTCTGGATAAACCCCTGTACAGCTGACTTAACCAAGAAGAGAAGTACATATTGAAGCCCAGGACAGCACGACACAATCACGAATCTTTCGCTGCTGGTGTTGGGACAGTGATCAAAGCTCAGTTTCAGAAATACACAGAAATCCCTTAAAATTCTATTTGCCTCTCTCTACTCCAATATTTAAATATTCGTCCGCAAAACATGAGTACACGTGTCTACAAACGATAAATCTTCGAAATCTTTCGGGCCCTTCAATACATCAGTTCCGACTTCTATTAAACAAGGCTGCGGCAAAAGTGACAAGAACGACCCCACACAGCAGCGCCAGGCCGGAGCCGGTCACCGGCGCACGCTCTTCCCTTCTTTCCTCGCTTTCTCGAAGACTCTGTGGGCAGAACTGGAAAACAGAGACAGTCTCACGTTTGAAATCACCTAGACCGAGCGGCCGAAGTGAAGCTTTCCAACAGAGAGAAGCGAATAAATCCAAAATACTTTCGGGCCCGAAACCATCACCCCTCTACCCGCTCTACGTGAGGCCCTAAAATTACGCTGAAGGCGTTCGACCAATCAAGTGGGATGTGCTGCCGCCATGCTTACTACAGGAGGAAATTCGAGAGAAAGCTTCGCACTGGTACAAAGCCGTAGGGGAATCCCGCGCAATTGGAAATGTCCGTGATGATTAAGACTTGCCCTTAGTTAAAATGGCGAGCTCAGTTGCTTCAGAGACACGAAATTGGCGGGGCCTCTGGGAGGCTTCCTGCGTCGGGCCGCAGAGCGTGTCGGGAAATGGTTTTAAACTGGAGGGCGGTGACGGCTGAGCCGCCGTTTCTCAGCCGCGGGATTTCAGTTGTGTCCTTCATCTCTGAAAGGCTCAGTTGGAGTAGTTAAGACGCGCTGTCTTTTGCCCTTTCCCTGGCGGGCAGAAGCTGGCTTTGCAAGAGCGAGGGGCGCGAAGCTTGGCGGCTAGGTAAGCGGAAATGTCCCTTCGGGTTGAAGTCGTGGCCGTCGCCCCGGTAAACTCACTTCTGGAGCAAGAGGGAGCTGGGGACGGCCTGAGGTTACTCCGGGTTCTCTCAGCTGTCATTTTGGTGGCTTTTTTGTTTGTTTTTCTTTAGGGGATTTCAGTATAGACATAGTTTTGGAGCCAGACTTGAAGGATTATTCGTGAATCCGGAATGGGTGACAGAGTCACCATGGCATTTTATTGGTAAGATACTTTGTATAGATCCAAGACTGGCTGTAAACTTTGCGTTTTGCCATGTTGTGTGGCAGTGATCTTTACAGTACTTGTGTGTGTGACTTGGTTAGCGTTCTGCAAAGCATTGGCATTGGAGCAGTTGGACTCAGGTATTGGTGGCAATGTAGAAAGTGATTACGTTAGGGTTCCTTTTTTCACAGACTAACCAAAAGAGAAACAAATAAGTGATTTTTTTTGTTTGTTTATGTTTTGTTTTTTTGAGACAGGTTCTAGCTATGTAGTCCAGATCTGCCTTGAACTCTGTAGCTCAGGCTGGCCTCCAACTGGTGGAGATCCTCCTGAGTGTTGGGATTACAGGCGTGAGCCACCACGCTTGGCTACAACTAAAGTTTTTTGTTGTTCTGTTCTGTTACGGGTTCAAACTGCCTTTGAACTCACTATGTAGCCCAGGCTGGCCTCAAACTCTTAAGTGATCCTCCTACCTCAGCCTCCTGAATGTTGACATTACAGGTGTGTGCACCGTGCCTGGCTCACAACTATATTTTAATTGTGTGTTATGAACAAACTATAAGTGCAAGAGGAGTTGGGCGGAGAGGTAGCTCTATGGATTCCAGAAAGCTTCTCTTGAGATGAAATCTGCTAAAATGATTAACACTTACTCCTCTGTCTTCCTGTCTATTGACTAGGGAATGCACTAACTAACCTAATAGGTTGTTTGAGGATTGAGACAATATTTGTTAAGAGGCCAGAAGAGTACCTTGAACATGCTAAATGCTCAGTAAATCTTAGCAATTATTGTCCCAAATAAACCTGGAAGAAACAGTCTGTGTAAATGGAACTGATTAAAATAAAATTCCCTTTTAAATAATATGTTTTTAAAGCTGGAATGCTTTAGAGTAGCTGCTATTTACATTGTGGCTGAGGAGAAGTGAAGGAGGTAGTGGCAGGAAGATGCTGACATTTGGCATAAATTGTAATCAAATAGGGATCTTTTCTCAGAATCAAAGTAGAAGTGACAGCTCAGGTAAGCGAGGACACCATTGCTGCTTTGAACAAAAAGAAGAGTTGCTAGGAATCATTGAATCTTTCTACGAAACACAAAGACTGCTCTGATAAATCCAAGGATTGCTTTAAAAATAAAGGGGCTGTCAAGGAGTGAAGTAAGAAAGACTATGGCAGGGATAAAACTCAAAAGAGTGCAGCACTTCCAGAGATAGCAGCACCAGGCTTTGGTCAGCTTAATTTACAGTCAGGGCTCCAGCCCCAGCACAGGCCTGGATAGCAGCTGCAGCTCCCTTCCAGTGTCAGACACTCAGAATTCCAGCTCATCCCACAGCTCTGGCTCCAGCAGCTCCTTTGGCTTTCTGAGTCCTTCTTGGTGTAGACATGACAGGAGGTGCTACTCCTGCTCCTATCTTCAGCCTCCTAAAAGAGATAAAGGGGAAAAAAGAAAGTCCTTACAGTAGGCCCACCAAAGTGTATGGTAGGAGGCTCACCGGGAATTTGACCAAGGATCATATCATGAAGATATTTCATATGTATGGGGGGGCCAGGGATTTAGCTCAGTGGCACCGCACCTGCCTTGCAAGTGCAAGGTCTTGAGTTCGATCCCCAGTTCCACAAAAAAAAAAAAAAAAAAATTAAACATTTTCACCTATGGGAAAACATAAATGATTGACATGTCTATTGAAAGGATGCATCCCCATCTATCTAAAGGCTGCACATATGTGGAGTTTGAGAATCTAGATGAAGCTAGGAAGGCACTGAAGCACATGGAGAAGGAATTAGGAGCAGGAGATCACTGTTATTCCCTGGTCTAGGCCAGGAACACCCCCCACCCTGTGATTCAGCCCCCCTAAGAGAATGCTGCCTCTACTTCCAGTGTGGCACGTCACCCCCACAGATGAGGAAAGATCTTGTTCCCAGGTGCAAGTCCCTTGTGCTGGCCATACTGCTTTCTAGACCACTGTCACTGCAGGAGCCACTCTAGCTCCAGTTCCGACTCCTGATAGGCAGGAGCACTAAAGCTTGCAGCCCTGTGACTTACATCCTTAGAATGGAGCCAAAAAGAAAATTAAAGAGAAGAGGATGAAGGAAGAAGACAGCAGAAGTGGAAGATGATGGAAGATGCTGAGTCTTGGAGGGGGTAATACTGGCCTCAGTTCCTCTTCCTCTGCCTGGATACTGGTTCTAGTTACTGGAGCACAACCAGCATAACTAGCATTGAGAAACTTGCCACCATCAGGGGTGCCAGGACACCAGTCGTGGGAGCTACAGTTGCCAATACAAGCATTTCAGAGAGTAAGTGTCCCAGGGCAAGGAAGGTCAGAGCGTGGTATGATAGACCGTCTTGTTACAGATGTCAGTGGTGCAGAGGCAGCTAATCATTGATGAGAGCAGGGTCCGGATCCCAAAAGTCTGAGCTTCAGGCCATTCACAAGGTTTGGCTTGCCAGTGTGGAGCTTTTCATAGGCAAAGGAGAGGTCTCAGAAGCTTAGAAGCATGTCCGCATGGCTATGATGGACACCATGGCCAACCTGCTTTGTAACACATTCAGGAAATGGCCCATGATGCCTCAAGCCCGACAGGGTGTTTTGCCTGAAGACTGGGCCCCAAGCACCACAGCAGCAGCACCACCAAGCAAGCTCCCCCAGGACAGCTGCAGCCCCCAGCCTGAGTTTACTTTTGAACATACTCTGTTTGAGTACCTAAAATCGAGCAGTAACCAATGAGAAATACAGAATTTGGTGGAAAAAGCAACAAAGGGAAAGGAAAGAAAGAATTCCTTTATGATGAAGAGAGGAATCTGTGAAATTGTTAGCATGAGTTAAGTTTTTAGTGCTTAGAATTGCCTTGTTTTGTTTTAGAAAAAGAAAACAACAACAATGATAAAAATAGATTTTCTTTCTTTTTTTGTAATGTAGAGTATGGATCCTTATATTGCGCCGGGATCGACTCCTAGACAGAGTGCAACCTCAGGTCTTAAAGATTGCTTTATAGGTACCACCCCACTGCAGAAACGATTGGAATCAGTCAGGAAGCAGGTTTCAGTTCTCCCAACCCCACCTCGAAGGAAAATTCCTCAGTGTTCACAATTGCAGGTATGCTTTGGGTTTCCTCAGGTCAGTGAAAAATGAGAATATCTGAAAAAGCACTTCAGTTCCCATTACTATTTATGTATATTTTAACCCCTCAGCTAACAAATTGAGAAAAAGTTAAATAATTTTATACCATCAGCACTACATGTTTAATATCTTTTAATTTTCTTTAATCTGGATTATTTGCACATTATTTCTTTGTCTTTTATAATATTGACACTTTTGAAGAATACATTTTTCTCTTCTCCCCATTTTATTTTTTTAATCTTTTTTTTTTATTAGCACATGTTTGCAGTATATGCATTTCACAGTCATTTTGGGGAGTGGCCACATGTACGTAATACAACTTGCTTCTTTCTTTTTTGTTGGTACCGGGGATCAAACTTGGGATCTTGCGCTTGCAAGCCAGGCGGCAGAACCACTGAGCTAAATCCCCGGCCCTGTTTTTTTCTTTTTAATCCCCGTCCCTATCCCTTTCCCTTTCGCCTTCTAATTTCCCTTTCCCCATTTTCATTCTTACTGATATTATTAATCTTAGCTCATGTTTATGGCATATAATGTTTTCCATTCATTGAGGTTATTAGATTCTGGTACATGGCATATCTGTTTTGTACTTATTTCCACCTCGCTTTCCCTTCCTCCCCTGCTTCCAAGAGATTCATCCCCTTGTCTCCTTCTGTGTATCCTCTATTAATCCCTTTGTTTGTACTTTGCCTTACTCAAATTAAAGATACAGTATTTAAGCCTGTTTGTCCGATTTATTTCACTCAACATATTTTTCAGGTGCAGCCATTTTCTCCTACAGTTGTCTTGAATTTGTCCTTTATAGCCAAGTAGTATTCTATTACATATAGATAACACATTTTCTTTATCCAGTCATCTGCTGATGGGTATACAGGCTGCTTCCAGGATTTAGCTATTATGACTTGTGCTGCTATAAACATTGGTATGCATGTATTGCTGTAATCTGATGTCTTAAGCTCTTTGGGGAAGATACCTGGATATTCTGTTTTGTATTTCTCTAATGTTTCCTCATGGTTAAATACAAGTTACATATTCTTGGTTAGGAGACTACATAAGTGTTGTGTCCTCTGTTGCCTTCATCGTAGCTGTTTTCTCTTGTCATTATTGTATGCATAATACTATTTGGGATAGGAGACAAGTTGCTTTGTGACAGTTTCTTAAATTACTAGTGCTGATAATGAAAATGATATTTCTTAACAAGAAAATAAAGTTTCTTTGTTTTTATTTTTTCCTATTTTTTTGAGACAAGATCTCATTATGTAGTACATGCTGGCCTTGAACTCACTGTGTAGTCCAGACTGGCCTTGAATTGGTGGCGATCCTCCTTCCTCAGCCTCCCACGTGCTGCCATTATAGACATGAACTACCACACTCGGCCTAGAAAACAAATTTTATATAAAGACTGGAATGTCCAATTCAGTGCTTCCTCATCCTTATAATAATTTTGCCATATATTTTGATAATTATAAGAAAAACATGTATAACTTTCAGTGAAGGCTCTAGTTAGAATATTTTTCTCAAGTAGACAACTGTAGTGAAAGTCAAAAGATAGTTGAAGTTGTAAGACTATGTCAGAAAGCATGGAGTCTAGAAAATTCAGGAGGAAACTAAAAGCTTATTTGGTGCACATATGAAAATCCTGAACAGTGCAAGGGAGCCAATACAAATAAAAGTGTTTTTGATGGTAATTTAGCACAACAAAAAATACTCCCAACTATCTTTTATTTAATCTATTGAAGTAAGCATTATGAATTTGTTACCAAATAATTTTTTTGTTTTGTTCTGTGACAGTACTGGGAATTTGAGCCTAGGGCAACATCTCCAGCTCTTTTTATTTATTTAGTAGCTGGTGTTACTGGTGTGTGCCACCATGCCCAGTGCTGCCAAACTTTAAAAAAAATTACTTAAAGCTAATCAAACTAGGTACTTCAGAAAGAGTTACTATTTTCAAATTTCAAATCTATAATTTGAATTTTCTTTTTTCTTTTTGGTACCAGGGATTAATCTCGGCACCTTGCGGTTGTGAGGCAGGTGGAGGCACAACTGAGCTAAATCCCCAGCCCTGAAGTTTCTTAAAGTAGAACATAAGTGTTCATCAATTATTTTGAAAACCTATTATAAATGATATTATCCCAAGTACTAGAGTGAACAAAATAGACAATCACACTTCATTAAGCTCATTCTCTAGCAGGGAAGACAGATAATAAAAATCAGACAAAAATATATGTCAAGTGGCAGTAAGTGCTGTGAAGAAAAATAAAGCAGGGTCAAGAGATACAGAATGGCCAGTTGGAATGGGTGCAGGTACTGCTTACTTCAGATGGGGTGGCCTCTTGGGTGATGTTTAGGTGGAGACCTGAGTGAAGTAAAGGAATATTCTGTATGAATGACCATGGGAAATGCATTATAGAAGGGAACATTCGGCAGACACAGGGCCTTTTTCAAGGATCTGCAAAAAGTTCTGCGAACTCTATTTTGAGACGATCTTTGCAGTGCAAAGATCAGGTACCTAGTAATAGATTTGTATTAAATATTTAAAATGCTATAGTCAGTTCTTCCTAATGGTTCTTCTTGTTTTCTTTCAAAATTTTTTTGTTTTTCTGTTTCTTTTTTTGCTTATTGTTCTTTTTTTCTTCATTCATTATTTTGTTTCTTAATTTTTAAACTTCTTTTGTCTTGATTTTGTTTTTTTGTTTGTTTAGGAAGATGTTGATCCTCAGAAAGTTGCATTCCTTCTGCATAAACAATGGACTTTATATAGCTTAACTCCCCTGTATAAGTTCTCCTATACTAATCTCAAAGAGTATTCAAGACTTCTGAGTGCATTTATTGCCGCTGAGAAGCAAAAAGGACTTGCCGTGGAAGTGGGAGAAGACTTCAATATCAAAGTGATTTTCTCTACTCTCGTAGGAATAAAAGGAACACAAAGGGATCCTGAAGCATTTCTCGTCCAGGTATTATTTATAAGCAACACTTGCTTCTTAGGGGAAAGGACCTGCATTTCTTTGCTTTGGAAATTGTGGGTTCTTTTCTTACTGCTTTTTAAATTCCTAAGTTAGTGATTTTGAACCTATTTTATGTTTGTTTGACCAAACATAAATAATAATTAGATATGACCATCTTAAAAAATATATTTCTACATTTATAGGAAATTGTGTGTGTAAAATCATGTTGATTTTAGGAAACATAGAAAATACATAAAAGGCAAAGAAAATTAGAAATCACAGTTAAGCCAGGTGTGGTGCCACAGGCCTGTAATCCCAGCACTCAGGAGGTTGAGGCAGGAGGATGACTGTGTGTTTGAGGCCAGCCTGGGCTACATAGTGAGCTGAAGACTAGCCTGAACTACATAGTGAGACCGTCTCAAAAAAAAAAAAAAAAAGTCACAGTTAAAATTTTGGTATGCATCTATTTGGTTATCAGAATCTGTGTAGTCTTGAAATGGGGATGATGCTGGCCCTACTTTTCATTATGACATATTTTATTAGTCAATATTATAGATAGTTACTCATTTTTGTAGCTATATCTAATCTTATGTTCTTTACTTGGGTTTAATTTCTAGAAGCATTCTTTAGTAAAAAAAAAAGTAACGTTTCATAGTGGGATACATCATGCCATGTTACTCTCAGAAATGTAATATTTTGTTTTCCGTCCTATAAGTAGTGTATAAAAGGAATGAGTATCTTGCTCTTTTAAGAAACCAGATTTAATCACTTCTTGGCCTTTTGGCTAAGATCAAGTGTAAGAAACCAGATTTATTTTTTCATAATAAAATAATGAGTTTCTTCTAAGTTAACTAATCTCTCTTTCTCTTTCTTTTCTTGTGTGTGGTATTGGAACTTGAACCCATGGTCCCAGTAGTTTTTATTTTTTTATCTTGAAACAGTTTTCCTAAGTTCCCCAGGCTGATCTTGAACTTGGAGTTTCCTGCCTCACCTTCCCAAGTAGCTGGGATTACAAGCATTGCTACTGTGCCTGTCTAAGTTAACTAATTTTATTT
>NW_004624771.1:8045128-8060039 GCF_000247695.1 Heterocephalus glaber
GTGGGGGAGCTTCCTTCCGGGTGCTGGGACCGGCTCAGCTTCTCTGCCCTAGGAGCTTGGGATGGCGGTGGGGGAGCTTCCTTCCAGGTGCTGGGACTGGCTGAGCTTCTCTGCCCTAGGAGCCTGGGATGGAGGCGGGGAGCTTTCTTCCAGGTCCTGGGACCGGCTGAGCTTCACTGCCCTAGGAGCCTGGGATGGAGGCAGGGGAGCGTCCTCTTTTTTTTGATTGTTCAACTGTGTTTATTTGTTTGTTGAAGCAAAACCTTTAATGGTTATTTTAGGTATTTTACATATACATAACAACATTCATCATAAGGACTTTGTACCTGTACATGATATATCCTACTTCTTTTTTCCCATTCCCCCTCTTGGACTCCTCTTCCCCTCCTTATTTACAAAAGCTTTGTTTCCAGTTTTTCCTATTTTCTTTTTTTCCTTATCCCTCCTTTCCTTTCTTCCTCCCCCCTCTCTTGTTCCCCTTTTCATTTCAACATTTTCTTCCCAAGGAAATTAAATTCTCAAGCAGTTGAAAAGACTAGATATATATCTCTTTGTATAACTCAGGGCTCAGCAAATTGGTCTGTAGGCCAAATCTGACCCTCTCCTTGTTTCTGTAAAGAACGTTTTGTTGGAACATAGTCTCATTTGTTTGCTTCTGTTTTATCTATGGCTGCTTTTGGGCCACAACAGCAGAATTAAATAGCAGCAACAGAGACCATATGGCCTGCAAAGTTCAAAATATTCACTCTGTGGCCCTTTACAGAAAAGGTTTGCTGACTTTAGGGATATGTTATAGTATGGGCAAAGATTTCAGGGTGTTCTAGGATTAGGTTCCACTGTATATAGGAGAAAGGCTAAATGACAGGATTAAACAAGATAGGGGTTTGTCTTGAACTGTCCAAGATGAACTGTCCAGGGCTTTTATGATGCTAATGAAATGATTAATAATCTGGGCCCATTCTATTTTGTCTTCTGAAATCCTTTCTGGATGACTTCCATCCTAAAAGTCACCTTAGGGTCTAACATGGCTCATGGAGCTATCAACATTATATTCAGATTTCAGGAAGGAAGTAGAAGGAGTAGGAAGGACACACTGGGTTCCTGACACAAAGTAGATATTGCAGAGACTCAGCAACTTCTGTTCACGTTCTAGTTTGAAGGGAGGATGGAAAATTGTATGGATGGATGGATGGATGGATGTATTTTTGAGACAGCGTCTCACTATCTAGTTTTAGCCTTGAACTCACTGTGTAGCCCAGGCTGGCCTAGAACTCATGGCAATCCTGCTGCCTCAGCCTCCTGAGTGCTGGGATTATAGGTGTGTGCTGCCATGCCTGGCTGAAAAGGTTCTTTTTTAGTGGTACTTTGTTAAAGGGACTGCTCTATTGTAGAAGGAAAATGGATAGTGAGTAGACACGTCTTTGTCAAGCAAAGCAGCTAATGTCAGAGAAGTTTTATGACTTGCATGTCATCAGCCAAGCAGATGTTCTTGTGAGGACTAGAAATGATCTCTTCAAGCTGGGTGTGGTGGTGCAAGACTGTAATCCCAGCCACTGAAAAGACTGAGGAGAATTCCAAGTTCAAAGCCAGCTTAGGCAATTTAATGAGACTCTGTTTTGAAATAAAAAGCAAAAAAGGGGTGGGGATGTAGCTCAGTGGTAGAGCATTTGCCTGGCGTACATGAGGCCACAGATTCACTCCCAGTACTGAAAAAACAAAAAGAAATGACCCTGGGCCAGGGATTTAGCTCAGTGGTTTTGCCACCTGCTGTGCAAGCGCAGGGACCCGAGTTCAATCCCCGGTACCAAAAAAAAAAAAAAAAGAAGAAGAAATGACCCTTTGTGGGTTTTTTTCCTGGTACTGGGGATCAAACTCAGGACCTTGCACTTACCAGGCAGATGCAGTGCCACTGAGCTACATTACCCAGCCTGCAAGAAATGATCCTTTGAATTACTGGTACAGTGTTCTAATAGTTTTCAAATTAAATAATTTCTTGGCAAGGTTATAGACACTTAGGTCATAAAACTATAATGTATTTTCTGGGGTTCAGGGTATTTCAGAGTCTTTCATAATCTCCTAAATAAGGAGAAATACAGTAAAAGAAACTTTAAATGATCATCTCCAAAGGGGTATGAGATAAGGCTACGATCTTAACCTTGACTTGGTCAATACTTTAACAAAAACTTGTATGAATATCTTGAAGGTATGTTTGTCATGTAGTTTATAAATGTAAAGTTTGAAGGGCTAGTAGCTAGAAATATCAAGAGTCCTAAATGATCTGAATGGATTGGTACAGTGGACCAAATTGAAAGACCTTAAATTTTAGTAGTAAGTTTACTGCTTCAATTTAAGTTGAGGGAGATTTACTTACTAACAGCAAAAATGAGTGTGTAGGGCTAATTTATATAAAGCTGTCAACTAAAAATCAGAAAATTATAATCTGAGATTGCATTAATAGGAATGTAATCTAGGTCAGAGATAGTGATAGTCTTGTAATCAGGCTTTTTTGAAATAATTATGCTCACTAATGAATGACTCCTATGCATAAGGAATTCAGAAGAGTGACGAAGATACTGAGAGAATGTAATGGATGGCTCAGGAAGAATGGTTGAAGAAACTGGAGATATTAAACTTGGCAATATGTGTAATAGGACTATCAGATATTTGCAGGGGTTCTCCTATAGAAGAAAGATTATATTTATTTGTTTTACAGGTCCTAAAGGGAGCAAGCAGGACCACTGGTGGCGACCATAGGACCCAACATGAAAGAACATTTTAAGTTGATAGGAAGAGTTCTTGTAGGAAATGTTGTCTCCATCAATGGAAGAATTGAAGCATGTTGGGTTTGGTGACCTTTTCCAGTCACTTCTAACATTGAGTTTTTTTTTAAATCAGTATATTGTCTGCTGCGCAAGTGCAGGGACCCAAGTTCGATCCCCAGTACCCCCCAAGTTCGATCCTCAGTACCAAAAAAAAAAAAATCAAGATATTGCACCTGATCATGCTATATAGGCATCTCTTGTTTTGCATTTTAGTTGCACAGAGTCCTTGCCATATATCCACTGTATACAAATGCTGGGAGAAATGTCAACTATTTTGATAAACTCTAATGATTAGGGAGACCATCTCCTTTGTGTTTGTTGGACAAATTAAATGTCAGACTTATTTTTATTGTACTAATTTTGAGAAGGTGTAATTTAGGAGTAAACATACTTTTGAACCTAATGAATCTCTTTTACTTGGCTTCGTAGATTCTGTCAAAGTCTCAGTTGCCATCTCAGAACAGAGAAGGTAAAGTGTTATGGACTGGCTGGTTCTGCAGTGTATGTGGAGATAGTCTTCTGGAGACTGTTTCAGAAGACTTCACCTGTCTACCCTTATTCCTTGCAAATGGAACAGAGTCTAATACAGCCATAATTAGAACTTGGTTTCAGAAAACCTTTGACTGTTACTTCAGTCCTTTAGCAATCAACGCATTTAATCTTTCCTGGATGGCTGCTATGTGGACTGCATGCAAAATGGACCGTTATATGGCTACTACTGAGTTCTTTTGGTCTGTACCCTGTAGCCCTCAGAGTCTGGATATTTCTTATGCAATACATCCAGAGGATGCAAAAGCTTTGTGGGACAGTGTCCACAAAACGCCTGGGGAGGTTATCCAGGAGGAAGTTGACTTATTTATGGACTGCCTTTATTCACATTTCCATAGGCATTTCAAAATTCATTTATCAGCCACAAGACTGGTTCGTGTTTCAACATCTGTAGCTTCTGCACATACTGATGGAAAAATAAAGGTTAGTTTGAACAAACCCAGTTAAATAATATTTCCTTATTGTTGCCAGGTTTTCAAAATGTACAGTGTATTCACATTGTAGAAGCACATGTGAACGTATGCCAGTTCAAGACAGTGGAGAAGTTTATTGTATTCTTTAAGTCTTTAGCTTTCTAGATGCAACTTTGTAATAGAAGGATACATAGCATATGCTGTAATGACTTGGGCAATAATATGAATTATTATTCTGTAGTCAGTTTGAAACTCTCAGAAATTATTTCTTACTAAATTTTGAGCTGGCCATGGTGGCTCACACCTTGTAATACCAGCACTTAGGAGGCTGAGGCAGGAGGATCGCCATGACTTCGTGGCCAGCCGAGGCTACATAATGAGTTCAAGGCCAGTCTGAACTGTACAATGAGACTCTGTTTTAAAAAACAAAAAAGTTTTTTGAAATAATTTTGAAAATAACAAGGGAATTTTAGGTTAGATAAGAAAAGTATATATCCAAAATACAGAATAAAGTGTCATCTTTATAGTTTAAGCTTTTTAATCTTCACTGGGAAAGAGATACTGTTTTACTTTCTGTGAAGTACTTATCACAAGTAACAGCAGAAATAAAATTGGTTCCTAAAATATATTCAAATACACAGCCACAATATATATTCAGTGAATGTTTCCTGTAATCTCATTACTATGTTAGGAGTTTAATAGACTTAATTCTTTCTTAATTTTATTTATTTATTTATTTATTATTTTAAAGGGATCAAACTTGGGACCTTGTGCTTGTGAGGCAGGTGGCGGCACCACTGAGCTAAATCCCCAGCCTCTTAATTTTAATTTTTAAAAATTGACACATAATATATTTATGGGGCACAGTATAATAGGTACATGTATACAATGTCTAAGGATGAAATCATGACAATTCACATTTCTATCTCTTCATCCTTGCTATGTGTTGGAATCTTTAGATTCTTCTAGTTATTTTATAGACTCTAGTTACCCTACTGTAATGTAGGACACTAGAACTGATTCCTGATATCTGACTGTATCTTGGTACCCGTTATCTAACCTCTATCCTCCCCATCTTCTGTCAGTCCATCCTAACCTCTAGTGGCCACTGTTGTATTGTCTTCCTCTATGACATGAGCTTTCTTAGCTTCCACAAACAAGTGAGACCATGCCATAGGTTTGTCTTTCTGTGCCTGAAATACCTCAACATGTTCATGTCGGGGCCAGAATTTGTATATCTTGCTATTGGGTGGCTCTGAACCACCAGTGGAACATGCATGACTGTCCCATCGGGTGGCATGGGGTAGTCCCATTGGGTGGTATAAGCTGTCCAATGGGATAGTCATGGATGTACCACCAGTAGTTCAATCCAGCGGGAACGTGTTAATCTTTACAGCAACCTTGTAGTTAGGTATTTTTATCTTCATTTCAAAACAAGGAAACTAAGGCCACATTTAAGTTACAGTGTAAGATAGTAAGAAGAGTCAAGGATGAATGCTCACTTTTTTTTTTTTGGTACCGGGAATTGAACTCACGTCCTTGTCCTTGAGCAGCAGGTGGCGAAACCACTGAGCTAAATCCCCGGCCCTAATGCTCACTTTTTTATGTTGTAAGAGCACTCTATCAACTGGAGGTCATAATGCTATAGTAGGCTGGGAAATAATTTTGATTAGATCAACATTAAAAAACAAGGGAAATAAAATGGGAAATAGAAAAATGAGAGTTCATTGCATGTGGTAAGTAAGCTTCATGTATTATCCAGAAATTACACCGATGTAACATTGATCATCTTAATATTAAATTGCTTTGTTATGCTATTCTAATTTTCAATTTCTTCTTCTATTTTTTACCCCTGCAGATTCTGTGTCATAAATACCTTATTGGTGTGTTGGCATATTTGACAGAACTGGCAATTTTTCAAATTGAATGAGGCCTTGTGTGGACTGTATGTTGTGGATTATATACCCATTTTCACTGATTCTTTGCCTAGTTGCTATGTTGAGAGGGACCGAAAGAGAAGTGGGATCTGTCTCTGCATCTGTCTCTTCATGATGCCTTTGAAGTTGCTTGAATGGAAGCCAGGAAGGATCTAGAACACTGAATGTGGTCGTGGGGAGTCACAGCTGTGTGCTCAAGGACTAGTCATGATGATCTGGGGTGCCATTTTCTAGAAAATGTTAATTTTTGTTCATCTTTTTAAAAAAATGTTTACTATGTTAAATTTTTAGGATTCAAATGAGATGTATTTAATATTGGATATTTGTGCTGAGATCTTTAAAACCTTTAATGACGTGTAAGTATTTTAGCCTTGCACTGACAGAACTTTTTGTCTTCTAAAGACATTTTCCTTGCATTGTTTTGCTGTAGAGAACTGGCCATCAAAGTCCCCTGAAAAGGGCAATAAAGATGAATAGAGCTGTGTGTGGTGAAGCATGACCGCAGTGCCAGCACTCTGGGAGGCTGAGGCAGGAACATCACAGGTTTGAGCCCAGCAGGGTAACAGACTGTATCTCAAAATAAAAAAGATAAGCCCAGCATGGTGACACATGCTTGTAATCTCAGCACTCAGGAGGCTCAGGCAGGAGGATTGTCCCAAGTTTGAGGCCAGTCTGGGCCTCATAGTAAGTTCAACGCCAGCCTGAATTATATAGTGAGACCTTGTCTCAAAAAAACCAAACAAAAACAAAAAAGATTTTTAAAAGGGCTGAGGATGTAGTTCAGTGGGAAGGCCCTGGGTTCATTTCGTAGTACTGGGGAAAAAAAATTAATAGATATCTTTTTAGCCATTAATGTGCTGCTATTATTAATACTGTCAGATTTTTATTGCAATGTTGAATTAAATACTTTTAAAATGAAGCAGTGTGTTTCTCAGTGTCTTAATGATGTCTTTTAATTAGTGTCTCAGTGTTGGGAAGTATTAGGCTTTTTCTGTAGCTCAGGATACAAACCAACAATCATATAGGATTATACATATTGTAGTGTTGGAAGGCATCTGTGTGCTCCTTTTGAGAGAAGTTATCTTGCTTACCTTTTATGCTTTTTAACAGTGCTTGGTAAATACCTGTAGATTAAGTGAATTTTAATCAACACTGATTTTACAGATGAAAACCGATCAAGCAACCTAAGACTTGACCATGATATTATATCTCAGTCTCTTCTTTTTACTCACTAAGTATAAATTTTGTTTTAGAAACAGTGCTTTTAAAGATCTTGTTTGAAAGAAACTAATAGATTGTCATTATAAAATCAAAGATTAACTTCTGGAATGGTGTTATTTCAGCTATACTAGAAACAACAGAGGTAGTCGGGAAAGTATGGGTTATGGAGCCAGACATGTTCGTATGTGTTGGGAATAAGGATGTGGGAGTGAAGAAGACAGAAAAGCGCCCTGGCTTGTGGAAATTAAATTCTAGTGAAAGAAGTCAAAAGACCAATGCCATGAAGAAAATAAGGCAGTGCAACCTGAAACACTGACTGGTTGGACCTGTTTCTTGCAGGGTAAGAAGGGCTCCGTGAGGGGTGACATCTGGGTGACATTGAAAGACGAGCAGGAGTCAGCCTGGTGTAGGCCTGCAGAAGGGTGTTTGCGGCTCATGAAACAACTGGAGGAAATGCCCTGGGAAAGGAAAGAGCTTGGCTAGTGTAAGGAATGGAGCAGACAGTGTGGCTTACTGTAGTGACAAAGGGTGCCTGGAACTGTATGAGATGAACTGATGAGGTTATGCGGCAGAGTCTTTCGTGGTGTTCCATCACCCAGTTTTTGGCTGGGGTGCCTGGCCGCCCAGAAATAAAGATGACATTTTCCAGCCTTTTGTTTAGGTAGGGATAGTCCTATCAGTAAATCTAACCCAGGGGATACGAATAGAGTATCTAAAAATCTTTAAAAAAGCAGCGGACAACTGGGTGTAGTGGTGTACAGTTGTAGCCCCAGCACCCAAGGCTGAGTCAGGAGGATTGGAAGTTCAAGGCCAGCCTGGACTACATTGCAAGACTCTCAAAAAACAAACAACAGCTGGTGTGTGTACACTTTGTGATCTCTCCCCTTTTGTATTGAGGATTGAACTCAGACTCAACTACTTAGCTATATCGAGCCTACCAGACCCCCTTTTTTAAAAACATTTGGGATAGAGTCTAAGTTGCCCAGGGTGACCTTGAACTTGGCCTCAGCCTCCAGAGAGGCTGGGATGACAGCCATGCACCACTGTGCCTGCCTTCCTTGCCCCTTTTCTTTTTCATCTCTGTGTCCAGCTTTGCTGCCTGGAAGGTTGATGTAATGACTCATACTGTAGTGCTCAGTTAGGTCATGGGGATGCAGGTCAGGTCATAGGGATGGCAGAGCATGGCCTTGAGCTCGTGTCCTGAAGAATTTTTTTTTTAATGATTTAATTTCTATTTATTATAATAGTAAAACAAAAAACTACAAAAAGCCAAAACTAACAAGAACCTGAAAAGTATCTCCATATCACCTCCAGATGTTGTTATATTCCTATTCTCCTCCTCTGTGATTCTCTTGCTTTGCTTCATTTTGTTCTTTAGTTTGGCAAATGCAAGACTAAGACATGAACCACCACCCTCAACCCCATCCTCCAGGTGTTTCTTAAGCATCCGCATATTGGGGAAGACCTGGCAGCAGCCCATGTACCTAAAGCCACTGTACAGGTCCTCCAGCACCGAATCCCGGGCCAGATGCTCAGGTGACTTCTCAGCCTCTTCCCTTTCCTCTTGGCCTTCCCCATGCAAGCCATTTTCACTGTCAGTTAGGACGTCTCTTAGGCACATATGAGAGAGGCTGGCTTTTGAAGGGATCTTCTCAGGAAAGGCAATTATTGCTATTCTTGTCATCTTTGTGGGGGGCTCCAAATCTTCTGTATCCCCCAAGGAAGCCATACCCCTTTTCGTTGGGACAGGCTTATAGTAAACATTCAGGACTCTTTTCTTTTCAGTAGATGTTGCAGACTCTGAGGGGTTATTGGCCAAGGAGGAAGGTAAGTGGGAATGTTCCATGAAGGAGAAATTCTCCCTCTCCATCAAATCTTGATTTAAAAGCCTCTTGGAGGATCCAGGACCATCCTGGTCCATAGGAATGCACTTGCTTGAAGAAGGGATGCACAGCAAATGTTCTGGGACTGAGAAATTCTCTCCTGCATCCAGATTTGAACTTGGGACCATCTCATGTGTCTCAGCGGCATCCTCTGGAGAGTTGTGCAGTTCTGCATCCAAGAATTTGTCTTCATGGGAGAAGTTCCCTGAGGTTGAGGAAGAACTGCCTGCCGCTTTGTGGCCTAGAGTTTGGGCCAGTACCTTGGCTCTACCCTGCAGAACATCTTGTAAATCCAACTTTCCTCTTGTACCCCTTGACTTCTTCACAGGTCGTTTTAAGAGTTTCTGCTGGTGTTTTTTCTTCTCCTTCGTAACGCTCATTATGATATCCTTGTTGGTATGATACCAGTTATCACTAAGGCCTCAGCAGGGTTCTATGACCTATTGATGACATCCATGGTGTTCCAGGACCCCACTCGTATTCACAGCACTGCAGGATTGCTTAATCTATTGCCTAAGTTCATCTGTCACTGACTTGAACTTTCATACCCAAAGTGTAATAGATGATATTGATTAAACAAAGGAAATCCTTTGATGTGTCTAGGGATACTGTACTTCTGAATCTTCCCAACCCCAAGGATATGGCATGACTAGAGAGTATTAGGCTTAGAACCGTGCTTCTATCATGGAAATTAGTAAATATTACATCATAGTATTACTATTTTAGTTATCTGGAAATATACGTCAGATACATATTATAATAGAGGTGCATATTTGAGAGTACCTCATAAATCCAAACAGTTCCAGCACTTACTAAATTTCTGCTGCTGCTGTGTACATTCTCATGTGTCTTCCCAATCCAGCCTGTCTGCTTTGCTACTCTTCTTCATCACTTCCCTGATAGATGGGAGAGACTCAGTTTTGACTACACCAAACCTGGTCTTCATCAGGAATTCTGTTCTTGTGGCTGACAGCCTCATTCTCCATGATTTTGTGCCAGGCCCTAGTCTTTCTTTTGGAATATCTGCTTAGACTCAGCCTCTGCATGGCTCTCAGTGGGGGTGCTATGTGGCGCTGTTGTCTGGGGACCCATCTCGATCCATGGGCGCATGCTCCAGGATGGCAGCCACAGCATTTCTCCATCATCCAAAGTTGAGTTCACATACTCCCAATCTATTAATTTCCTCTTTAGAATTACCACCTTCAGGGACAGATGTTACTGGCATTCCTCCAAAGCTGCTCTTCTCTCTGCTTTTACATACACAACTGTGTACTCCACCTTTCTACCAGATCAGGAAGTGGCAAATGTCCCTCAGTTCAATTCTGTTTTTCCAACTGATTCTGTCAACTTGAGTAAGACACACCAAACTGTGTCCTGAAGAATTTTTGAGGCTGAACACCATGCCAGGGTTGGATGGTCTTCTACTGAACTTGTTTTAGAAGTAAAATTCTGTCTCCTTAAAACTATTGTTAGTTTGGATCTCTGTTGCTTGTAGCTAAACCTAATTCTAACTTGATACCAAGACAAGATGCTCATGCTCTTACATTTTTAAATTTTGGTTTGACTTTTTGTTTTTTGAGGCAGGGTCGCGCTGTGTAGTTCAGGCTGGCCTCAGACTTGTGATGATCTTCCTGCTTCAGCCTCTTGAGCACTGGGATCAGAGGCATGGGTCATCACACCTGACTATGCTCTACATTTTTACAGGTGTTGTGAAGAGAGGGGTTTTATCCTAAATGCAGTGAGAAGCCACTGAAGGATTAAGCAGGAGCATTGTAAGATAAGAGGGAGAATTGGTTGTAGGTAGACAAGAGTGTAAAAGGGAAATAGTTAAAAGATTATTGTAACTAACAATCCCTTTGGAGAAGTTAGCAGTATCAATACAAATTTATGTATGCACTTACCTTCTAGGAGTATCCCAAAAATTTACTGGCAAAAATACAGAATGAAGGTTTATTTATTATAGTGTTTGCAAAAGGAGCACTGAAACCCTATCAGCAGTGCCTGTTTGAATAAAATATAATATAGCTGCAAAATAAGTTTTTGCAACTATAAAAAGGATTGAGGAAGATATCTATCTGTGCCCCTATGGAGTAATCCCCACAATATGTTATACAGAAAAGCAAGGTGTAGACAGAGTGAACAGTATGCCACATTTTATCTAAAGGACACAGGAAATATGAGTGCATGTGTGTATTTTCTTGAGTTTTCAAAGGGCAATAAAAAGATAAACCAAAAAACTAGTAAATATGTTTACAGAGGAAAGGAATGAACTGGGTAAAGGTAATAGGAATGAAATTAAGATGTAAATATTCCTTGTTATAATTTGAAACCATGTGTTTTATATAATTACATAACAAAATTAGATCAAAAAGGAAAAATAAAAACCCAAGCATGGTGGTGTATGCCTGTAATTCTAGCACTCAGGAGGCTGAGGCAGGAGAATCACAAATTTGATGCCAGCAACTTCATAGCAAGTCCAAGGGCAGCCTGGACTACATAGTGAGAAACTTGTCTAAAACAAACAAATGAGAAACCCAAGATAAACCAGAAGTAATGTTACCATAACAGAGAAGGTTTTAGTTGAATAAAATTATGTATTTATAGATAGGAGATGTAGAAATAAAATTATGTATTTATAGGTAGCAGATTGGTAGAATGCTTGCCAGAGTGTGTAGGTCCTGAGATTTGATCCCCTGTGCTGGGGAAAGAAAATACTTCTGAGGCACCTTAGGAAAGAAGGATCAGAAACCCCTTGAAAACAATGGAAGGCATTCTTGGCATACAGAGGCATCTAAAAGCCTAAATTAATCAAAAATTGACTTAATGATTTTTCGCAAAATGTCAATGAAAAGCTTAAGCAACAATTTAAGGACATGAAGAAAGAGCTGTGCTCTGACTTTATTAACTCCAACTGCTTGTCTCTATCCATCTTTACCTCAATGCTCAGGCCGTTAACTTCTTTCCTCAGTTCTGTTTTTGCTAAAAAGATACAAAATAATTACCAACAACCTTTTAAATTAAATTTCTGTTCCCAACGTTTTTCTGCAATACAAGTGATTGGTCTGTTATACAATCTTGCAGACAAAAGAAGGATGAGCCAGTGTCAGCGTGTGGCCCCGTGATGGAGCACTTACCTGGCATGAATGCCCGAGGCCCTGGGTTCCACCTCTAGCAAGGAAAAAACACCCTAAAAATTGAAAACAGATGGCCTACTCACATTGTTTTTAGTACTTTTAAATTGTGGGGGAAGGAGGCAGGGTGGAGAAGAAAGGGGAGTAGAAATGATCAAGATCCAATATGTATATGTACCAATTCCTGAAATTAAATGTGATTATGTATCACAAAAAATAAAAAAATTTAAAAATTATGGTATTTTGGGTATACTATATTCTATTGGGGTCTATCCTAGGAAAGAAAGAATAGCAGAGACACTTAAATCACATTCAGTCATCTTATTAATATTGTTACTGTTTTTTTGAGACAAGGTCTCACTATGCTCGTCTTGAACTCACTGTGTAGGCTGGCCTTGAATTCAGGGCAATCCTGCCTCAGCCTCTCAAGTGCTGGGATTACAGGTGTGTGCCACCATGCTGGGCTTAGCTGGGAGTTTGAATCAGCTGATCAGTTTGGGAAGTACTGTTATATCTTCCACTTTGAACATGAGATGTCTTTCCATTCATTTAAATCTTTAATTTCTTTCAACCAAGTTTTGTAGCTTTCCATATAAAAGTGCTGCATTTTTTTTGTTAAATTCCTAAGCATTTTATTCTTTTTGATAATATTGACAATGGAATTTTTCTTTCATTTTCACAGTTGTTTGTACAGAGAAACAATTCATTTTGTATATTGCTCTTGTATCCTGTGACTTTGCTGAAGTTGTTTATTCTTGTAGTTTTTCCCACTAAATTCCTTAGAATTTTCTATATTCAAAGTTCATGTCCTCTGTGAATAAAGATAGTTTTACTTCTTGATTTTTTTTTTTTTTCTTTGTGGTACCAGGGATTGAATTCAGGACCTTGTGCTTTCAAGGTAGGCGTGGCACCACTGAGTTAAATCCCTGACCCTACTTCTTAATTTTCAATCTTCTTTTTGGTAACGAGGATTGAACTCAGGACCTTACACTTGTAAGGCAGGTGGCGGAACCACTGAGCTAAATCCCCAGCCCTCAATCTTTTATTATTTAAAAACTTTTTATTGGTTATACAGATTAATGGGTCTGATTTATATGTGTACATAACATACTGTGATCATATTCTTCATTACTGCCTCACCTGGCACTCCCCTCATATAGTATATTTAATATATTTTTATCATATTCATCTTCCCATTCCCACTCTTACTCCCTCTGCCTCCCCTTTATTCCCTTCCTCCTGTCTAGTAATAGTCTCCCTTCTATTTTCTTGTCATCTTTTTTAGATTCCACATATTAGGCAAAACATGCAATGTTTGTCTGAGTCTGGCTAATTTTGTTCAACATGATGGTCTTCAGATCCATCCATTTTTCTGCTTAAATGACATGATTTTGTTTTTTATGGTGGAGTAACACTGCATTGTGTATATATACCATAATAGTTTTTATCCATGTTGACGGGGCACCTAGGCTGGTTCCATATGTTGGCTATTGTGAATTGTGCTGGAATAAACAGACATGTAGGTATTCTTTTTTATGTATTTATTTTATTTGCAGGTATTCCTATAGTATGCTACCTTAATTCCTCTGAGTATGTACCAAAGAGTGGTGTAGCTGGATCAAATGGTAGCTCTATTTTTCATTCTTTGAAGAACCCCATACTGATTTCCATAGAGGCTGTACTAATTTACATTCCCACCAGCAGAGTAGAAGTTTTCTTGAACTCACTATGTAGCCCAGGCTGGTCTTGAACTTGAGGCAATCCTCCTGCCTCAGTCTCCTGAGTCCTAGGATTACAGATATGTACCACCATGCCTGGGTCAGTTTATGCTTATCTTGGAAGGCTTCTATTCCTGTTTGAGTTTTTTTTTTTTTTTTTGGTACTGGGACCTTGCACTTGCGAGGCAGGCGGCAGAACTACTGAGCTAAATTCCCAGCCCACCTCGTTCACTTTTGAAAGATAGTTTTGCTGGATATGGTACACTAGGAAGGCAATTTATATTTCAAGGCTTGAAATAAATCATTCCATGCTTTCCTACCCTTTAGGATTTCTGCAGAGGTTTCTGAAGTTATTCTGATGGACTTGCCTCTGTAAGTGACTTGGTGTTTCTCTCTTGCAGCTTTCAATATTCTTTTCTCGTTCTGTACCCTTCCATTTTAACTATATTTTATCCTAATGAGGTTCTTTTCTGGTCATGCCTGTTTGGTGTTCTGTCCTTTTATCTTGATGTCCATATTTTTCCCAAGATTTGGGATTTTTTTTTGTTATTACTTCATGAAATAGTTTTTCTGTGCCATTAGTCTATATTAGAGCCCTCTTCTACAGTAAAAATGTGTAAGTTTGGTCTTTGAACTGTCTCAGAGTTTTTGGCTGTTTTGTTCATAATTTCTCATTTTTTTCTTTTTTTAGTATTTGTGTGTACTAATTTCTCAGCAATGTCTTTAAGCCCTGAAATTCTGTCTTTTACATGATTCTTTCTATTGGTGAGGCTTTCCACTGAGCTTTTTAATTTGATTTATTATGCATTTCATTTGCAAGATTTCTGCTTGCTTTTTCTTTAGACTCTCAATATCTTGGTTGAATTGTCCCTCAATATCCTGCATTGTCTTCCTTATTGAACTGTTTATTTGTAACCTCTTTGAAGTCATTAATCACTTTATGAATCAGTCTTTTGAATTCTTTGTCAGCATTACATCCACTTAACTATCTTTACATTCCATTCTCAACAAATTATGGACATTTGGAGGAGTCATGTAGCCTTGTTTTTTTCATACTTCTGGTATTTCTGTATTGATATTTGTGCACCTGTCAGATTGGATATTGTCTTAGTTACTTTCTTGTTGCTGAGATAAAATACCTTACACCCACAAGATATATATATATATTCATATATATTCATATATATTCATATATATTCATATATATTCATATATATTCATATATATTCATATATAT
>NW_004624771.1:8063434-8081299 GCF_000247695.1 Heterocephalus glaber
AAAAAAAAGAATACACTAAGAGACAGAACTAAGCGAGAGAAAGTGGGGTGCCAGGACAACCAATGCCAGTGCAACCAACAAAGGCACTGGACAGTCCCAGGCACTTACTTTTATTGGCAATCAATTGGGGTAAAGGTGATGTGTGGTTTCTATGGAAATTAATGTAAACAAGGCTCATAAAGGACAAGACAAAGCATTCTCAAATTAGGAGCAGAATAGATAAAATATATGATTGTAATTAGAAAATTGTCCTTCTATTCCAGTCTGAAGGTTTAGTTGTGGGAACAGAATTTGGGTGTGAGCTACTCTGACCTTGGCACATAGGCTTCAGCCAGACTCACTTCTCAAGAGAAGCCAATTGTGGGGTTAACTCTTTACAGCCTGCTTTGGGCATAATCAATATTACAGTCCTCTACAAGCTGGCTCCACAGCAGAGTGGCATGGCAGGAGAGAAACAGTCCACGGTATGGCAGGCAGGAAGCAGCAGCAAGCCTCCCTTTCCCTTTTTTTCTATCCAGACTACAAGCTTTTTGGTTGGTGCCATTCACACCCAGAGTGGGTCTTCTGTCTTCAGTAAATTCATTCAGCCACACCCAGAACTATGCTAATCCAATAAGTGGACTGATCTAGTTATCAGGCCCATGATCCAGAATCACAATCCAGTCGCTCCCAAAAGCCCCACCTGGGAGCACATGAGGCTTTGGGGACATGTTAAATATAAACCATTACAGATATCTCTTCCATTTTTATTCAAAGGTCTTATTAGTTTCCAGCTTTCTTTTGAGGACTTGATCACCACCACTGAGAGTATAAAAGAAACTTCAGTAATGACACAAAGACAAACAGATACATATTGACATACAGTGAAAAATCAATCAAAAGCAACAACTATACCATTAACAGTAGAAATCAGGGCCAGGGATTTAGCTCAGTGGTTCCGCCACCTGCCTCGCAAGCACAAGGTCCCAAGTTTGATCCCCAGTACCAAAAAAACAAAACAAACAAACAGTAGAAATCATTAGTGGTAACGTTGATACAAAGACAAACCAGGTATTGACATATATACAGTAAAGGCCCAGTAAAAGCAAAATCTATAACACCAATGTCAATAGAAAAGAAATCAATGATAACATTAAAAAGCTAAAAATTAATAAAGGATAATAATAATACAAATAATGGAAAGGTAGGAAAAGGGAAAAATGGAAGAAGAAATAAAATTTTAAAAAGAAAGAAATTGAGAGAAAAGAGATAAAAATGTCCAATTAAAGAATAAGAAAGTAAACTAGGTAAAAGTAACATCAAAAAAGAAAAAGGAATCCCCCCCCGCCATATCAAAACACAAAAAAGAGAAATGAGTTCAAAAAATTCCTCCACATTGAAGGATTTGAGTGGATAGTTTCTTTCCAGGGTTTGGGACTGGAATCGTGGAAAGAATTAAATTCGTGAACCAAGGAATCATTAGGCTCCCACCTCCTACAGCATATCCAGCTGTGAATTCATCAGTGGATTAACACATTCCTGCCAGCTTGAACCACCGGTGATACATACATGACTGTCCTATTGGATGGCTTGGACCCACTGGTGGTACAAACAGATCTAACCACTTTTATTGGTCGTTTTACTAATAACATTAATAAAAAGCCCATAAATTACCAAATCTAGTTAGTTGCTTGAATTTGAATAATTACTGCTCAAATATAAATGTTAACATTATTCATTCCAATTAAAAAAATATATATATGTTTGGTACCAGGGATCAAACTCAGGACCTTGGACTTGCGAGGCAGGTGGTGGCACCACTGAGCTAAATCCCTGGCCCTAAAAAAAATATTTTCTTAAGGAACTGTAATATGACGTCTGGTCTGCTAAATCAATGTATTTCTTTGCATTATTGTAATCAGAGACAAGATCAGGTTATATGTTTCCAGGTTTTCTGGTGATCAGTGTACATGTATGATTATTACAAGTTGTTCACATACAAATAGTTCTCTTATCAGTCCATTTAACGAATTTTACACCAGAACAATTTTCAAAGTTTATGATTTTGCTGTGTTTTTGCTTGTACTGGCAAAAAGTTTTGATTTGGCTATAATGTTCTCAAAAATACATTTCTTTTTGTAAAAGTTCTTGTGATAGGGGTATACTCGAATAATAACTACCTGTATATAATGTGTGGTGTTCCAATAATAAGCCATTCATTAATTTCAAAACAACACAAGAATGCCCATGCATCAGAGGGTCTGCATTTTTTCTGGCATAGACATATCCACAGGTAGACCAACAATATATATAATTTTATCCCATATTTGTGCTGTTTTCCTTTGACATATTGGCAAAAATGCAGACATCCTTGCCATAAAATTATACTTTTTTTCTAATACTACCTTAAGTGGCCAAATAACTGAAAGATCACTACTAAGAACATAGAAGACAATTGAAGAGTTTTGTCATTTCAATCATTTACAGAATAGAAGAGCCCTCAGAGCAATTTACAAAGCCACTTGTCACAAACTACTTACATATACAACTAGGCAGTGATACACAGGTTTACTGTGTCATTTATGCCTCCTGCTTATCTCTTTCTTCTCCCCTATTTCTTTCCTTACCCCCTTTTTCTTTTCCCATTTGTTTGCTAAGCTAATGCATTTTTTTGTTTTGTTTCACTTTTTTGATGCAGGATCTCATTTTATAGTTTCAGATGGCCTCAAACTTGCAGGGATCCTCCCGCCTCAGCCTCTGGAGTGCTGGGATTACAGGTGTGCATCCACCAGGCCCAGCCTAGGCTAACAAATTTTGAAAGGCTTTTCACAGCTTGCTCAGGAGGCCTTGTTCATTTTCACAGAAAAAGTATCTGCAGTGGCAAATATCTGAAAGTAGAACATTATGCAACAGAACTGAGAAACAATCATATTAGAAATAGGAATGTGGAGAGTAGTATAGCGCAAAAAGGAATGGGAATTGGGATGTGAATTTGCCTCTGTGGGAGGAGGTTCAGCTCCTATGGTATCATGATATTTTAAGATTTCCAGGCTTCAGTGGATTTATTTATAAAATGAAGATGAATGCTGACCAATCCCCATCCCAACCTTTTTCTTTTTTAGACAGGGTCTTGCATAATCCAGGCTGGTCTTGAACTCACTGTATAGTCCACATTGGCCTCAAACTCTTGGCAATCCTGCCTCAGCCTCCCAAGTGCTGGGATTAAGGAGTGTGTCCTCATGCCCGGTCCAACTTTATAGAATGTGGAAATTGGTATGCACATACATTAATAGACAATTCTACTTTATAGCTATGGCTTTTACAGAATATATTTCATTTCATAGTAAAACTGCATTTCATTTCATAGTAAAACTGCAGTGCCTGCACAGGAGCAGAAAAACTCCAAGACAATTGCCAATGAAAACTTTGGCCAGTGTTGCAGTTCTGGGTCTGTTTGTGTGTGTGTGTGTGTGTGTGTGTGTGTGTGTGTATTTGCATATGCAAGATGCACGGGTGTCATAACCAGGATCTTCTGTGTGTTAGGAAAGTACTCTACAGGGAGCCACATCCCAATCCCATTTCTCTACTCTTGAATCACTGGCATACCAACTGCTCTCCCTGGGAACTTTCTGACTAATGGAGAGATTAATTCCTAGAATTTTGTTTGTTGTTGGTTATTTCTTTCCTTTTCTCTAGGGGTCCTAGTATCCTCTTTGAAAAGAAGTCCCCCAGTGACCTAACTTCTTCCAAGTAGGCCCCACTTCTTTAAAGGTTCCATGACCTCCCAATAGCACACTGTCTGAGGACCAAGCTTCTAAAGCACAGGACTTTGGGGGACATTTTGTCATGCCTCATTTGAGTGGGACCCTCTCAGCAAACATACTGCCCTTCACAACCAACAGGAAACCACTAAAGGGCCATGCTGCCTTCAGTAAACAAAACAGATGGCCATAAAGAAAATTTAGGACAGGACACAATCTCCCCAGCACTGAAAAGTCTGATATTATCTACACACCTGCACTGACTGTCACTGGAACTTTGACCCCAAGCATGCCATCCCAGGTTCCTTAGGGTTACAAACCCATCCCAAAACCCTATGAAAACTTAACTTCTTCTCTGGCCAATTGCTGACATCTTTCTCGATCTCAGCCTGTCTGCACTCAGACAGAAATCAGCCTTTTTGCTTACACAAAGCCTGTGTCCACATAGTCTCTGGTACACCGTTTGTACCACATTTCAGACCCAAACTATAGCAGTTTGTTATATTTAGGTCCAGGCCATGTAGTGGCCTTTTTGTATTCTGACTGTTGTATTCCCCACAGAAGGAGAAAGAGAATAGAGTTTGGGAAACAGACATCTAATGTCAGTTCTATCATTAATTATGACAGATTTCCTTCGTTTTCAGACTTAGATCATTGTAATAAATGGGTTTGGACTAAATCAATGTCCATCCAGCTCAAGATTCTACGATTCTAAGTTTCAGATGAGAAAATATATTTAAGGGTTAGGTAATATGAAATATATAATAAAGTCTTAATTTTAGTGGGCAAGCCCTTTATCCCATTATACTGAAAGCACTTATAATTTTTTTTTTTGGTACTGGGGATCAAACTCAGGTCCTTGCCCTTGCATAGTAGGTGATGACACCACTGAGCTAAATCCCCACCCATTATAATTTTTTTTTTTGCTACTGGGGATTGAACTCAGGACCTTGCGCTCGCCAGCCCAAGCACTTATAACCTTACATAAAATCAATATAAATGATACAGAAACCAAAAAATACAAATTAAATAGCAAAAGAACAGGCATTAAAAAAAGCAGTAATCAAAAAAATTTCATGGTAAGTACTACCTTTATTTTAAAAAGTTATACATGCTAGAAAAAGCATAAATGATACATGTAAACAATTATTTACCAAATACTTTTTTCCCTTGAAAAAGGTGCAAATGATCTTTAAATGTAAACACAAAAGTTGCCAAACATTTTTTTTGTAAGGGAGAGGGAGGTGAAGTTTATTCCTTTTGGTTGCAGTTAAAGTCTTAAAGGTTTTCCTGCAAAATGCATTGAAAAGAACTGATCTATGAATATAATGAAGAAAAAAAAAATTCACCACTAAATCGTTACCATTTATTTCCTTACAATTTTTAACTTTTCATCAGAAAGTGCAATTTGAGAGAATTAACAGTGGCTTTACAGAATGAAGATAATGATACATAGTTTGCATAAAAGAACCTAGATATTGATAAAATGCCTCAAGTGGTCTTACACTCAGCAACATGTGCTATTCATGAAGTGAAGACTTCATTCTCTAGGAGGCTGTTATTGAAAGTAAGCCTCAGCTGCACCAGGCAGGAGCATCAAGCGCAAACTGCGTACAGGACTGGCTCCCGGGGAAAGGATATGTCTCCCTTCTACTCCTTGGTAGAGACAAGGAAATCGGAAGGAAAGTTGCTTCACTCAGCAACATTGTGAGCAAAAACTCTTGCAGAGCTGCATATGATTATATTGGGGTGGTTCTTGAGACAGCGAATGAGACTCATACGCTGTTTTAACAGAGGCACTGAGCAGAACTCTAGAACTAGCAGAAACTCCATGGGAATATTTTTAAAAAAGATTTTAACTAAAGTGAAAACAAGGTCATTTAGAAGTAAACAAGTTATCAGCTTCCACTGAAGAAAACTGTAGCATTAGAGCCCTGCTTTTACTGATTTGATATTCCTTCTGCCTTCATTATTTAGTATGATGTGTTTATTTCTTTTACATTTTCAAGTCTTCTGGTGTAGTCCAAGGATGATGAATAGCTAATACATTGTTCATACTTATCTTTCTCCTTAATCCTTGTAGTAGTGGAGTTGGATGGATGGAGTGTCTAGTAGAACTAACCAGATTATACATAGCCCTTCTGGCCTTATCAGTATGTTCAAAATTAAATCAATACCTTCCAAAGTAAGTTTCGCTTTGAATTTTTTTTTTTTTCTGAGACAAGGTCTCACTATGTAGTCTAGGCTGGCTTCAAATCCCCTGTGTAGCCAAGGCTGGTCTTGAACTCTTGGTACTCCTGCCTCAGCCTCTTGTGTACTGGGATTACCAGAGTGTGCCACAATGCCCAGTGATGCTTGGGTTTTCTTTTTCTCTCTCTCTCTTTTTGTGGGAGGAAGGATAAGTAAAAAAAAAACAACAAAAAAACAAAGCCCAAGCAAAAACTCCAAAACCAAAACACTATGATAAATTAAAACAAAACAAAAAATAAATAGTCTTCTACACAAAGTTGAAAATTACTGTGTAAAGGTGGCATCTTGCAGGTGAAATAGTGTCATTAGACTTGTATTTCCATATGTTGAGGCACCAGCAAAGAATAAAATTTGTTCTAATGTTTTCTCAAACTGCACAAAGCTTCAAAGTCAAAGGTCTCCAGAATACAGAGAAGCACATACAAGACTGTCTCCTACATGTTCACCATATGTGGGATTCACAATGTGTCATTTTAATAACTCCTACACCACCTCCCAGCCGACGGTAATTCATCCCGCCATATAACCTGCAAAGACAGAGAAAATTAGATTTTTTCCACTGGAAAAAGCCCTGCTTCTAGATCTAAGATATTAATAAAACATGTTTCTATGTTTTATATCATGACTACTATTTTCAACTTCATATAATTCTTCCAAAGATTAGAAGCCAGCATTGAGTGCTGGTAATTACCAGAATTATTTCAGACACAGAGTAAAAAGCTCTCACTGTTTAAAAAGTAAGGAACACCATGAGAATTTTACACCTAGACTGGCTTCTAACAATCACATAATTGTTAAACAATTATATTGTTGTGTTTATTTCTGGCCCTGGCTGTATTATTTTCCCATCTACATTTTCCCTTCCTGAACTTCCTCAATTATTTTTATAGCTTTATCTTTGTACTCTTGTAAGCCTCCTAGAATTCTGCATGGAACAAACTAGGTATGAGCAGATAGTGTCAGCATTGAGTCTGCAGTATATGAACAAGGTCATAATAAAAGCTTTCATGGAAAAGAATACTAGATCTTCAATCAGCAGTGAGATAAAATTGGCTTTAAGTTTGGGACATATAATTGCAAAAATATATATTAATCTTTCTATAGCTGTTCCTCAAGAATCTCATGAACCTAACTTCAGCATGCATTACTAATTCTACTTAGTGACAGTTATTGAAAAATAAGTCCTTACTAAATCAGATTATATAAGTGGCAAAATAAATTTGGGTGACTACCCAGATTAAGTTTACTGAAAATTCCCATTAAAAATAGAAAACACGGGCCAGGGATTTAGCTCAGTGGTTTCACTGCCTGCTGCGCAAGCGCAAGGACCCAAGTTCGATCACCGGTACCAAAAAAAAAAAGAAAAGAAAAGAAAACTCTCCATGGAAGTAAATATACCACAAGTAGGGGGCTCCTACTCATGAAAACCTAACATCATCTATCCCGTAGCTGTATTTGGTTTTGCCCAAATGCTACCTTAGAGTGATGCCTTTCTCGGTAACGTGCTCCCTTGCCCTCCTCTCTTGCTATTCTTGTAGCATTTCCACTCCCTGGCATGATACTCTTGGTCCCCCTTACTACACTGCCAGTTCCAGGAGGGCAGAGAGTTCTGTTTTGCTCACTTTTGTAAGCCCAGGGCTTGGAATACTCGGGAAATCTTTAATGAATAGGGCTGTGAAAATGTGATGTTAGAGCAAAAAGTATTATGCTGTCATTAGTCTGACTATGGTATTGTTAACTACTGAGCCATATAGAACTGTGAGGAACATGCAAAATGCAAAGCAAGTCATTCAAGATCTATAAGAGTTGTGGTTTGTCCAAAGATGAAGAATATAAAAAAACAGTTGCGTAAACAGGTGGCTGGAAAATGTTTCACTGGGATCCAGTGGGAATGGTCTCAGAGGCTGCCTCTTCTAGAATGTGACTAAGGCAGTGCTTGGCTGTCCGTCAAGGCATGAGGAAACTCTCAGAATGGCTGCTGCTGAGACCTCTTGTTCAGACTGACATCTCTGCTTGATGTACAACCTCAGCCATTTTGAGTTGGTGTCCTTGCTGAGGCAAGGAAGCCCAATTTATTGAGAAGAAAACAACTAACTGCTTGGAAGGCAAAACCTTCCTTGGAAGACTAATTTGGAAGAGCTATGAAGTACAACCTCATAGTATTAAAATTTTTAATAAGTTTGAGAACCAACTATATTTAGCATTTTAAATTCTTGTAACATTTAAGAGCATCTGGTGTGGGAGGCCAGAGGAGAATTGAGGCCTAACTGGCCTCCTATGTGAGCACAAAAGAGAAAGGCTGCACTCAGGGGTGACTGTGTATTACAGGTTCCAGGGAAAAGTTAAGACAGCTGAGGTTAGGTTGTTCACCTGAGCATGTACTCATGGCATTGGAAAGCAGATGAACCTTGTGTTACTTTGTTTGCTTGTACCATTGTTTGGGTGAATAAAGGCAAGATGAGCCAGACGGGGGTGGCGGGGTGGCTCCTCTGCCTACTAAGGTGAGCACCCCCTGGATGCCTGCGTGTTAAAACTGACTCAGTGTCTCTGCCATTCATCCTCGTTCGCCTCAGGGTCAGGGAGAACAAAGTAGTGGGTCTAGGTCCCCCACAAATGGCGCCTGGGTGGGGAAAGCTGGGAGGAGTGGGCTGGCTGCCCATGGGTGGTGTCTGGGGCAGGAGGGACCTGGGACTGGGGGCTGGCTGGGTGGGTCGCTACAGCTGGCGCCAGAACAGGGACTTGAGACTGGGGTTGGCTACGATTTGGCATTTTAGAGCATCCATCAGATTAGTCTTGTGAATCTAATATAAAATGTTTTACCAAGTAAAGATTTAGAGCTAGTGATTAAGTACAAATATTCAAAGATTTAAAAGGAGTTTGCTAAGTTTATAAAAGTTACGAATATTTAAATAAATGGAAGTGTCATCTATGTGAATTTAGATGAACCCAGGGCCTTTGCACAGAGCTACAGCCCCAGCCCTTTTAAAAATAATTTTATTTTTGAGACAGGGTGTCACTATATCGCTAAGTTAGTCGCCCAGGCTGACTAGGCTCAAATTGTGATCCTTCTGCTTCAGCTTCCCAGAGTGCTGGGATTACAGGCATGTGCCATCATGGTGACATTTAAGCTTTCTTTCTTTTTTTTTTCTTTTTTTCCCTTTCAGTGCTGGGGACTGGGGACTGAACTCGGGGCCTCATGCATTCCAGGCACACAGTCTACCACTGAACTATAACCCCAGCCCTGAGAATTAAGAATTTAAAAGCAATGTAAAATTAAATGTATAAAGCTTAACACAGTTAATTTCTTTTAAATAAGAGGTAGCTTTGCTCTACAAAGCTGACTGCCACAATTTACTAGATTTCAAAAGAGAACAACCAATAAGTAGATTATAAAAGTGCAAGGAAAAAAACAAACAGGTTTTAAAATGCAATAAAATACTATTTAAAAAAATGACTGAAAAATTTGTCTTTGCTTATAAGGCTTCCTTCAAAAGCAACAAAAATGTGCCTTGACATTTCAGAAGCCAAAGATCTAGGTTCTAATTCTAACTCTAACTCTCTCAGGTAGATCATTTTTTTCAGTGCCTTGATATCCTCTGCTGAACAGGGTGGGACTAGAAATGACATTTTTTTCCCACCTCTAATTTTAAGACTGGACAGTCACCAAAGAGAATTTTGGAAAATACCAGCCACTTTAGCAATCAAATTGAAATGAGCCATCCAATCTGGGTCAGTCTAGCCCTCTTCCAAGTCCGATGAGGGATTTCAATACACCAGCCACCCCAATTCCTATGGTCATGGGCTACCCCGGGCTATGATTTCAAGTCAACAGTGAGGAGACTTGCAACACAGCCTAAAGGTTACCTCCATGTATTGGCATCAGGATCAAAAACTTCGATGGTCTTCAAGTACGTCGTGCCGTCAAAACCTCCTACTGCCATGAGCTGTCCATTGACCACTGCCAGACCAACCTATGGAACCAAGACACAGGCGCTGCTGAAGATGCTAGACAATTACAGTACGGGGAATTCTGCATGGGTTTCTAGATAAAGTTCTTTAATTCTTTATGGTGTTTACATTCGGGTTTACTTGAACACAGAGGAAAAACAGTAACAACAAAAATATATGAAATTATGGGGGACCATAAAATTACATAATCAATTACAATATATACACAGAGTTCAAAACATTCATTTCTTAAATTTTATTTATTTATTTATTTATTTATTTGGTACTGGGGATCGAACTCGGGACTTTGAACTTGTGAGGCAGGCGGCGGAACCACTGAACTAAATCCCAGGCCCAATTTCTTAAATTTCAGAAAAAGCATTCACTAGGAGTGAGTGAGAACCTCCAACCTAAGCTGGTATGGTGATACACACCTGTGGTGCCAGCTATCCAGGAGGCTGAGGCAGGAGAATCACTTGAGCCCAAAGTTTAAGAACAGCCCAGGCAACACAAGAGACAAATGAACAAATAAACAAAAACAAACAAACAAACTCCAAACTGCTCTAATGTCCTCTGGTATTCGCCTAATCTACTTTTTAAATTGCTACTAAAACTCCCTTTTAAAAATACACATCTAACCATGTCATCACTCTTTGATTAACTGCTAGTTTCTAGACAGATCATACATTTTTCACTCTTCCATACTTTCATACATATTGCTCCCTGGTGGGTGTTTTTAAAAAAATTAATTGGTACACTTTTTTGGGGGGGATACTGGGAACTGAACTCAGGACCTCTCATTTCCTAGGCAGGCACTGTGCCGCTGAGCTACATCCCTGGGCCAAGTGGTACACTTCTGATAAACATAATGATCACATTCATCACAGGGAATTTGTACCTGTACATACTATATCTTGATTCTTTTTTCCTCATCCCTCTTTTCTCAACTCTTCTTCCCCTCCCCTTTTACAAAAAAAAGTTTGTTTCCATTTTTTCTATTCTTTTTGTTTCCTTTTCCATTCCTTCTTTCCCCCTCCCTTGGTCCTTTTTCGATTTGAACATTTTCTTCCTACTTTCCAGTATCTATCATCCATTTTGGTTCTTATTTACCCTTTTGGTTTCTCACAGAAGAGAAACAATGAAATATTTAAACTTGTGTGTCCAATTTATTTCACTTAAAATTATGTTCTCAAGGTGCATCTGTTTACCTAAAAATGTCTTGCTTATCCTTCTTTATGATAGTGTAGTACTCTATTGTATAAAAAAACCACATTTTCTTTATCCATTCATCCACTGATGGGCATCTGGGCTGTTTCCAAGATTTAGCTATTACAAACTGTGCTGCTATAGTCATGGGTGTGTATATACTGCTGTGGTCCAATGCTTTTTAATTCTTTCAGGAAATACCAAAGAGGGGAATAGCTGAGTCAAATGGAACCTCTAGTTTTAGTTTTTCTGAGGAATCTCCACACTGATTTCCACAGTGATTGTACCAGGTTACACTCCCAACAACAGTGGAGATGGATCCCTTTTTTCCCAAAGCCCTGTCAGCATGTGTTATTGCTTGATTGGCTAGTGTTTTTCATCCCTCTTCTAGAAAACCTTATTTTTCCTTCACAACACTGCTTCTATGTGACTCTGCTAAGCTCTTCACTGCTTCCGGCCTTCTTACTGCCCCAAAGCACTAAGGAGATCCTCCCACGTTCTCCTCTAGTACATACACTACTACTTCAGGACTTATTTACGATAGATAGCTGTAAGCATTTCAATTTCCTTCACTAAAGGGGGAACTGAGTTCCCACTGAGAGGAACCGTACCTTACTCATTTTTGGTTTCTCTGCACAGCAAGCAATTAATAAATACTTGCTGAGTGAAAATCTAATCAACAGCATGTAGCAGTGAAAATAACAGGGATGTGACTCAGAAGTTGTTAGTTGCCAGTAGTAAAAAGCCACAGATATGTGAATGCTTTGATTCCTGACACCTTCCAGCAGCGTGTCCTGATTTATGCAAATCAGAACTCATTCCCTTCTCTCTTCAGGTCATGGAGACTCTGGTTACTCTTGCTGCTTCTTCCTGTTGTGGAAAGATGGCTGGTGTGATCAGTGGTTAATGGAGTCCATTTCACTGCGCCAAATGTTCCAGGATGGATGAATTCTATCCTCCACCTGGAAGTCCTTTAGTCACAGGTCATTCACAGTCGAGACGGGTGTGTGGCCCTGAACAGCTAGGAATGAGGTCCCACAAGGTCATAACCTCTTAATACTACTATGTGACTGTTAGCTGTATTTTTCCTGACTTGTCTGCGTGGTGCTCAAGCACAGACTGTGTAGGGGACCAGAGTGCTGTGCGGGGAGGGCGCAGCACAGTGCTGACTCTGCCTCCTGCAGCTGCCCTGCAGTCAAATCCAAATCAAGAGCTTGTGTGACCTGGCAAGTAAAACCAGCAACTACTCATAACAGCATTGTTACTTGCTATGTTTTTTGTTTTGTTTTGTTTTGTTTTTGGTACCGGGGATCGAACTCGGGACTTTGCGCTTGTGGAACCACTGAGCTAAATCCCTTATTACTTGCTATGTTATTTTGTAAAATAATTTAATAAGTTACTCTTAAATAAGGAAAGTTTTGTTACTTTATACTAATCATATTATACATTTTATGCAACCTAAGATAATTCCTCTTAACTCAGTGTGGCCCAGGGAAGTCAAAAGGTGACACTCATGGGACATGACGTGGGTCAGGGACACCTGGCGTGCAGTACGGATGGGACAGACTCCCCAGCCCGAGAGTGGCAGAGGTGTGTTCTTGCCTACGTATTTATATTAGCATGCAAACTACTTGGGATATCACTCACAATGTCACATAGGTATACTTAGCTCTGACAGATACAAAGTTAGATAAGGCAGTGAATCATAGGGGGAGATGGCTTCCCGAGAAGCAAGTGAAACAAGATAAATTATAAAAAATGAATTGTCTAGTGGTTCTGCCGCCTACCTCACAAGCGCAAGGACCCGAGTTTGATCCCTGTACCAAAAAAAAAATTGTCTAATTAAAGATATAAATGGATATAAGATATTTAACTACTGGAGTTAAAAGCAATAAAAAAGTTCTTTCTTTTTCTTTCTTCTAATTTTTTTTTTTTTTTGAGTACAGGGGCTGGAGGCCAGGGCATTCACACTGAACTACATCCCCAAGTCTTTTTAAATTTTTTATTCTGAGACAGGTCTTAGTAAATTGCTAAATGGCCCAGGCTAGCCTTGAACTTGTGATGTTTCCACCTTAGCCTCCCAAAGTGCTGGGGTTAGAGGTCTGTGTCACCTCATTCTGCTTCAGTTTTTCTTTTTCCTTGTATAAAATTAGCAGGAGGAACTGGGCATGATGGCACATGCCTGTAATCCCAGCACTCTGGAGGCTGAGGCAGGAGGATCATTGCGAGTTTGAGGCCAGCCTGGTGTACATAGTTCAAGGCCAACCTGAAAAACATTGTGTTCAAAAAACAAACAAAACAACTAGTGGGAGCCAGGCGTGGTGGTGCACACCTGAAGTTCCAGCACACAGGAGGCTGAAGCAGTAGGAATGCTGTGAGTTCGAGGCCAGCCTATACTACATAGTGAGTTCAAGGAAGCCTGAACTACATAGTGAGACCCTGTCTAAAAAAAAACAAAACAAAACCCCACAAAACCCAAAACAAACTAGCAGGAAGCTTTTGCCTAAAAGCATCCCAATAGCATCAAATGAAATAACTGAAAACGAAAAAGAAAAAGGTAGGCACTAGTAGTTCACCTCCTCACTGCCTCAGTGTATTATCTTTTACAGACTGGAGCATCTTAGCGCTGGTTGCTCAGGAGTGGGGCACTTACTCCACTGCGCCGGGATGTCATGGCCACTACTGGAGACCACTGGTTAGTCCTGGGATTGTACCTCTCAGCACTGCTGAGCTCTGTGGTGTCGTCTCTCCCTCCCACGGCGTAGATCATGTCCTGATACACCGCACAGCCCAGGTGTTTCCGCCGGGTCCCCATAGGGGCTATGGTGTGCCATCTGTTTTCTTGAGGATTGTAGCGTTCCACTGCAGGGATGAGAAAGCCCAGGGAGTGACCAACTGACCACCGCCTCTCACCTCTAGTTTTCTTTATAGCCACCGTGATAATACATATTTTCAACAAGCAGTCTGACTTGGGCTTCTGAGGAGGACTTGCAGGCCCTTGGAAGATTATCACGTTACTCTCCTCAGGGCTGGTTTCCTCTGGGTACAGCATGCTATGGCGGAAGGGCATGTGCTGGAGTCAAGGAGCTTGAGCTCTAGTTTTGGCTGTAGGACTAATTAGCTACAAAACCCTCAGCCTCATACTCCTTAGCTTTAGTGGGGGAATTAGACGACTATATAATTTTAAAGGGTATTACTCACCACTACTGATTTACAGCCAGACAATTCTGTCCTCTCGTATACACTTGCCTATAATCTAGTGCAGTTTAAGCCATTGAAGAGGAGACAAGATATGCGACAATGAATCTGATGGGAATGCCATACTGACAATATCCTTTGGGAAAAATACCCATTATCTCTGAATAAAAGGGTTAACAAATCAGTTTTTAGTTCTAAGGTTTTATTTTTTATTTATTTTTTGCAGTACTGGGGACCAAACTCAGGACCTTGTGCTGGTGAGGCAGGTGCAGCACCACTGAGCTAAAACCCCTGCCCTCTAAGGTTTTATTTTTAATTATAATCTTTTTTCTTTTTGAGGCAAGGTGGGGGATGTGGGGAAGGGGAAATAATTATATTCAGAAAGTATTCCTTTTATTCATTACATATTTCTAGCAGTTGGTAAGCAGAGGAAGAAAGAATCACTTTGGGAATGTATTATTCTCATGGCTGCAGGAACTGTGAGCTGTATTCTCTTAGAGGGAAAATAAAATATTTTTCTAATAAAATATAGGACAACCTGGACTTTTTATACTTTAGGCAGAGTCCCCTCAGGAAAATGTGCTGCTTTTAGACTGCCTTTGAGGGGAACAAACCTGTGTTGAGTGGAGATGTTCCATCAGAGCCACCGACAGCATATAAGAACCCTCCCAACACAGCCACCGCCACACCTAGTCTTCTGGTACTCATAGAAGCCACCCGAGTCCACTTGTTTTCCTTCGGGTCGTACCTGCAGGGAGAGAAACTGGGCTGAACGCATGTTCTTACTAAATGAAGTCATTTCTACAAGTCTGAAATCACACTAAAGATACACTGGCAACATAGATTTGCCATAGTTAAAAAAATGTGGGGTAGGTGTACACACACACATGAATACTATTCACCCTTAAAAAGACAGAAATCTTATTTGTGACAACATGGATGAACCTGGAGGACATTATGGCATGTGAAATAAGTCAGGCACAAAAAAACAAGTACTGTATGATCTTACTTATGTGTGAAATCCAAAGGAGAAATAGAAACAGACAGTAGAATGAGGTCTACTACCTACAGGGTAAGTGGGAGGATGGGAGGATTAGATGCTAGTCAGAGGATATACAATTTCTTTCTTTCTTTCCTTCCTTCCTTCCTTCCTTTCTTTTTTGAGATAAGATTTTGCCATGCAGTTCAGGCTGGTCTTGAACTCACTACGTAGCCCAGGCTGGCCTCAAACTTGTGGTGATGCTCTTGCCTCAGCCTTCTGAGTGCTGAGATTACAGGTGTGCACCAACGGGCCAGGCTAAAATTTTAGGAATAAGCTCTAATGTACAATACGGTGACTATAGTTAAATAATAACAATAAATTGTATACTTGTAAATTACTATGAAAATAGAATTTAAGTGTATTCACCACAGAAAATGGTATGTGAGGGAGCATATATGTTAATCAGCTTGACTTAGCCATTCAACAAGGCAGACATACTTCAAAACGTCATATTGTTCACCATAAACGTAAATTGCCAAGATATGTGCATATGAGGAAATGTCACAGTGAAATCAATTAATCTGTCCAATAATGTGTTAAAGAAAAAAATACAAAAGCAGAAAAAAAATTTAAAAAATATTTTTATATCTTTCATCTCTCTAGATTTTACTATTAAGTAAAAACTTTTTTCCTGAAAGCCTATGGGAAATCTGCTGAATAGTGGATCCCCTAAAGTTCTAAACTCAGCTATAATTGTTTCTTTTATAGAGCCTAACATGTCTTTTTTAGTATATGTGCTGCCGAAGCGAGCACCTAACATGTCTTTTTTATAAACAAACAAAAAACCAGAAAACCTGAAAATGACGTTTTGAAAAATTTACCTCTCAACAATATTGAGGCAAGACACACCATCTTGGCCCCCGACAGCATAGAGGAAACCACCGAGTACTGCCACACCCACACTCGTCCTGCAGGTGCTCGTGGGGGCCACGTCACTGCTCCATTGGTTTGTTTTGGGGTCATATCTGCAAAGAACACATCAAGGGCAGAGTTGGTTTACATAACAGAAGCTGGGCTATGTGTCCGGATTTCAAATCAAAGGATCTACAGGATATGTATTCCTTCCCCAAAGTATGGGCTGATTAATAACTATACAAATATAACATATTTTTATTTTTTAAGTAGCTATATATGATGAACCCAAATACATATTTCTGTATATGTAAGCATTTTTCTTTACATAAATAGTACTCCACAATAGTAGACACTTTTTTTCTTTCAATATATTTTTGAGATCTATTTATGCTAGTATAGCTCTTTCCTGGGAACTATTTTATTATATGTGCCATCCATTATTTAATCATATTCCTACTGATGTATCCTTAGGCCATTTCTGATACTTTGCTATTAAAAATCGTACAATGGGGTTGGGAATTTAGCTCAGTGACACCGTGCCTGCATTGTAAGCACAAGGTTCTGAGTTCAATCCTGGTACAAAAAAAAAAAAAGGATAGTGGTGGACCCTCAAGTTACCACCAGCCTGATAATACAAACAGCTTGGGTTAATTAGATTAATGGAAGACTCATCTGGCTCTTGTTATCTGCAGCGAGTACCCAGGTAAACATCCAGATCTCAGCTGTACTGACTTAGTTACAACCAGCCCTCGGGAACTGACAGAGTTTGAAAGTCAAGAGTCCACTGTACTTGTCAGGCTAAGAGTGTAGCTCTCAGTGCTTGCTTAGCTTGCACAAGGCTTTTGCTTCAATTCCCAACAATACAAGAACAAAACATCGAAATTCCTTTTTTTGTAGCTGAGTCAATTTTTGTCTTTTTTCATTTTGTTTGAGACAAGATCTTGCTTAAACTCATTATGTAGCCTACAGTGGCCATGAACTCAGAGTGATCCTCCTGCCTCAGCTTCCAGAGTGCTGAGATCATAGGCGTGCACTGCTATGCCTGGTTCAGTGTGCATGTTTTATCAATGTGTATGTCATATCAGTATGTTTTCAATGTGTATGGTGTATCAGTCACTGTCAGTTTGCAATGTTTCAAACACTGTGATGGAGACTATGGGGGAAAACATCAGCAAACAACTACAGTACAATGGGATATGTACCAGCACATTCTACATACTTACAAAAGAACAGAGGAATGAGTAACTAACTCATTCTTATGGCCACAGCAGGTTTAATGGAGGAAGTAACATCTGAGTCTTAAAGGAGCAAGGATATTCCAGTTAAGAAAGAACAGCACACATACACAGAGAAAATGGGTACGAAAGAAGAATTGCAAGCAATTTGTTGGGTCTGAGGCTGCATGTTTATGGCACGGTGGTGTCCAATGGGAGGTGATCTAAGATGCCAACTGAGGTGACACACATAATACAAAGAAATCACATTTCTTTTTTATTTTAGTTCTTTTATTGGTACATTTTAGGTATACAATTCATTTACATTTGTCATTGGGTGTTTGTACCTGTACATGATATATCTTGGTTCTTATTTTTTTCTCCATTACCTGTGTGCCCTTCACCCCCTCCA
>NW_004624771.1:8083414-8117746 GCF_000247695.1 Heterocephalus glaber
TGGAAACTGGATAAAGAAGATGTGGTTTTTTTAATAAAATGGAGTACTACTCAGCCATAAAGAATGAAAAACTAGAGTCATTTATAGCTAAATGGTTGCATATCGAGAAATCACATTTCTTAACTAACATCCCAAATGAAACTATAGGAATAGTAGAGAAAAATTTCAAATGAACCTTACCTTTCAACACTATTGAGATAAGAGGATCCATCATGGCCTCCTACTGCATATAACAGGTCATCCAGGACACTGACCCCAACTCCACATCGTCTTTTGCTCATTGAAGCTACCATTCGCCATTCATTGGTCTGTGGATCGTATCGCTCCACACTGGAAATGGCATCTCCACTACACCAACCGCCAACTGGGAAGGAACAGAAATGGTTAAGAGAACACCTGCCCTAAAGCACAGAGCGTCTCACTGCTAAGCTCACTGGGGGCCATGCAGGCTAAAATACAGATTGCAGTATCCAGAAATCGAGCTGGCTAGAACCTGGGATTTCTAGTCTCTAGGACTGTGAGCAAGCAAATCTCTTGTTTCACTTACTCACCCAGACTATGCTATTCTGTTATGCCAGACTGAGCACAGTGAGTAATATTCAGAGAAACAGTTTCAAATTGAGTTCCATTAAGGTTTTCTGAGTGACACTTGAAAAAAAGTGTGATTATGGCTTATTTACTGAAAACAATTTTTTTGGAGACAAGAGTCTTGCTATGTAGTTCAGACTGGCTTCAAACTTATGGTGATCCTCCCGTCTCACCCTCCTGAGTGCAGGCATTACAGGTGTGCACCACCATGCCTGGTTTATCTACAAAATTTTTCTTTCTCAATCCAAATAAGAGCTAGATTTTGTAGCTTAAAAAATTAAGCATAAAGGTATGGTCACCTCAAAACATCCTATGCCAGGCTAAAAGGGCATCTTCCAGACGAAATTTAAGAGTTCACTTTATTTCAAATCTCAATGATACATAAATTTTATTTTATTATGGTTTAATTTAAATAAGAATATTCAGCTGGGCATGGTGGTACAGGCCTGTAACCTCAGCACTCTGGAGGTTGAGGCAGGAGGACTGCCATGAGTTTGAGGCCAGCCTGGGCACCATAGTGAGTTCAAGGCCAGCCTGAACTACATAGCATGACTCTGTCTTAAAAAAACAAAAACAAGAACAAATTGAATAAAAATATTCAATACTAAATCATGGCAAGTTTTGTGTATAGTCATTTTCTTAAATTTGAATTCTGTAATTGATAAATCCATGGAATTTCAGTAACAGGGAAAGCATCCTAAATTCTAAAATAACACTAGGCTGAAAATATGAGTTTATAACACCCGAGACCAATCAAATACCCTAATCATTAATTAGGCACAATTTTAAAATGGATTGTATGAGTCTATATCAAATAAACATCACTTTATAAATGGTGCTCTTCAACACCGAAGGAAAAAACAGGCTTTTAGGAAGCCAAATTTAAATTTTTCCTGTGACTCTGGGAAACAAGAAAAAAAGTCTGTTTAATATTACTGCACCATTGTGATTTTTTTGTGCCTTATGATTTCCAAGGCAGCAAACAATGACATAACTGGGTATTATGGAGTAAACTGCCTCTCCTCAAAATTCAAATATTAAAGCCAAAGCTTCATGTGACTCTATTTGGAGACAGGCCATTAAAGAGGAAATTATGGTTAAATGAAGTTATAGGGATAGGGTCATTATCCTACAGGACTAGAGTCCTTGCACAAGGGAGAGACACCAGAGAGCTCTCTCTTTACACCTCTGCACACAAAAAAAGAGGCATGTGGAGATGGAGGGGAAGGCATGAGGAGACAGGCCTTATCAAATGTCAACTTTGCCAGCACTCTGAGTTTGGACTTCCAGCTTCCATTTGGTTATGGTAGACCATGGAGACTTACACTCTACAATTAGCAAAATGGAGGTCCCAGCCCCGAGAATTTTCAGTTTGTGTTAAGCAACATACTTGAAGAAAAATATTCCCTTATTGAAACTTGGATGATTAAATAGAAAGACTAAGATAGGTCTCCGATAGCTCCATGAATCAGGAATCTAAACAAACTAGTACACATTGAGTACCTCTTATATGAAATGTCTGGGACCAGGATTGTTTCAGATTTTGGAATTTCTCAAATTTTGGATTATTTGCATAGTTTTTTTATTTTTTTAATTAGCTAAGCATCCTTAATTTGAAAATCTGAAATGTGAAAATGCTTCAAAATCCAAAACGTTTTTAGTAAAGATTTTGGGGCATTTTTGATCTTTGAAGTAGGGAATACTGTTCTTATAAAAAGTTTTAATACACAGTGGAGAAAGCCCCTGTTCAGGTGAACAAGGAACTGATTTACATGGCTAGAATGGAAACGTCTGAAATTGAAAGATCTCAAAGATTTAGTGGCAGACAGTAGGAGTAAAATAATACAATACAGCAAGTTGTCTTGGGTTCAACCTAGGTCAACACAGCTAGAAAAGTGTAAATGTTAATCTAAGATTTTTTTTTTTGGCAACTCCATGAAGTTATGAAGTGACCTGTACATCGGTAAATTAATATTAACAAATTAATATATGTGACTAATTTCAAAAACCATTCACTGCATGATATTTTTAGATGTATATAAAAGAGCATTCTTTTGGATCATGGGTTAAGAGTCAAGGTACTTATTTTGATTTATCATGACAGTTTCTTACGTCAGCAGATGTCACTACTGCTCAAATGGTTATTCAAATTATGTGGGAAAATATTTAGCTTAGTCACAGTATATTAAGATTTAAACCTGCAAAGAGTACTTCTCCACATCGGATAGGTTTCCGTGGCCTTGTTCTTGGTCCTTGCATTAATGGTCGTTCTTGAGGCAACAGGAGGTAGTTTTTAGCCTCATCTACCAGATCTCTGCAGAAAAAAAAATTGCCTTTTTTCTAAACGTCTAACATTGTCAGTCAAGTCTCATTACAGTTTAGGAAAATGTAGGTTGGCAAAGGAGAGCAAGTATAAATCAAACCAAATCATAAATGGCAGACAATATTAAAATTAGCACAAACATGAAACAATGATAGTTACACTACAAATTGTAAACTGGTTGGTATTTCCATAATGACTTTATAGCTCAGTGTAAATTTAGCTTAAGGCTCAACATATGTACAGCTCTAAATATTTTATGAAAAACTAAAAACTACAACTAGATTACCAGCCTACATAGTCACTACTTTTTAATGAGTTTTATTAGATTCTGTTGGATAATGGAAAAATAGCACATCAGCCAAAAGCTATTTGCTAAATTAAATACAGTAATAAACTGGGTCAAATATTGCTTACTAAAAAGAAACAGTGTAAAATCACTTAGTACTAATTTACTATCTGTTATTATATTAATGGATTAACACGTTCATAATTAGGCCATAATCTGTATGTCTCGCTATGGAGTGGCTTGAACCACTGGTGGTACATGCATGACTGTCCCACTGGGTGGCTTTTTATTAATTTTATTAGTAAAAAGACAGATAAAAGTGATTAAATCAGTTTGCATCAGCAGTGGTACAGGCTGCCCAATGGGACAGTCAAGCATGTACCATCATCACTGGTTCAATCCGGCAGGAACATATTAATCTCAAGAAGTCTACTGAGCTGAACAAAAATTTCTTTTAATTAAGGTATTTTAAGAATCTGACAATTACACTTGTTAAATACAATATCCTAAAATAAACTATTATGTCTATACTTATTTCACTTGAGTCCTTTAAGTATTCAGTGCCTGATCAGTGTAAATTTTGTTTTTCCTCAACTCAAAGTGTTTCCTAAAGCATTTTATATTTTCATTTCTCTTGTCACTCTGCTACAAAGAGTAATGTACTCCTGCTGGACTAGTCCCATGTATGACTCAATACTGCACTTTCCAACATAAGGTTTTGCTAAAGCCCCTTCTAAACTTATCTGTTCTAAACACACACATACACACAAACATTAGTAATTCAATAATTAAGGTTTTTTTCTACCTTCCCATACTTAAAATATTTTGATCTCCTAACAGCCAGTTTTTAAGTCAGTCAAGAGTTCCTAGAAAAGATTATCTCAATGCTAATACTTAGCAAGGCAAAAAAAAAAAATGTAATAATACAACTACTAGCCCCAGTTTTAAGTTCTTTATATATATATATATATATATATGTGTGTGTGTGTGTGTGTGTGTGTATATATATGTATATATATGTATATATATATATAGTTATTTAATATGTATTAACTCATTTGATCTTCACAAAAGGCCTGTATGGAACAGGCACTATTATTATTCCTACTTTATAGCCAAAGAGGCTTCAGTACAAAGAGGTTAAAATAATTTGCCTAAGGTCATACAATTAATAAATAGTGATGTTAGGATATCAAGAAAGGTCTTCTTTTAAAAGTGTTTTCACAACTACTTTTACTTTCTGCATTAGAATCAATACAATTTGATTAATGCTTAATGAGGAGGGACATTCATATACTTGTTCCTCAGATTTCAGCTTAGTTTTACTTTCTGCTATATTGCAAATATTCAGGGGGTATTGTCATTTGTCTCTTTTTGAAAATGTAAAAGCCAAACACCTAAAACCTTATGTAACATCTCCTGTTAAAGGAACAGGCTTCAGATTGTAGAAGAAATACAATGAACATGTACATTTCACCTCAGCTCTAGAATAATTGCTTTAATCATCAAGGGAGAAGATCAGTGTAGTTTGAGGAATTCTGAGCAGTGACTTGTTCTTTCACTTTTATATTTGGAACATCTGGGCAAAAAAACCATTAAGAATGCCAAATGAGGGCCGGGTGTTTAGCTCAGTCGCACCGCACCTGCCTTGCAAGTGTAAGGTCCTGAGTTTGATCCCCAGTACCACCAAAAAAAAAAAAAAAAAAAAAGCCAAATGGTTTTAGATTGAATCTAAATCTTAAAGTGTCAAAACTGATAAATTAACTTATTAAACTGTATATATTACAGAGTTAGCCTAGTAATATAGGCTTTTTCCTTTTTTTGGGGGGGTGCCGGGGATTGAACTTGGGACCTTGGACTTGCGAGGCAGGTGGTGGAACCACTGAGCTAAATCCCCAGCCCTTAGGCTTTTTCTTTTTTCTGGTGAGGTGGTAAAAAAATTTGGAAACTAGCTCAAATGGAAATCTTTCCAAAGCTACTTTAGGAGATGACAGATCTTTAACTGTCCGCAATCTTAGAAAGCAAGGCTGGTCCTATTCCCTGAGGAGACACACATGAGGGAAGGAAAAGTGCTCACTGACACAGAGTCAGCAGTATTTATGTCAAGGTAAACATGGCAGAGAATTGCTTCTTCAAATCCAAGTTTGCACTATCATCTTAGAAATCTACCTCTCTATTGCTACTTCTATACCAATAAGCACCACACATAAAAAATGAATGGAATGAAGTACTGGACGTTCAGTTTGCTCTCCTTCCTTCCCCTCCTCTTGACTCTAGTCCAGAAGAAAACCTATTAAAATAATGCCGTAGTTTTAGCACTAAGAAATACAATATTTTAGAAGCAATACCATTTAAGGAGGTTAAAATTACATAGAAACGCTCAGCCACTGGTTTTTCCCATCCAGGGCCACTCATACCTGCATTCTTCGTCACTTTTAATGAGGGGATCAGAGCCTACTGTGCCCACCAGGAACTTTGGACTAAGCAAAGGCAAACGAACATGCTGCAGCACCTATGAGATAATAAACACTATTAGATGCACGAGCTCCCACCTACAAGATATTTAAGAGAAAACACAACCCATGGTCCCCATATTGTGCTTCAAAGTGATGAGAGATCTAACTGAACATGATAAATTAGGAAGAAGGATGGAGAGCATAAATACTAAAATTAAAATTTATTCTAACCACCAATTAAGTAACATAGAGTAACTAGAAATTGAAAGCATACTAATTTCATGTTAGAATGCTACTTTAAGCTTTCAGCAATGTCTTATAAACTTTTCTATAACTAGACTCAAATTACTAACAATCTGGAAGAATACGTTGTTACACTGCTAAAGAACACAGTAGTCCCTCCTCTACAATTTCATTTTCTGTGGTTTCAGCTACTGGTAGTCAACCTTGGTCAGAAATACTAAATGAAAAATTTCAGAAATAAATAATTTCTAAGTTTTAAGTAACTTTTATTACAGCATGTTACTATAATTTTTCCATATTATTCACTGTTGTCAATCTCTTATGTGCCTAATTTATAAATCAAACTTTACCATAGGTATGTATATGTAGGAAAAAGTACAGATAGGGCTTGAAGGCTTCAGACTTCTGCTGAGTATCTCAGAATGTATCCTCTGCGGATAAGGAGGGGACTACGGTGTAGTTCTAAAGAGAAGAATGAGTCTTAAACATTTTACTCAGTGACTGCTCATGCTCCCATTCATCTCTTTACTGTTCAAAGTGTGGCAGGATTTCCAAATTAATAGATATAGATATAGATAGACAGACCTTGCTTTTTTTGTCCATTTTATATAATTTAAGTTTTGAATTGCACCATAGCTCAAATATAAAATGAATCCAAAAGAGAAGGGAGGTAAAGGGGCAAAAAGTTCACAATGACAATTAATCAAAATGCTTCTAACACTCCCTTGATTATTTGGAAACACAGATTTTCTTACGGTCTAATACAAGAGAGCAATAACTACAGCATTTCTGCAAGACAAGTACAGAAATGTTTCTTCTAGTACAAAGCAGTTAGTTTTCTTAGAGGAGCATTTCTATTTTTACCTGGGGTAACTGAGGGCGTCTTTCTTGAATACTGTATTTGACCCAGGCCATCACTGCGTTGAATACTTGTTCTTCACTGCGAACATTTAGCTCATCACTAGATATTATATCAATGAGTTGATTGGCTGGAAGTAACATGAACTCTTCACTCTCCATTACCTGTTCAAAGTTAGGTGAGGATAGAAGAAAAAAACGCTATGAGCACATTTAATTTGTTATCTCAGTATTCTTTCAGGTTATAATGTAAAACTGTGCTCTACAATGGTGCTAAAGTTTAAAATGATGCCAGAGGAAAGGTTTAAAAAGACAAAAAAGAAAAGCACAGATGATACGATTAAAATCCAGCAAATATAATCATTTGTGATTTCAGTAATTTAAGAAAAATAACATTTTTCCTTAAAAACTAAAGATCAAAATAAAAATTCATATTTTTGCTACATGTATTCTTTTTAACTAAAGGATTATTCAATGAATATAAGTACATGAAATCCACTAATTTCAAATGCATGTTTTCAAATATATGTATTGATCTTACATATGAATGCCATGTTATTTACTAGTTTCTTACATGTAAAATACCTTGTAACAAACATCCAGATTTCTGCCTAATAAAAATGTTGATCTCCATTTCTATGACCTTAAGGGTTTCTATAATCACTTTTAGCATTTATCTTACATAAATGTGAACATTGTGAGTCAGAGACTGATTTTTGACTCAATTTGGATCTTTTTCACCAAGGATTTAACCAGTTTGAGAATAACTCACTGCTATCTCTGTCAATTCTTTTATGCTAATTTTAATGCTTCCTTGCCATTTTTCTTTGCTACTTTTTCTTGGTTTTTCACTTTTTAATTCCAAAAACTTGGAATGTGTTTTTTTGTTCACAAATCAATAACAAATTGACTTATAAGAACTACTATATGAAACAGTAACTACCATTTTTTCCAATACAGCACATCAAACAAAGTTTTGTCTACTTTTTTCCAACCCCGTGCTTTGGAAATTTTCTTCTTACACTATCAATATTAACATTAGGGACAAACTTGCCAGTTTTTTCCTTTGTAATTAAACAAGAAAAATAAAACTACCATTTTCCAATTTTGCCAGATTAACATTTAGAATATTTACTGTACTTGTCCTGTCCACAGTGACAAAGTATCTTTATTTTAAGTGCTTCTCGGCCTTTTGGCTAAAATCAAGTGCAAATTTTATACACATTTGGCTTAACAACATGCATCTTTAACTATAATACTGCATGGCAAAAATAACAGTATTTATTTGCCCAATACACTATTTGGCATACTTGTTTTTTGGGGTTTTTTTTGGCATACTTTTTGACAGTTTAGAATTACATACACTGAAAATTTTAGATCTAGCTTAAAAATCTATTTTTGCATTTAGTTTTATTACCTTATATGTGATAATTTTAGACTTTGTGCTTAACTAATTTTAATGCTTACTATCAATTTTTTCATACACTTTCTTATTCTTTCTTTTAAATTCTTGTTCTCTGTTGGGTACAATAAATCATTTGGCAAAATTTCAGAGAAGGTTCTTGGTTGATAGACTTTCCTAACCACTGGATATCTGACAATGTCTTCTAGTTACCTTCATACAGAAATAGTAATTTGGCAGGGTATATAATTCTTGGTGCAAAATTATTTTCCCTTAAAACTCTGTAGATATTGTTCTATTGTCTCCTGCCATTTAGAATTCCAAGAGGAAAAATCTAAGGTCAGCCTGACTTTTGCCCCTTTTAGAGGTAACCTGCTTTTTCTGTCTAGGTATTTGTGAGATTTTTTTCCTTTATCCTTAAAATTTTAAAAAGTCACTAGGATATGTCTAGCTGTTGTTTTTTTTCATTAAAATTTAAAGGCACACTAGATCCTTTTACATTTGTAGGTCTACTTTGTTTTTCAGTTCTGGAAAATTTTCTTCATTTAGTTCCTTAATTATTATTTCAGCCCCATTTGTACTGTCCTTTGCTTCAGGTGTTCAGATTTGTATCTCCTGGACTGACTGAACTTGTTGGCTTTTCTCTCCTTCTCTCTCTTTTTTTTTTTTTTTTTTTCTGTAACAGTGATCGAACTCAGGACCTTGTGCTTGGGAGGCAGCTGCAGGGCCATTGAACTAAATCCCAGGCCCCTCTCCCTTTTGTTTTTATTTACAAAAAGGGTTTCACTATGTAGTTCGGGATGGCCTTGAGCTAGCTATGTAGCCTAGACTGGCTTCTGAACTTTGGCAATACTCTTGCCTTAGCCTCCCGAATGCTGGGATTACAGGCTTGTGTCAACATACCTGGGTTCTCTTTAGTCTTCTGACTACTTTTGCCTTTTTCCTGCATTGTGAGAATTTCTATTGTTTTGCATTCACTTCAGTAATTTCATTTTGTGGTCAATTTAGTTTACACATTTCCATGAACTATCTCAACACCCAGAAATCTTCCAAATGCTCCAACATTACTTTATTACCCAGCATGTCTTTAATGCACTCTACTGTAAGATGTTTAGCATTTTCTAGCTCTTCTGTGGATATTGATATATCTGTTTCAAGTGGAGGCATTTTCTTAATTACTTAGCACTATTCCTTCTGAACTCTGGTATTATGATCTTTTTATTGGCTCTTTTTAGCAATGGGGTCCAAAAATTAAAGGAAGTCTTCCAAAATGCATATTAAGAACAAGCCAAATTAACTACACCACAATAAAACTCCAAAACATCAGGAAAAACTTTCAGAGAGATACAATAGTTGCTAGAAGGGCAATGTTTAGGGCAAAAATATTAAAGTGTCAGTTTACAAAAGAGATTAAGGATGTCAGTAATTGTGCAAGCATGAATATAACTGGAGAGAATTAGAACAATGAAGGCCTCCGAGAACCAAACTATTCTGATATATAGTCTATGTGGAACTATAAAGCCACCCATAATTTATCTTTCCCCAAGTCTAGGAAACTGTCAGAATGGAGATGAAAAGACAACAATGACATTATCTTGTTGCCCAGGCCAATCACAAATTCCAAAATCTTTTAAGTCTATTTATCAAGACATAGAGTAAAAGAGGCAGGCAAAGGAAACAGTTACTGCTATCCTCTATGTGGTTTTTTCTGTCATTCAGGAGGTTGTGTGCTATATGTGATGCCTATTAATGCAGGCAGGATATGGTTAAGAGCTCAAATTCCTACTGTGCTGCTTCTAATGCAGACAATGGATTTTTCTTGGGACAGTTATTTTCATGCTCATCAAAGAGTCAGAATATTTATCAGGAAATGAGATATGTCATAATAATTTGAATATTTGATTTAAGAATGTTTCTTAAAAACTAACTTATTACAAAAAAAGTGCAGATATCAAAACAGCAAAGGGGTACAAGGTCAGTTATATTTTTTTGGGGGGGTACCAGGGATCAAACTTGGGACCTTGTGCTTGTGAGGCAGGTCAGTTATATTTTTTAATGGCACAAGTCTGCAAATTATGAGAGACTTTGTAGGGTTCAGGAAATAAATTAGTTACCTTTAATTTTAGCTGAGTATCTTAGTTACTTTTTTTTTTGTACCAGGGATCGAACTCAGTACCTTGCACTTGCAAGGCAGGCGAGGTGCCACTGAGCTAAATCTCTGGCCCATCTTAGTTACTTTATCACTGAGAATCAACACCTGAGTCCTACAACCTACAGAAGAAAAGATTTATTTTGGCTCAGTTTGTAGAGGTTTCAGTCCCTAGTCTGCTGGCTCCAAGACAGGGTGGCATGGCAGAGGGGAACTGCTCATGGTATGGCAGGCAGGAAGCAGAGTCTTAAGGTAGGGGAAATGCCTTTCCATGTCACTGCCCTCTCCGTGACCCACTTCCTCCAACCAGGTTTCACCTCCCAACATCACAGTTAGATATAAACTTATCAGTGACTAATCCACTGATGAGTATGCAGTCCATGATCCAATTACCTCCCCAAAGTCTCACCTAAGAGCACATGAGATTTTGGAGGGACATCTAGATATAAACCATAAATAACACTGAGGTTGCTTAGACAACTTGGTAATTAAATTGGTTGCATTTTACTCTCTCGGGCATGGTTTCCAGATTTAGCACATAAATTTGGACAAGTTATACTACAAATTATTTGCTGCTTGGACTTTACATTTAAGTAGGAATACTGCATTTTACCTGGCAACACTATGTTGGTGGGGTGGAGGGTGGGCTATAATATCGAAAGCCAAATTTGGGGTCTAGTTCTACTAGGAGTGTTGGTCTTCATAGCTTACAAGACTTTATCCATGGCTGCATCTTACCTTCTCCTTTCTTATTTTTCTGTTTTTTCACTTAAGTACAAGTGGAGACATTTTCTTGATTACTCAGCACTGTTTCTTCTGAACTTTGTATTGCAATCCTTTTAATGGCTATTTTAGCAATGGTGTCCAAAATTTAAAGGAAGTCTTCCAAAATTTATATTTAAATCTTATCAGAGTATAAAATTTTTCAACATACTTATTAAAAACTGAATATTACATAAATGGCTATGCTAACCAAGATTAAAGTTTATGAATAAACCACTGTGATATTAACATACTTAATGGAAACATAAGATAGTAGAAAGACATGAAAATGTGTGAGAAAGTATCTCCCACCAAGCAAGAACAGAAAGTAAAAATAACTCTTGATAGATAAAGTCTAGTTAAAATTATACTTCTTTTTCTTCCACCAAGAAAAAGAGATTAGTGATATAGCATTACAGTAAATCTAGGAATGAAGTAAATTCTTTAACAAAATGATCAAGTTAAGAAAATGATGCTCTGGGTGAGGGATTTAGCTCAGTGGCACCACACCTGCCTTGCAAGTGCAAGGTCCTGAGTTCCATCCCCTGTACCAAAAAAAAAAAAAAAAAAAAAGGAAAAAAAGAAAAAGAAAATAATCCTTCAAAACATCTGTTCTTAAATAAGAGTTTAGAGGAGATTTGAACTTTAAGCCCCATGCCATTATGGTAATTGGCTTACTGAGTTTCTTCAGGTGAATGCAGATGCTATTTCAAGACTGAATAAAGCTGAAAACTAACAGGGATGAATATGCAAGTCATCTAGAGTTATTCTAACAGAAGTATATGGTGAATTTAGCATTGTTGAGTTTACAGACAGTTTTAAAATTTAGACAAGAATAATACTATATGAATTCATCTGGGTCTAATGAAATGGAAGGAAATTAGATATAGATTTAAAAGATTTAAAAGAAAGGAATTTAAATGAGTTATAACTGTTAAATCCCAAATGGTGATCTTTTTTTGCACTTACATGGACCCATTCTATCCATGATGACAGGTAGTTTCCTCACTAGGGTTTCATCATGGCATATAAAATTGATTTTGAAGGCAAAGCTAGAACTGGAAGATTTCAGAACTTTCTCTACTATTAAGAATAACTCCAGCTGGGGATTTAGCTCAGTGGTTTCACCACCTGCTGTGCAAGCGCAAGGACCCGAGTTCGATCCCTGGTACCAAAAAAAAAAAGAATATCTCCTGATATTTGTGAATACCTTAGATCTTAAAGTTATGGGTAAAGCAGGGTATTTCTAAAATAAACTTTATTTATTTTAAACATAACATTCAATGAGTTTTGATAAAGGTAATTGTGACCACAATGAAGATGTTTCAGAACATTATCATCACCCCAAAAGATTCTAAGGCAGTGCTTTTTTTGGGGTGGTGCTGAAGATTAATTCAGGGTCCCATGCATATAGGCAGATTAAACCCATGAATATAGTGCTAATAATTCAAGCACCAATGAGGGACAACGAAGTCCTTTTTTTGTAAAAGAATGTAAATAGGAAATAGGAGTTTAAAAAATCACCAATTTGCAACCATCATAATAGGTGTTTAGGAGTAAAGGAATATGAAGGGAATAAAGCAGTGTTTGAGAATAAAGGAATGTCATATATGTATACACTAATTATTCAGAAAAAATTTATATACCAGAGAATGACAAAGCAAATGAGGCAAAATGTTAACAAATGGTGAATTTTGGGAAAGGATATATGAAAATTTTATTTTATTTCTACAATTTCTTAAAAATTTGGATTTTTTCAAATAAAATTTACAAATCTATTCAGTCTGATAAGTATTTTATTTTATTTTATTTATTTATTTTTTTGGTACCGGGGATCGAACTCGGGTCCTTGCGCTTGCGAGGCAGGCGGCGGAACCACTGAGCTAAATCCCTGGCCCAGTATCTTATTTTAATGCTTATTTCTTTAATAATAGGTGAGGCTGGGCATTTCTTCACATGTTACTTATCTATTTGAAATTTTTTTTCCAGTATTACGGATCGAACTCGGGACCTTGTGCTTGCGAGGCAGGTGGCAGAACCACTGAACCTGGCCCCTATTTGAATTTTTTATACATTGCTCATTCACACACTTTGCCTATTTTTTATTTACTAAATATGTAAGAGCTTTATGGGAATTAGTGCTTTTTCTGTTGTGTTCCAAATAGGTTTTCTGAGTTTGGCATCAATCTTCAGTTACGGTACTTTTTATTGTTATAAAGAACAAAAAAAAAGGGCCAGGGATTTAGTTCAGTGTTTCTGCCACCTGCCTTGTAAGCGGAGGGACCCGAGTTCGATCCCTGGTACCAAAAAAAAGAACAACAAAATCTTAACTTTTTAAAATTAAATTTATTAATCTCTTTCTTAATGGTTTCTGGGTTATATCCTGCTAAGATCTTCATTCCCTGACAGTGCTATTTTCCAGAACTTTAAAACTTTTTTTAGATTTAAATTATCTATTAGAATTTTAATCTGTTTAAGGTATTTATAATTTCCCCCAAATTGCAATTTATCCTAATGACATTTATTAAATAATTCCACTTTCTTCCACTGGGTTAAAATGCCTACTTCTGGATTCTTTTCAAATGCCCCAATTTGTTCTTTCTCTAGTACCAAAATGTTTGTAATGCCTTAATATTTTTAGGGCCTTTTGCCCTAATACTAATTTTCAGAAGCTTCCTAGAATATATAGCATATAAAACATTTTACATTTTTATGCAATTGAACGTGTTCATTTTTTCCTTTACCCTTCCTAGGTTATATTCTGCTTAAAAAGGATGAGGTCATGGCTTGTTAATATTCCTAAATTTTAATTTCAGCCTAATCTCTCTTCTAAGGAACAGACTCCTACAAACAGTTGCTTGTACAATATCTTTACTTAGGGCTGGGGATTTAGCTCAGTGGTTCCGCTGCCTGCCTTGCAAGTGCAAGGACCCAAGTTTGATCTCCGGTACTAAAAAAAAAAAAAATCTTTACTTAGCTATCTCACAGGCATTTCAAACTGTACATATCCGTATCAGTCAGTGCTCACTAGAGAAACAGATTAAATATAAGATTTATAAATACCTAAGGATTTACAAGCTAAGCTGACAATGGCCATCTGTGGAGTCAGGTATGGAAGAGTGCAAAAGGGCTGTCAAATGTCAAAGGCCTGGAGCTCCCTGTAGAGTCCCATGTGAGTCCATATCAGTAGGCCAAAGGGTCTGTGGGGGAAGGCTAAAGAGTACACTGACATCCAAAGCAAAGGTGAAGGCAAAGGCAAAGACTGGAGCTCTTCGGAAGAAACAGAAGCTACTACTTCTTCGTTCCCTTTTTTATTCCATTCAGGCCATAAGCCTTTTGGTTGGTGCCACTCACACCCAGGGTGGGTTTTGTCTCTTCAGTAACTATTCAGCCACACCCAGAACTATGCTAATCCAATCAACTGGGCATTTCTTACTCAAGTTGACACAACAGCTAACTATCACAATACTGAAAAAAGGACATATGATTTACCTTGTCAAACTGTTCTATTCTCCATTATCTGTCATACAAATTCCCAGAAGGGAGAGTACTGAGTCAAAAACTATATGCAAAAAGTGTATAATTTTGATTGATACCACCAAGTTTCCTTTTAAAAGGGTTGTGGCAATTAATATTTATGCCACCAATATATCTATTTCCCAATGGTCTTCTCAACAGGGTACACAATCAAACTTTGAGATATCTGTAATACGATCAATAAAAAATGGTACTTTGGCATGGTAGTATAGTTTTAATTTTTTGTTTCAGTTATTTTGAACAAACTTGAGCACTTTGAGATATTTAAGGGCAATTTGAATTTGTTTTTTTGTTTACTGCCCATTTTTCGTTTAGCTCACTGGTCTCGGTTATTGACCAAAAGGAGGTCTTGATATATTAAGTAGATTAACCTTTGTCTGTGATATCAATTGCAAGGATTTTCCTTCAGTTTGTCTTTGACGTTTCAGTTAGTATTGTAGCTTTGTTCTACCATGTAGAAAATTTTGTTTTATGTGGTCAAATCTGTTTTATTTTCTATTCTTTCTGATTTGTCCGTCAGAAAGTCCTTCTTTAAGATTATGAAGGAATCGCTTACGTCATCTAATATTTTCATGTTTTTCATTTTGTGTGTTTAAGTCTTTGATCCATTGGAGGTTATACTGGTAGACAAAGGAGTGATATTAAAGTGTAAGATGGACTATGCCTTTTTTTTTTTTTTTTGGAGTATTGGGGTTCGAACTCAGAACCTTGTGCTTGAGAGGTAGGTGGTAGAACCACTGAGCTAAATCCCTGGCCCTGACCATGTCTTTTTTTTGCTTAAATACTTTAATAGTTTTCTATTATTTTAAAAGATTAAATCTTAAATTCTTAACATAGTTTATCAACTCTAGTGTGATAGGGCCCTCTTTTTTCTGTGAGTTCTTTATATATGACACCTTCCTCCTAGCTATCTGGGTCTCACTTGGGTTTTTCACTTCTTCAAATCAGTTATGCTTATTGATGTCTCAGGATCTGGCATGAACTGTTCCAGAACCAAAGTTAATCTTTCTGTACACTTTTTGTTGTTGTTGTTTGTTTTGGTACCAGGGATCAAACTCGGGAGCTTGTGCTTGCAAGGCAGGCAGTGGAACCACTGAGCTAAATCCCTGGCCCCTTTTTGTGCACTTTTAAATCATTCAGGGATGCTTCTCTGTAGCATCCACTAATTATAATTAATTATGTATATGATTATGCATCAGAAACTAGATTAACTAGACTATAAACTCGAGTAAAGACTGGGTTTCTTTTCACTACTATAGTCTATGTTCCCAAGCACAGTGGATGAAACACAGTAGCTTTATAAATATTTGTTAATGGATAAATGAAAAAGAGTTAATGAAAATTCTTTTGAGATCATCTAAATTCACTTTTTATGATTAGTTCACCAAATAACCTCTAGCTATAATTTATTCTGCTGAATAATTCAGGAAGGAAGTACTTTATGTTAACTTAGACCAGCTAGCCTATCAGGCACAGATCTTATAAATCAATGAACTGTATTTTAGCTTATACAATAGCCTTTTATGAATATGGCCAGGGAGAAACAGCTTTTGCTGAGAGAATACAAAATTAGCTTTTAAAATAAAAACCAGGCTTAGAATTTATAATATTTTTTGGTAACATTATAAGTTAGAACCAGCTGTAAATATCCAAGCCAAAGTTAGTAGAATGTGAACTCATACTGATCTTATGAAAAATAGGTTATAAATGCATTCAAACCACCAAGTACAACTCACCTCTTGAAAGTTATGTTGAGTGAACTTGTCTGCTATCCTTAGCAACTCACGGCAAGAATGTGTGTCAGCAAAAGCCCGAATGCCTAGGCAGTTAGAAGGATCTAATTGTCTCTTTAAGAATTCACAACAGGCTTCCTGTATTTCTGCGAGCTGGAGGAGACAAGCAGCTGGCAAGAGGGTCTGAACATTGCCTTCTTCTACAGTTATCTGGGAGGTATACGCAAAGTCAATCAGTAGTTCCATAGCCCTCTCGTCTATGTCTCGGATCACCACTTCTGTCTGACGGCTCTCCGCCAATTCTCCTGTAAACATAGCTCGGAAGTAGGGACTACAGGCCGACAGAATGACTCGATGCGCATATATCTTCTTAGCGCCCACAACTAGTACCACATCGCATAACTCCCGGTGCTTTCTCAGAAGGTTAATCACTTCCAAGGTTTGTCGAGGGTGCTTGTCTGAAATATAGGGCATGCGGGCAGGTTGGGGAACCCCTTCTGGAAGTTTGTTGGGGTCTCCAAGGGTGCAGCGACTTGTTACATCCATTCCAGTCTCTCCTGGTCGAATGCTGGTACACCTACAGGAATGAGGCGGAGGGAGAAGACATGGCAACACCATTAGAAGTTCTCTTCTGCCTAAAGTGCTCATCCATCCACAGGTAAGGAAGTCTGCAATCACCGAATGGGAACTGTGTGCCCAAAGAACTCCTTTTCTAATAACTCTAGAATCTCTAAACATCTTCAAAACCTCTTAAAGGATAAATGATACTAATTCTAAGTTAGAGAACTCTCACTACACAATCTCATAAAGGATAATTCTTTTTTTAATCCCAGTGTGTCTTGGGTCACATTTCGTACAACATTAATAGTTTATGAAAAACATTTATAAATGATTTTCTCTGCATAAAACAGCTCTATATACTTTAATTTCTAAATCTGGCTTACCCCAAATCTTGATATTTACTATTTTTCTGAAACGCTGATGTTTATCATTTTCACTGGGTGATAGTTACAGTTTTCTAAAAACTTTTAAAGCCATTGTGTACAGGTCAGCACAAAATTTGTAAAATACAGCTCTATTTGCATGAGAAGATCACAAAGAAAATAAGCCAGGGTCCAAAAATTAAACTTATATTTAATACTATATTTCCTTGACTCTGTAAATTTTTTTATTATTTAACAAAAATTAGAAATCATCTAAAGCTGAAGTCAAAGGAACTTGCCAGCTACTAGGTAAAGAAATTGTGATCAGGTGTCATTATTCTACATAGGAATTTTCACCACATTTATTGAAACAGATATTACAATTTATTTGTTTAAAATATTTGTTTTATTTTTATTTTTTTGAGACAGGTCTTACTATGGAGTTCGGGTTGGACCTGAAGTAGCCCCATTTAAAATTACTACATATATCAAATTACCAAATCGATCTGAATCAGTGAGGCTTACAGAAGAGAGGTATAAGTCCACAGACATTCTTCTATTTTTATTTTTTTCTTTAAACTATTTTTAAATTTTATTGGTACATTTTTTTTTGGGACTGGGGATCAAACTCAGGACCTTGCACTTGGGAGGCAGGCGGTGGAACCACTGAGCTAAATCCCCAGGCCAGTGCATTTTAGATATACACAATGATAACATTCATCATAGGGAATTTGTACCTGTACGTGATGTATCTTGCTTCTTCCTTTTTTCCCATTCCCCTCCTCTCCCTTCCACTCCTCTTCCCCTCCTTATTTACAAAAGCTTTGCTTGCATTTTTTCCTTCTATTCTTTTTTTTTCTTGTTCCTTCTTTCTTTTCTCTCTCCCCGCTCCCTTGTTCCCCTTCTCATTGGAACATTTTCTTCTCATTTCCCAATATCTTTTATATATTTTGGTCCTTATTTATATTTTTGGTTTCTCACACCAGAGAAACAATGTGGTGTGTGTGTGTGTATATATATATATATATATGTGTGTGTGTGTGTGTGTCTAATTTATTTCACTTAAGAGTATGGTCTCAAGCTGCATCCATTTAGCTAGAAATGTTTCAATTTATCCTTCTTTATGGCAGAGTAGTACTCCATTGTATTAAAAAACTACAACTTTGGGCCAGGGATTTAGCTCAGTTGTTCCAGCACCTGCCTCGCAAGTGCAAGGTCCCGAGTTCAATCCCCATACAAAAAACAAAACAAAACAAAACTACATCTTCTTTATCCATTCATTGCATTCTTTAATTTTTAAATAAGTCATTTTCTAAAATTTTAATTTCATATTGTCTGTCTAGAGGTTTGGAATTTTCTATAATAAGTATTATAAATAGGGAGAAGATTTAGTTGTAAAATTTGGTGCCTCATAAGCAGCATTAAAACATGAAACAGCATAAGAAAACAATGGCATACATTCCATTTAGTTACATATGTTTCAATGTGTGAACATACATAAATTTATATATCTGCAGGTTATATAACAAGTTTAAGAACATAGTTCTGGCCAAAGTTTTATGGTCCTGAGCCACAAGGGCTGAAAGGTACAAGAAGGGAGAAGGAAAAGTACATCTCTTTCCTTCTGGGTTAGTCTATTATTTGTTGCTGTTTTTTTTTTTTTTGTATCGGGGATCGAATTCAGGACCTTGTGTTCTGAGGCAGGTGTGGCGCCACTAAGCTAAATCCCTGGCCCTATTTTTGTTTTTTTTTCCCTCCTATTTTGGGTTTTAAAATAAACATTTTAGGTTGAGCTGATAGCTGGAGCTTGGGGGACCACTTGTATATGTCACTGTGGAAATCTGCTAAGTTAGGTATTTCCTGTATATTTAAGCATGTGTGGCCAAACTGTTAAAGAGGCTGCCATAATTACTATTTTCCTTTAAAAATGATCTAAAGAAAAGAGGGGGCAGGTCTATAAATTACTCAAATTTAGTGAACATTGCATTACAGGATTGGGGATATATATATCCCCAATTTTATAAATTGATGCTGTCTTTAACATGAAAACTGCTGTTCTTCACTTGGCATAATCTGTTAGCCAGATTTGAAGAGTGGACATCTAGATGTGAAACAAAACGGATGGCTGGATCATCTAGCATAATAGATATCTTCCTTTTATAAGTGAAGAAACTGGTTTGGTTAGGTGACTTACTCAAGACCATAAAGCTTTCTGTAGCAGAGCAGGTCTCCTGAAGCTTTTGGATAAGCCACAGCTATCTCCTGAGGAGTGTGGATATTTAATAACTGTGATTCATGAGAGTTCTGGGGAAGGAGGGAAGAGTTTGTAGGATTACTTAGCAATTCAAATAGGTTTTTTTTTCTTATTGATTATCCAAGCTCCTTAAACGTCAAGGAAACTGCACTAAATAAATACAAGTTGTTTGGATTCAGTTATCATGAAGAACTTCATTAATTAAATACCAGAAAAGTCACATAATTTGGAAAAAAGGGGCCTGCAAAATAGATTTTAGATTTAAGGAAATAAGCATAACAGAGCTGAGCTCTTCCAGCTAAAAATAACTGAGATGGTAAGAAATTTTCAGTATTATCTTTATTTCTAAAATATAGTCAAAGGTTTATTACCTTTAAACAAGTTATTCTACCTAACATATTCTTAGTTCATATGTGGAAAGGTGCTAACTTACTAGGTAGAAGCCACAAGCTTACATTACCGATAAGTAATTAGAGCTAAGATATTTAGGGGTTAGGGGTATAGTCAACTCAATTAGGTAGAAATGTGCTAGGGCCGTCAGACAGGAAGGGCCGGGCCCTCGGAGGAGTCAGTGCAGAAAGTGAGAACACCTTACAACTGCGGCTGGAGGAGCATTTGTTGAAGGCCAGGCCTCAAGAAAGAAAGATGAAATGACCAGGCCTACATTCCTCTCCAAGAGATAAGCAATAAATTGAAGATTATACTATAATTGGTATCATTTGGTCCAATAAAGTCCAGATGAAAATCAGTCACCCAGAAGGGTGACCAGGACCTCCCGGTCCATCCCTTCCTAAAAAGGTCCTTGTTCTTTCCATGTACCTTTGCTCCGTGACCTGCTTCCCCACTGGATCAATATTACCTAAGGCACTGTACTTGTAATCTTACTGGTTGATCATAGTTTTGACCCATGTTGTACCCACCTTGTGATTTTGCTCTATAAAACTTCCTTTGAGAAGTGGGCTAGTAGGCAACCCACTTTCAGGTCCCCTCCTGTCTCTCAGGAGCTGTCTCTCTCAATCATTTTTTCCTACTCTTAACATCTGTCATTCCTTAGAATTCATTCTTCGATTTTTGGGGAACATGAACTTGCTGTATCTGACATCTCGCAGGTTGGGAGTTATACTATTTCCCCTATATCGGCAGAATCCTTGTCTACCATGCATGAAGCCCTTGGTTTAACAATCCCCAGGACTGGAAAAAAAGGATTTCCATAATTACCAAACTAAATAAATATGCAGAGAAAAGAGAATCTATGTTAAGTTAAAATGGTAATTATTCTTTTAACAAACATTTCACAAATATTTACTAATTGCTCAGAACATACAAAGTGTTTTGCTATGGACTATTCAAAGGTGTACAAAGGGACAACTAGGGAACCTAATTACCTATATGGGGAGATAACCAGAAAGAGGGCATCAAGGACAAAAATATAGTTCAGACAAGGGAATTTTGAAGGGTAACAGTTGTGTTTAGTACCTTGATGGCGGTGATGGTATCATAGGTTTAAACTCAACAAAATGTATACATTAAACATGTTCATTTATATATCAATTATATCTCAATACACTTTTAAAAATGTAGTTCAGAAAGGCAAAATGTATGAAATATTAACATGAGGGTGATCCTGGATCTATCTGAAAGGTATAAGCTGTTAGATTACTACAGGGGTGTGTATTTTGCTGTAAAATAGGAATATCACACTGGATTTTCCCAGAGCTTAAGTGAAATATCTCACTTCCATGCTCCAGGTCATTATATTTCTATATCTGATTCTAGATTCTTTAAATAGTCCTCTGATGGATAATTCATCCAAAGGAACTATGTACTTAAAAAAGGAGCGGGTAACACAAATATTTTGGTCACTGCTTCAGCCTCACCCGGCTCTCTCCCAGACTCTAATTACCTATGACTACACTGACATAGTCAAATTGCTGGTCTGCACAGGATATACCCCGACCAGTTTGCTACCTTTGGAGTTGTGGCACTGATAAGAACTGATAGTACAATAAAATGCAAAGGTGTTGACTTACTGGAAGTACAAATAGAAAATAAATACATAAAAAATGTTCAATATCTATTAGAGAAATGCCAACTCAAACAACAGTGAGATTCCATCTTACTCCAAAAAGAATGGCCATCATCAGGAAATCACATGATGACAAATGTTGGCGGGGCTGCAGGTAAAAAGGAATCCTTTTACATTACTGGTGGGAATGTAAACTAGGAAACCGTGGTGGAAATCAGTATGGAGAGTCCTCACAAAACTATAAATAGAAATTCCATTCAATCTAGCTATTCCCCTTCTAGGTATTGTCTCAAAAGAGTTAAAGACATCATATTATAGTGGTACATGCGTACCCATGTTTATAGCAATACAATTCATAGTAAACTAAATCTTAAAAGTGGCCCATATGCCCATTAACAGATGAATGGAAAAAGAAAATGTGGTATTTATACACAGTGGAGTACTACTTTGCTATAAAGAAGGATAACTTGAGTCATTTGTAGGAAAATGGATGTACTTTGAGACCATAATGTTAAATGAAATAAATCAGACACACTAGCTTAAATAAGTTTCACATGGTTTCTCTTATGCGAGAAACCCAAATTATAAATAAAAAACAAAATAAAAAATAGATAACAGGAAATAGGGAAACATCTTTTACAAATGGGAGGGAACCATGATATGGAGGGAGGGGCAGGGGATGGGAAGAGAATGAAGGTGCGTTCTGTGCAGGTACCAACTTCCCACAAGGAATGCAATCATTAAGTACTGCAAACATGTACTAATAAAAATAAAAATAAAAACATGCTGGAGTATTCAAAAGAGTCCCTTGGGAAGGAGAGGAAAATCTAATAAAAGGACATTCTAGGAGGAAAAGACTACACATACATTACCAAGGCATAATGTGAGAATGAAGAACATGGTTTTTCCTTTCTCCAGCAGCAACTCATTTTTTTCAAAGTACATATTTATAGATTAAATTTTTCTATACTTGCCCTCAGCCTACCAGTAATTCTACATTCTAGAGTACAAACTGTTCACAATTCCTGAAGTCTAGTTACAAACAGTACTGTTTATGTTTGACAATTTAAAGACTGAAACATAAAGCTGTGCAGTTAAAGGATAATTTTACCACCCACCTAAACAACCAGGCAAGCTTTTAACAACAGTGCTTAACTGCCTTGTATGTGGTAAGTTCTAAAAGAATAAATCACATGCTTAAATGTAGTACAATCAAGTTTCTTTAAAAAAACCACCATAAAATACAGAAAAGCAATTTAAAAATTCCTATAATATTGGTATGAAATGTTAAAATATAAGTGCTATTGTTGCAATTCTAATGCTATAAAATTAACATTAATTAATTAGATACTATTGTTGACCTCAGATATTTTTACTTCACCTAGGTACAATGTAGATAAGCTAATTTCTACATATCTTTTTAGCTTTTCAAAATATACCATAGCAAAACATATACATACCCTGTGCTATTACTGCTTTTGTGTGTGTAATGTCTATTAAATGGTTCTTAATGAAGTACACTTTTCTTCTTGGCAAAATAAACTACAGTGGACCCTTGAGTTATGACCAGCCTGACATTTGAACAATCTAGGTTACAAGTGGAATTTTAGTTTTAACTTATCAACAGTCTTGAGTTATGACCTGAATGCTGGCTGCCTATGCTTCCCGATGGTCTCAGATACAGATTTAACCCTTAAAGGGTTCTGGAAGGAGCATTACAACATCCTTTCCTGTGTGGGGTTGAGAAATCTTGGGCCAATTTCTCTCTAAGGACATTGAGTTCTGCTTGGAAGAAAGTGTGGTCTAAAATTATACAGGAGAGAGACTTTGAAGGCAATTGACCAACTTGAGTTCCAACCAGCCCTTGTGAATGAATTGGGTTTGTTCTCTAAACTTTCTTACCTAGTTTTCATGAAAGAATACTAGGTTTGTAGCCAGGCAAATGTAGGTTAAAGCTACGTTCCATCATTCCATCATTTATTAGGTATAAGCTTGACAAAATTACTAAACCTCTCTGATTCTTCAGACTATCATGTGTATGTGGGAACAACTGCACTTACCCTACAAGGAATGGCAATGCTGAGATTTGTCTGAATGTAGGTCCTCTGATTCCAAATTCTGTGCTTTATTATTACAAGGTGTCTTAGGCAACTGGACTGAATATTTGAAATGGAAATATTGGCAATTTGGTCTATGTGGCTTTTATTCTTGGATGGGAATAAAAACAAGCCCAAGGCCACCTGATTGGAGTATGCTGCTTTTCTAGGAGAATAATGAGAGGGCACAAGAACAGGAATCATTAGGAGGCTGAGAGGTACAATTCTGAAAGTTGGATTCCCTCTTGTTTCTGCTGTTTATATTTATAAACGTGTGGGGTTTTTTTTTTTGATGTCTTTTTTTTTTTGGTACCAGGGATCGAACTCGGGTCCTTGCACTTGTGCAGCAGGCGGTGAAACCACTGAGCTAAATCCCCAGCCCAATGATTGCTATTTTGAGACAAGCCTCGCTCTGTAGTTCAGGGTGGGCTAGGACTCACTGTGTAGCCTAGGCTGGACACAAATTCATGGCTATCCTCCTGCCCCAGCCTCCCAAGTGCTGGGATTACAGGCCACCATGCACAGTGTAAATGTGTATTTTAAAAAATTTAAGCTCACATCCTCCATCATTTTCAGCATGTTCAAAGAGTTTTACTGGCAGAAAGTATTTTTTTCTGAGTGCCTTTGAAGGAACATTATAAGAGACCAAGAAACAGATTGTGTTCATACCTCGTTACACATATATTCACAATTTCATTCAGTTTGATGGAATAAATGCTCTAAAAACTCGAAGGATGAGGCAGTGAACTGATGTGTGAAATGCTTCCTAGGGCAGAGCAGAATCCTAGGAAAGGTTTTAATTAAAGGCTTGGGGGAGCAAGCTTTATTGTCCAAGTAAAAATTTAATTAGAGAAACTACAAGGTCTCAAATTACTTACTTTTTTGATCTGTGGGTTTCTATCCTAATATGTACTAGTAAGATTACCAATATTAAGGGAAAGAAACTGAATTCAAACAACATTATTAACTTGATTTGCTAGGCTAATATATATGTATTTTAAGATTGAAAAAAGCAAATGAAAGAATTATTCCCTATCCACAGTTAACAAACAAGGAAGACAAAACAGAGCTTTTGCCTTCTCCCTTCTCTATCAATTTTGAAAAAAATCAGTCTTAGAATTAAAGAGGATATTGTAAATGCGGAGGGGAAGAAGGATGGACAGGAGGGGAGGGAAATGGGAATAAAAAAGAATTAAGACATATTATATACAGGTACAAATTCCCTTAGATGAATATGATTGTTATTATGGCAAATATATATTATTAAAAAATTTTAAAAAGAACTAAACAGGATAAAATCTAGGAACAATAACTTCAGCAGATGTTTGTATTTTTTTTTTTTTTTTTAGGTACTGGGGATTGAACTTGGGTCCTTCCACTTGCACAGCAGGCGGCGAAACCACTGAGCTAAATCCCTGGCCCCCTGTATTCTTTTAATACAAATGAAAAGCATGAGTTCAAAATAAATTCTAGTATTAGCATATTTTACCAACAACTGTTTCAAGCTTTAAAATAACTGTGATTTTGTTCTTCTATTCTGCATAGGCTATAGGGAAAACTGACGCTACCCAGCTTCAAGGATGAATTTTCAGTTTTCTTAAATCAATTAGCTGATGGCATTTCCTTATCTAAGATGGACAACAAACTAAAGGAAAAGACTTACATTCCATGATTCAGGGAGTTTCTTTTGATGGGCATTAACAAGGAAAAATGTAGCATTGGTAATGGTGGTAAGGAATGGGAAGTCAATTCTAGGTTAGAAGAAGCTGATACTGGAGAAAAAGAAAGAATTTGGCATTATGAAGCTATTGCATAAACCAACCTGATGCTCAGCCTACCTCAGCCCTTATCACATACAACACCATGCAAATAAAAGGTCACTGTATTGATTGACTGCACTCTTTCTGTTACTTCCAATGGTGAAGAGATATACAGTACTGTGTCTCTTTGCTTAAAGAGGGGAAAGACTGGAAAATTAATAAATATTGATACAAAGAACCCAAAGAAGTTTAAAAACATAAGGAAAGGAGAGCAGAGTAAAGCAGCACTCCTGTCTTGGTTACTTTTTTCTCATTGCTAAGACAAAATACCCCACACCCAAAAGTAAAAGGAGGAAAGGTTTATTTGGCTCACAGTATGTAGAGGTTTCAGACCATCATCGGTTGGCTCCAAGGCAGGGTGGCATGGCAGAGGGGGTTAGCAGAGGAGAAATAGTTCGTGGCAGGCAGAAGGTAGCAAAAGCAACCAGGGACAACTCTCTTTTTGTCCCTTGTATCTTATCCTGGCTACCCACTCTTAGGGCGGATAGCACTCACACTCTTAATCCTAGCATTGGATCCTGGATCTCAGCATCACACACCCTATATCCAGGCACCTCCAAAAAGCCCCACCTATGAGTGCCTGAGGCTTTGGGGGGACATCTAGATACAAGCTATAACAACTCCATTCAAGAAGGGGAGTGTAGAGAAACAAAATACAGACGAAATGGATTTAAAAGAAGAGCTTACCTTAGAAGATCAGAGAAAAGGGATGGGAAAAGAAACATAATGAAGAGGGCCGGAGATTTAGATCAGTGGTGCTGCCGCCTGCCTCACCAAGCAGAAGGTCCCGAGTTCAATTCCCAGTACCAAAAAAAAGAAACATAATGAAGAAGTAGATACATCTATTTGGGGGAAGGAAGTCATCAGGAAGTTGGGGAAATTCATACCTGATGGCATCTATATTTTCCTGTGAAATTAAAAAAGTGGGAGAGTAGGTCATTTGCTGCCAGCGAGAGGAGTGGTGATGGGATCATGAGAATAGGTAAGGATGTGAAGTATTTTTGCTGTGGGGAAAGAGGAAGCAAGGACTAGGGACTCACATAAATACTGTTGGATAATCCTGCTTGTCTAAGTCATGTTAAAGATCATATAAAAATAGTAGCTGGTATTCCCCATGGCTGGTTTTATTCAGCAGTACTCAACAGACTAGCTCAGAGAATATAAATTCCTGGATTAATCTAGGGTTGGGAAATGTCATACACTAAGGAGGTGAGTGATGACTAGGAAAAAGAAAAAGGTAAAGCTACGTTGATTTTGAAGAAGAGAAATAACAGCCAGTCAAGAGGCTATGGACAAGGAACAAGTAATTAAGACTTAAGATTTCAGAGAGGTTTTCTGAGTGATGACAACAATAAACTGCTAGAATAAGTGAAAATTAAAGTCATAGCAGTTTAAGAATATAAGGCAAATAGCCAAGCATGGCGGTGCTTGCCTATAATCCCAGCACTTGGGGAGGCTGAAGCAGGAGGATCAAAAGTTGGAGCCCAACTAGGGCAACTTAGCAAGATCCTGTCTCGGAAAATGAAAAGGGGCTAAAGATGCAGCTCAGTGTGAAGGCCCTGGGTTCAGCCTCTAGTACCACCACCACCAAAAAAAAAAAAAAAAAAAGGCAATGAAATGGAGGAAAGGTAAATGGACAGATCATCCCTTGAATACTGGTATCTCCTAAAATAACAATGAGAATTATCAAATCATGTCCACGTAGGAAGCACAAAGCAAAAAACAAATATGTTAAGTAATACTTCACATTTACCAAGGGAATTTTATATCTTGCTAAGAAAATAAAATTCTATCTGCTCTAAATGAATGAATCAAGTTCAAATTTCAGAATTATCAAATCACACATTTACTAGATCTATTACTCCTATAGTAATAGTCTTAATTAAAGAATCATTTTCTATAAGTGGCTAATGTTAAAATCAAGCACAATAAAAAGTTTAGGAAACATACTTTTTGATCCTAAAGCAATTATGATCAGTTCATGTCCTAGTCCAAACATTTGCAGAATCTTTCCTTAGACTAGAATTGTGCTCCCTATTATCTCTCCTTTTATACTTCAAAATATTCTGTTTTAATTTGGAAAGTAATAGGCCATCCTTAGAAAAGATTCAGTTGAGCAGACCCTCATTTATACATGAAATATACTTGCACAGAAAGAGAGAATTGAGTGATCAAATCCTCAAAACACAGTCTCTCAAAGTGCCAGTTCTGCTTACCAGAGGGTACCCACTAAGAAGTATCTGTCTTACCTGATTCCAAACCAGAAAGCCAGGCTGCCTGTTTCTTATCTGAAAATAGGTTAAGAATACTTTAGCCCCCAAGACATTTCATCACTACTTATTGGATAAAATGAGTGTAAGCTTTGGCTCAGTGATCAAGACGAGAGGAAATAGGAAGGACAAATAGCCACACAAGCAAGTTGGTCTCCGTGTGAGGACAGCAAAAACCACCCTAGAATGCCTCTCAGCGAATTCTGCTAACATCTCACTGGCACTACCGTGTAACACAGCCATCCCCAAATGTGAAGACTAAGAAATCAAGCACAGTATTTAATTTTCTTGTGGCCCTAGCAAAGGGAGAAAAGGAAGACATGTTGAACAAGCCCATCTTTAGTACATGCCACACTAGGGAACAGCAAATCAAGCAAGTTTATCTTCTACGAGTTTTAAGCATGTCTTTTAGAATGGCCAGCATAAGAAAAATATAAAGGTATGAGATCTGAATAGTACTTTTTTGTTTTTTGAAACTGAACTCAAGGAACAGTTCATCCGATTTTCACTGTGGGCAAAAAATTATCAATAAAAACCCAGATATTGTGCTCGCTTCAGCAGCACATATACTAAAACTCAGATATAATGAAATAAGACCCAGAAAACATAAAACTTCCTGACCATTTTAGAATCTCTACTGGATCTTCCTTAGGCCCACCTTAAACACCTCTGGTACTCCCTAGGCTTCTCCTCTCTTGGTATTCTACCCTCATTCATGCCTAAAGCTTGAGGAACCACATGCATTTTGGAGATTCACATTTTTAAAAAAAGTTCTAGCCCAAATCTTTCTTCTGTCTCAGACCCACAATCTAGTCATGTGCTGGATATTTCTATCTGGCTAACGTTTTCCCCCCAAGGACTGAGGACTGAACCCAGGCCTCATGCATGCTTTGTAAGTGTTCTACCACTGACAATCACTAGCCCTAGACAGAATAATTTCAAAGTGTTTGAAACAGAATCTATTCTTGGCTTATTCAAGCCTCTACATCTTCTTGTGGTTTTTAATCACATTATGGTGGCATTCAGTTTTCAAAGCCAAATCTTTGGAGTCATTATATCACTGTATTTTCCTCATTCCACATTTATCAAATCCTTTTGATTTTATTATTAAACAAATTCCATCCTCTTCTCTCAATGTCCATGGCCATAGATTTACCTTAGGTAGTCATCATCTTTCATTTAAACTATCACAACTCCTTTAAATTAATTTCTTTGGCATAATCTCTTCCTTCTTTCCTGTCTATTCTTTATGTGCCTAAAAATCAGCCCAAGGCCTGATTTATATAACAAGGTCCACTGGCTCTTTTTGTTTTGTTTGAAATAGGGTCTCCCTATGTTGTTCAAGCTGGCCTTGAACTCATATAATGTAGTCCAGTCCAGGCCGGCCTCAAAATCATAGTGATCCTTCTGCCTCAGCCTCCAGAGTGCTGGAATCACAAATGTGTGCTACCATGCCTGGGTTTCACTGGCTCTTAAGTATCTAAAGGATAGAGGCAAAATTCTTTCCCATGGTTGCAATCATGGACGCATGATGTTTTTTCCTGTTTCTATTTCTTCCTCCCTATACCTTATACTCCAGACATACTCACCATTGTATATATCTCAGACACTTCTGGGTCTTGGGCTTGTTTTTGTACAAACTTTCTTCTGTTTACGGTGTTTTTAATTAACTTTTTTTTTTTCCAGTACTGGGGATTGAACCCAGGGGCTTGTACATGTTAGACAAGTGCTCTACCACTGAGCTACATTACCCAGGCATTAACTTCTTTTTTGGGGTGGGGTGGGGTGGGTACCGGGGATCGAACTCAGGACCTTGCACTTGTGAGGCAGGTGGCGGAACCACTGAGCTAAATCCCCGGCCCCCTTAACTCCCTTCTTTAGAAGTAAATTCTTATCTTTTCCAGAAGAGTCAGCTCAAATATCACCATCTTTGTGCTCTTCTCTGTCACCAGAGCAGAGGTTCCCCTTTTTGTTATATATCTCTATTAAACATCCTGTAGTATTATGATGCCTGTTTCCCACTGTATATAAGCAGTATACAGGCATGGAACAGGCAGTATATAAATGGTTGGTGAGTGAGTAAACCAATTTCTAATAACATCAGGCTATGTCTAATTTATATATTTAAGGAAAGAAGAAACTTTTATAGATAAGAACTAGAATACCTTAAACATTTATCATTTTTTTGGTGTGTGTTGGGAATCTTTGAACTCCTCTCTTTTAGTTCCTTATGAAACATACAATACATTGTTGGAAACCATAGTTATCCCACTGAGTGTTCCATAAACACTGGAACTTCTTCCTCCTATCTAATTTTGGTACCCACTATCCAACCTCCCCGCATCCCCTCCCCCTCCCAGCCACTATTCTATTCTCTACTTCTATGAAATCATCTCTTTAGTTTCCACATTTGAGTGAGACTATGCAGTATTTGTATTTTTGTGTCTGCCTTATTTCACTTAACATAATGTCTTCCGGTTTCATCTTGTTGCTGCAATGACAGGGTTTTATTGCTTTGGCTATAATATTTCTTTGTGTACATATACTACATTTTCTTTAGTCATTCATCCACTGATGGATACCTCAGTTGATTACTTATCTTTGATGCTGTGAATAGTGCTGTAATATACACTGGAATGCAGCTGTCTCTTTGATATATTGATTTAATTTTCTTTGGATATAGATCCAGTAGTGAGATAGTTGGATCAAATAGTAGTTCTAATTTTATTATTTTTTTGAGACAGGGGCTCACCATGTAGTTCAAGCTGGTCTTGAGCTCATTATGTAGCTCAGGCTGGCCTCGAACTTGTAGTAATCCTCCAGTCTCAGTCTTCTGAGTGTTAGGATTACAGGTGTGTGCCACCATGCCTGGCAGTAGTTCTAATTTTAGTGTTTTGTTTTTTGGGTTTTTTTGGCACTGGGGATCGAACTTGGGTCCTTGCGCTTGCGCAGCAGGTAGCGAAACCACTGAGCTAAATCCCCGGCCCTAATTTTAGTGTTTTGAGGAACTTCCATACTGCTTTCCATAATGGTCTTACTAATTTACATTAGAAGGAACTGATAATTACCTTGATTTGATCATTATACATTGTACACATATAATGAATTATCACACTGTATCCCATAAATGTGTACAATTACAGATAATTTTGAATGGAAAAGACATAAAAAGAATACCTTTAAAAATATTCTCACTCAGACCGGGGATTTAGCTCAGTGGTTTTGCTGCCTACTGCATAAGCACAAGGACCTGAGGTCGATCCCCGGAACCAAAAACAAATAATAATAATCTCACTCTTTTCTCGTTCATAGAACCTTTTTTTGGCAGGGAAAAATCTGCAGAAACTGTTCATTCAGTTACTCAGTAACCACTAGGTGCCAGGCGGTACAAACATCTGAAGACATACATGACTCAGAGAGCTCACATTTTAGTAGGGAGAGTGGACATGTATTCAAATAATCTCAATATAAACCATTACTTCTTATCCAAGACTTCTTTAACAGCAACCGAGTATAGGCCCAACATTATAGAGACTGTTTTCTGAGTTGCAGCAGCAAAAATGTTAGTGCAACAAGGGAAGGGTGGGTAAGTGTGACGATAACTTACTGTAGGCATTGGGAAAAATAATGACCAGAGAGCACTGGATAGGCTAGCCTTTGGCCAAGTGATGGACATAAAGAAAGAACTATAACTTAATTATGGCATTAGAATTATCCAACGTGATTTTGAATAACTGACAGCATTATGTAATAAAGCAAGAAAAAAAGAACAGGTAAGAGTGATTAAGTGAGTATTTTATACAGAAATTACTAATAAACCAAACACACTCCCACACTCTGCCTTTCTTTAAAAAAAAAAAGCTCTTATTTTAGCATTATATAAGATATGATATTTATGGTAGCTGAGGATGAGTAGCAATCAGTGGCTTTTGCAATAGTGTTGGATTCTGAAGTGATGAAGCATTTAATATGTGTTGTTAATTTCTTCATGTACCTTACAGTCAAATATTATTCTTACTATAGGGTAAGATAAAAATAAGATAATGAAATTTGTCCCCTCAATAACATCTTTTCACTTGAAGATTTCATATTCATTCATTCCCAATATCTTGGTCAGATATATTGTAGAAGGAAACTAAAGTATAGAGGTGAACAGCTAAAGGTCAATGGATAAATCAATAACAGATCTGGAAAAGGATATACATTCTAGTTCTTGATCTAGGTCTAAGTCATATCCTCATCATGAAATGTTTCTTCCATTAAAAGGGTTTCTGAGCCAAGGATTTAGGGCAGTGGTTTCGCCGCCTGCTGCGCAAGTGCAAGGACCAGAGTTCGATCCCCAGTACGAAAAAAAAAGCCTTCGATAACTATAAAATGAGTTTAAACACTGAGGAAATACAAGTGTGCTAATTCTGTTTCAATAAGATTCTAGACTCATCTGTTAGAACAGATGAGAAAAAAGCATTACTCAATTCTAGAGTTGGGAGGGAATATATTTGTCTATATTTCCCCACATGCTTCTATTTTTCATATCTTCTTTAGTCCTTAAAGCATCTGCCATGCAATGCAGCTATTTTAATGAATAGAACAAATGTATTATTGAATATTAGTGAAATAACTAAAACCATAAGTAGGCATGTAGTACAGTGTATTATAAATGAGTATTATTCTTATGTGGCAACAGAGCCATCAATATTCTATCAGGAATTAAAATGATAATAAACTAAGAGAGTATCATAGTAAACTTATTTATCACAACAATTACTACGCAAAAGGAAAATTTAAATGTTAACTACATAAAATTTACAGAACTCTTTAGCAATCTAACTTCCATACTTCGTTGTATTAAAAAGCTCTTAATTTGACATTACTTTTGATTTTGGAGTAAGAATCATTCATTCTGAGCAGAATTTACTAAGGTTTGAGAACTTATTGAAAACATTTAAATGAAGCCTTGAATTATTACCTGCTGAATTTCAATCAGTGAAGCCCACACTTTTCTTCCTAAATGCCTACCTGCGCATTGGCTTTCCTTCCATGCACCATGAAAAGCACCCCTTACCACACTCTAAAGCCGAACCTAAAACAATAGAAAAGCAGTAACTTAATAAAAGCTATTTCTGATTTTTTCCAGCAACAACTTTTGTAATTACTTCACTCATTTCGTCAGTCATCAAGAATTATATTCCAATATACCCAGTTCTTTTGCAGATGCACAGGCACAACAGAATCTAGTCCTTTAAAATGACTATTAATTTACTCTGCCTGCTAAAACGACTATAAGCGAAAGCGAGGAAAAGTGCACTGAATAGTTTGCTTGCTAGGTCGGTCTTGTGTCTTTTCAAAAAGTGCTTGGAGGCATTTAATTTTGACTTCGCCATCAAGTATATTTACAGAGTATATTTACTGAGCAATAATCTGATACCCATGGCAGTACTAATCTGACGTATCGGTAAGGGAATATATTGGTTTAACAACCAATCTTAAGGTGGTTAACTTGTCCGAAAGTGACAGGAGCAGGAGGCGGCATGTGCCTTTCAAAACAAGCAACTCCGCTTCCGACTGCCGGGGTAGCCGGGAAGTAAGGCTCCAGACTAACACTCTACGAGTCCTTCCTTTAGTTCCCGAAACACTGGTCAACACCCACTTGGCAGGATCTCGCCAGGATCCGAGGGTTAAAAGGGACGCATAAGTAACCTACTTCCTCCCCCCAAATTCCAGGAGCTGCCTGGGGAAGCTCTCTGGGGTGCAGACCCTAGTGTCCCAAGCAAGACAGCCCAGCACCTACCCCGGTTTCAGGATAGGGCTGTCAGTCAGCAAAAGCGCAGTCTGGCTCCCCGCGAGGCCCGGCCCCGGAGCCCCAAAAGCCTCTTTTCGGCGGCGCCTACTGACAGGCGACTGACAAAGCACTGCCCTGACCCCATCCGACAGCTTCTTAACTTGGAATTACTCATTTGCAAAGCTAGGCTTGGAGCGCTGTCTTCGGCCCACAGCTCTAAGGCAGCTCACTTACTGGCTCTGACACTTTTTTTCTGCAACAGCCTCCTCTGCCTCCTCCGCCCTCCTCTCTCTGCCTCCGCCTCTGCCGCCGCTACCGCAAGCAAGATGCAGCTCTTGGAGCTATTTCCTTTCTTTGCAACCGCCCCTAGCCACTCGCAGGAAGCGGTCCTTTGACTAAATCCTCCCGGCCAAAACCCACATAGCCCAGCAAGCCGTTCCGACGCGGCTCCGGAAGTAGCCGCGCCCTTTGCTAGGGATCCTGGTAACCTTAAAAGACTTCCTGTCCTCAGATCCAATTTCTTGTACCTCGAGGATGATCACTTAGTTTACTGATGAACTGGCAGTATTTAAATACTGAAACTTCCTTTCTTTCTTTTTTCCTTTCTTCCTACTCCCAACAAAGGTAACAGAAAGATGGTAATAGTTACGGAAGAGTAGGAATTTTGATTTGTGTGTAACTGGTGTGCCCTCTTCTGGCACAATGTTGTCCTTGATTGTGGATTGAATTATTGACACACACACATCATGTATGTGTGTGTGTGTGTGTGTGTGTATATACATATATATATGTATATATATATATATATATATATATATATATATATA
>NW_004624771.1:8131532-8225471 GCF_000247695.1 Heterocephalus glaber
CTCTAGAGTGAGAAACTGATAGTGTAAACAAGGGTTAAAATGATTAAAATGAATAATTGATAATTTGAAATAGGAAAAAAGGTCCAAAGACAAAGGAGTGAAGGGAGGGGAACAGGAAAGGAAAAGAGGGAAAGGAAAAACTGTAAGAAAAGAAAAAAAAATGGAAATGAAATCTATGTAAATAGGCAAGGGTGGAGGGGGTGAAAGGCACACAGGCAATGGGGAAAAAAATAAGAACCAAGATATATCATATACAGGTACAAACACCCAATGATAAATGTAAACAAACTGTATACCTAAAATGTACCCATAAAAGAACTAAAGAAAAACAAAAACAAAAACAAAAAATATTGCTGATACAACTACAGAAAACAAAACATTTGGCTCATTCTTTTTTCCATTACAGTCTCAATGAAGACCTCTGAAGCCCCTGTGAGTAATTCGCAGGGCTGAGGTGGCCCTTTGAGTTGCTACAAATTGGGGTAAGAAGGGTGAGTCTTTGAGTCTTTATGGCCTACAATAATCACATGTATCATCAAGAATCTAAATATAAATAACAATAGCGTAAAAATAGTGTAAAAACTTGCATATATTTCTTAAGAATGGAGAAACATTTACCTGACCATGACTCAATGACCAGAAGAAAAAGACTGGTAAATTTGACTGCATAAAAACTTTTCCATGGGAAAGAGATAAATGAAGTAAAAAGCAAATAATAATTAGAAAAATATTTTATCTATCATCTCTCTATCTATCATAAAGGGTTCATAATGTAATATAAATGGCTCCAAAAATGGAGAAAAACATATTCAGTGGGCGAAATAAATAATCAGCCAATTCCCAGAAAAATAAAATACTCTTAATCATTTGAAAAAATATTCAATCTTCCTCATAATAAGATAAACATAAATTATAGCAATATTGAGTCACATTTCTCACCTATCATGTAGGCAAAAATAAAAACTTGAAAAACCTGCTTTGTTCCCTGTAGGCAGGAAGGCACTTTCATTTGTGGTTGGCGTGTGTACAAAAATAATAAAGCTTCTATGGAAGGCGGTTTGGCAAGATCTAGTAAAATTACATCTGCATCTAGTAATTCTGTGTTTTTTTAAACCTAGCAATTCTGTTATCCCAAGGGAACACTTGCAAAAATTAAAAAAATAAAAATAAAATTAAAAAGTTATGCATCAGTGAATCACTGTGAGATTCTCTGTAAGAGCAAAAAATCCTCTCAATAGGAAACTGATAAAATAAACTATGGGCTACACATATAATGAAGACTATGCAGCTATAAAAAGAAGTGAGGATGATCCCTTAGTACTTTTTTTTTTTTTTTTGCCGCAAGGCTGGCGGCGGCAGCACTGAGCTAAATCCCTGGCCCCTCTTAATACTCTTATAGCATACTCTTCAGGTATATGGTTAAGTGATTAAAATTAAGTGTTTAGTCAACTTTTCATCACTAGAATGAAATGCTTGGAATAATTCACTTAAAAGAGAAAAGTTTTATTTTGGCTTACAGTTTTGGAGCTTCCAGTCCATAGTCAATTGGCCCCATTGTTTTTGAGCCTGTGGCGAAGCAGCACATCATGGCAGGAGTCTGTGGTGCAACAAAACTGCTCACTTTATGGCCAGTAGGCAAAGGGAAAGGCTGCACAAGCAGGTAATCAAAAAATCCCCTTCAGGGGTGTGACGCCAGTGATCTAAGGACCTCCCAAAAGCCCCACCTGCCAAAGGCTCCAACACCTCCCAGTACTGTAGCTCCTCCCAGGGAACAGGATTTTAATATGTGGACTTTTGGGGGACATTCCACATTGAAACTGTAGTGCCAGGTGAAGCATTTATAGTATAACTTACATAGTTTATAGCTAACTTTGTTTAAGAAAGGCCTAGAAATATGTGAATATGTATGTATTTACTTATATTTAAAATTTTTATTTACATATTTTAAAATGGAAAACTAAATGAAGAATTAATAAAAATGATTATATGTAGGGGAATGGAGGAATGAGGGTAGAAAGGTTAGGGATGGGAGCAGTATTTCTTTGAAAGTATTTATATTTCTTTTATTAAAAATCATAAGGAAAATCTATTTTTATTTAAGTAAAATTATCTGTTAAAACATTTTTATTTTAATAAAATTAAGGCCACTTTATTTAAATGTCTTTAACAATTTTACAACAAAATTTAGTCAAAGAGAGAAAAAAACAATTCCAGAATATTGAAAAATAAATAAACTTAAGTGCCTGTCAAATTGGTGGCATAAAGTTAGTGCTATAATGAGCTACCTAGACATCCTCATTCCTGGAGGAATGCAATCCCCAGTACTGCAAAAAGAAAAGATAAAGGCACAGTCCTCTTGTCTCACTTGGAACAGATCTGAAGTGCTTTCCAGCTCAGAGGGGCCTCTGAAGCCTCTGCTGAGACTACATTGGAGCCAAACTTTTCCCTTTGGCTATTTCTGGCCCTTCTCACAGTTGTTGATTCCATGAGCACTAACAATTTTCTGCATATTAAACTCCATCTCAGAATATGCTTCCTGGGGAGCCCCACTGTGACACTTGGCATCAGGAGTGGTTAAGACAACAGTCACGATAAAGGGATTTTCATGTTGGATTTACCTGTTTCCAGGCTAACAAAGAGACTATCATTATTGGTGGCAAAAACAACACAGACATTTCCTGGCACAACTGGATTGCAATTGTTACAATGTTCATTATTAGTGAACTGTATACTCTGGTAGGAAGAAATACTCCAGTGGGTGCAATGTATTAGGTGTTTGAGATATAAAGAAGACACATGGATGGGGTGATGCTACGTGTATGATCATTTGAAACTTTGAAGAAATCTATTGAAAGGTTGAGAATGATTAATTTGGCAATTAAATACTAAGCATGAAAACCAAAGTACATCTTTGGTAAATAAATAAATGAATAACAGACTGATTTTCTGCAAGTAGAGGATGGGAAAAGCTGAGGATCAGGTCCATTACTTAAGTACAAGTATAGCAGAGTCTCAAAGAAGATTAAATTCTGAATATCAGCAAGTCTGTAATGCTAAGAGTAAGGTGTTGGTTGGGAAAGAACAAGACCTTAACATATAGGCTGCAGACATTTGGGCTCGTGCACTCCATAGTCTTCAATTCCCAAAGTTCCCTGAACTCTGAGGCTAGAAAGTGGCCTGCTTCTCCTTCGGGATAGTGCCCCTTTCTTTGATTGAAGATATAGAGGCCTCTCCACTGCCTGACACGAGTCCTCCCAGATCAGCCCCATCTTCCCTCCTTTTTGCCACTAGACAATTAACGAGAATTAAGTCACAACTTAACATAACTTGTGTCTGACAATGGAGGAAAGGGAAAGTATTGTTTGCTGGAGTTGAAATGGCTGAGGCTTAAACAACTGAAACTAATTTTCTCACAGTTCTGGAGGCTAGGAGTCCCAGATCCCAGTTTCAGCAGGGTTGGTTCTTTCAAGGAGGCTGCATGGGAAGTGTCTATCCCAGGGCCATGGATGGCTACCTTCTTCCTGTCTCCACATCATCTCTCTGATTGTGTCTTTGCCTAAATTTCTTCATCTTGCAAGGACATCTTATATTGAATTAGGGCTCACCCTAATGACTTCCCTTTCTCTACATACAGTCAAGGTACTAAGGGTTAACATTTTAGGATATGAATTGTTAGGGAGAAAGAATTAAATCTGTAATAGGGATTATATCCCCAAAGAGCTGAGGACCTGGAAGAATTCACATGGCACTGAATTCTGAGGATGCTGGATCAAAGAGGAGGGAAGAATATAAAGTTGAATAAGGGGGATTTAATTAATCTAGGAACAGTTTCCTGGGATTCAGGATTTAACAGCTTGCATGAAAATTAGTGCAGACATGCCACTCGAATGGCTCCTATAAGCGTGGGAAAGTGGTGGCCATATGAAATGGATGCCAGGATTACTATGCAAGGCAATAGAAGAAGGGATTAGAATGCTCAAAGAAGTAAGCATGCTAAAGTGCATGTACTACATATGGCCAGAACATCCATTAGACCACACAGGATGGTCCATTTACTGAGGTAATAAGGAAGGTGTTGTTGAAAGGGTACCAGAATCACTAATAGGTTCTGTGGTGGCTCTCCTCTGTAGACCTGGTTTGATGGTCGGAGATCTTGTTACAGAACTGCATTTACTAATTGCAATGGGGATAATAGGACCACCTCCTCCTCCCTCCCCAATAGATGATGGTGGCATCATATAATCCTCAGAAGCCAGGAAGGTGCATTTACTGAATGAGTAGGAAGGTCAAAACAGAAGAGGGGGACTCTATAGAGAGCTCTAGAAATGGCTAATGGAACATAGCAATCCTAGTTACAAAAAAAACAGCAGCTGAACTGTATAAACAAAATAAATTAAGTATGGCTGATCAGGAGGCTAAGAGTGATTCCAATAAAATGCCAGAATTCCTTGCTGCTTCTAGACCCGAGCCATTTGTGAATCCAGAGCCTTCTGATGGATGGAGAGGCCTATCCCTAGAAGGAAGGACCTGGAACACCATGACAACTCTGTAGAGACATGATTTCCCCAGTCCTTTTTCAGGAGATTTAAAAGTAATTTATTCAGTAAACACACCTTGAGGAAGTGGAAATGCTGAAACTTTCTAAGATGTTTGGAATTAGGGTTTAAATTGACACTGATGCCCTCAGATTTGAAGCAACACCAGAGGTCTCCTGTTAGAGTGGGAGAAGATAAGTGTCAATAAATAGAATAGTGTCCAAGATCTGGCTCACAGAAAGTCCAATGGGTCTGCAGGTCCATCTAAGTCATTTCTCCAGTTCCTGACTGTATAATTGGAATATACATATTCCAACAATATGTCGCAAACTTCCTCACACAATATGTTGAAGGAATGTTTCAACACACCCTAGACATATTTGGTATAATCCTTGTAACGATTATACATTGGAGGGTATCTGTCACTGATGCGCCTCCCCTGTGCTCTGCTTCCCTTCCACTGTGAAGTGAGCAGCTTTGCTCCATTGTGCCCTCCTGCCTTGATGCTTCTGCATTGGTGCTCCTAACCATGGACTGAGCCCTCTGAAACCCTGAGCCAAACAATTATTTCCTCCTTCAATTTGTGTATGTCAGGCATCTTTTCCCAGCAATGTTAAAACTGACCAATACAACCACAAAACTTTCTGATCTTCAGTTTGTGATCCTTATGAACATTTATATGATTCACAGGGCAATCAGCATTTCTCTGCTGGTTTCTTTATACTTTAGTTCTTCCCTCTCCCCCAGTTGTGCAGTGGATCTTAGATTCTTGAATCAAGAGAGATCTAATTTCCAAATGCTCTCTGTTCTTATCTAGTTGGCACTTGTGAGGGGTCAGGAAATGTTCCTTGTAGGTGACAATGACCATAACCACAGGAGAAAGATCTCCAACAACCAGAAAACCAAGCCGACTGTTATAATTACAATCGTTCTTAGATTTTAGAATGCATCCTCATATTCCAGAAAATGCTTCCATTTAAAGGCCAAAGATAAGACTAACGTGCCGCCAAGCAACGTGGATACCTTATTTTTACACTTTTAAAAATTGTAAAGTAAGTATATTACGGCAAATTTACAAAATGAAGAAAAAACCCTCATGTCACCATCCGAACACACTGATTTCAATCATTTTGATGAATTCCTCTCGGTTTTCAGCTGCTGCGCACCGCCTCTCGGCAGCCTTGACCTTCGCGCGCAGCCGGAACCTCTGCGCCGGGGGCGGGGCCGCCGCTCCGGGGTCACCATGGTAACCGCGGAAGCGGGTCCCAGCGAGCGGTGAGTCTGGGTCGTGGGGCCGAGGCCCGGGGTGGGCGCTGGGTGGGTTGGGACCGGGCAGACGGGCATCTGCTCTCCGGGCTGCTTGGGCAGGATTCGGAGGGCATGGGTTTCAACCGCGGTGTCCTTAGCTTCTGGGTCCGACGAGAGCTTTGCACACCGTCTGTACCCCGCGGGCGGCCTCGAGGGACCCTAAACTCCCGAGCCCAGGAGTGGTCAACGCCCTCGCTGCGAGACCTCCGCTTTCGCGCAGCAGGACTCTCACTGTGTCCTGCTCCACAGGCCTTCCCTTTGTGCAAGCTGGGCGCCCAGAGCTGCAGGGATGGGAGGTGAAGAGTCTCCTGGGGCTGGAACCTAACATCCTTAAGAGACCACATTTGAAAAAAAAAGCATAGGACCTGGGATTTAGCTCAGTGGTTTCGCGGCCTGCTGCGCAAGCGCAAGGACCCGAGTTCGATCGCTCGTACCAAAAGAAAAAAACAAAACAAAACAAATAAAAAAACAAGAATTGATTTAAAAGACCCTTCAGGATCTGCTTCCTCAATCCGCCTTCTTGCCCGTTGTTTATGCGCTTCTCGTTGCTTGGATTGTCCTTTTTAGATGACTTCCACTTTGCCTGGGAGGCTGAGGCAGGAGGATCCGAGTTCAAATCCAGCCTGGGCAATTTAGCAATTTAGCAAGACCCTGTCAAAAAGGGGCTGGGGGCTGGGGCTGTAGCTCAGTGCCTTCTTAGTACCACAATAAACAGACTCCTTCCACTCTTGGATATCAAAAGTGTCACCTCTCCTGGGAAGCCGTTGTGGGACCTCCCCACCTTGAGTCTGATGTAGATGTCTTTACTCTCAAAACATTGCTTACCATCATATATCCCATATCTCACTTGTTATTGCTGATTTACAGTATCTTTTCCAGTAGGCCTTTGGGACAGGGACCTTGACCTATATGATTCTTTTATTACTTTTGCCCCAGCAGCTTCAGAAGTGTTCACACTGGATAGTTAAAAGGCTCTAGACTTGTTTTCCCACAGTCACTTAGTAAGGCAGGACAGGTTGTGTCCTCATTTCAGAAAAGTCATATAATAAATAATGAGACAGGATTAAAACTATACCATGCTCCCTTCATAGCTCCAGCCTTCCCTCTCTCCTTCCCATCCTCATGTTCTCCGTGAAACTTGTGTCGTATTAGCAGGGTTACAATTTTATTTCGTGATATTATTTGTCTGGGCAGAGAAAATTAATTTAATGACTACTAAATTAACACATTAATAAGTAGCTTATTTCTTCAGCTAGTGTTTGATTTCTCTCATATAAAGATGCTGCGGTTCTTAGCTAACTTCTCTGACTCCCTCCTTGAGATGGTGCCCTGGGTATATGGATGGATGTGGACGGCTCATGAAATCAATTATGGGGCAATGTTTGGTTCTCTTTGCCATCTGTGCTCTGGGGCAACATTCCTGGTACCAGTGGGTGCCCCTTGGCCGTACAGCATTTGTGGTTATGACCTGTGGCTCATGTGCCTTTGAACAAGTTTGTTCAGGACCCAGTGAGCCTTCCTGGCCCACTCAGTTGCACTGGCTCCTGCTGTGACTTCCCTTCAGGCCTGGCTGGAGTGTTTGCCACAACAGTCTTCCCTCCTACAGAGCCTCCTGGCCCTGCTACAGCTCTTAACCGAAGGCAAGACTGCTGATCTCGGTCTCGAGTGCGTCCTAAAGCAGGGGCCTTAGGACTCCGTTACGCTCTCAAGTATTAGTGATCTCAAGGAGCTTTAGTATTAGACAGAATTAGGAATTAAACTAGCAATCTAAAAATGTTTAATATTCCTTTAAAAATAACAAAAATAAACACCTGTTAACACGAATTACATTATTTCTCATGACATAATTTTTCTCAAGCAAAAAAATTAGAAAATGGCATTGTTTTACATTTTTCCAAATGTCGTTAATTTCTGACTTAAAAGAGATAAATTCACATGTTTGCTTCTGCAGTCAGTTTGTTGCAATATGTTCTTTGAGTTAAAAATATACCTAATATAATAAATATATAAAATTATAATATAATATATAATATCTATAATTGAGAAAGGGAGTATTTTAATAGCATTTTTTGATAGTTGAACATTTTTTTGGTGACTGCTCCAAAACTTGAAAACTTGACAAAACTTGTTTATTAAAGTTAATTGCAATGCGGAACCTGAAGCCACATCGATAAACTTTTTCATACTGTGAAACATTAAAACCTATTGACCTGTGTTAAACTTGTTGTTTTTTTTTTAACTTGATTTTTTAAAGAGACTTGGTCTCACTATGTTGCCCAGGTTGGCTCTGAACTCCTGGACTCAGGTGATCCTCCTGTCTCAGCCTCCTCAGCAGCTGGAACTATGGGTGCGTACCACCATGCCTGGCTTATCTTATACTTTTTTTTTAAGAGTAGGAAAATTTATTGAGATTAGGAATAATAATAAGAATGGAGAATACGAATAGCTCCTGAGAGATAGGAGGGATCCCGAATAGGTTGCCATTTATCTTATACTTTGAATGTATCTTTTACTCATGCCTGATTTTGTAACATTTAAAATGGTGGGAAATGAGGTAGATTTTGTAAAGGAGTACAGCAGTCGGTAAAATAATGGTTCATTTAGTTATGCCCATTTTTCATATGTTAGTATGTTTTGTGCTAAATATTTTCTTTTTTACTTTATGTAAAAATAAAACAAAATTTCATAACAAAATAAGAATAACAATAATTAATATACTTTGTATCATTATCTTCAAAGTCGTTACTCAGAGTACAAGATATGGACAAAAAAGATTCTTACAAAGAAAAGACAGATATTAGCACAAAACTTTCTTTTCAATGAAAATGCTGACTTTCGGGCCAGGGATTTAGCTCAGTGGCACTGCACCGCCTGCCTTGAAGAGCAGGGTCGTGAGTTCGATCCCTGGTACCAAACAAAGAGATCCTGGGCATCTCTTGAAACTGTTTTCAAAAGCAGGATAAATTACAAAATTGTGATAGGTCTGAAAGTGGCTCAAAAGAAACATAAAGCTTGTCCCTTGCCCCAGCAATCTGGGTAGATGTCTTACAAACTTCAGATAATTAGAAAATAATATAATACACCTGGCTGAGAGTAGAAAGGTGGATGGACATGATATACCATGTCCATCCACAGGAAATATCATGAGTAATCCCATTGGCTTGTACAATTATATGTATTAATAATGATAATAAAAATAAAATAATACCATGTTTGACAAGTTGTATGCTACAAACTATATATCATGGCTTTTGGAGTTTAGAGGAACAAGGTGATTTCAAGAGAGGAGTTAAGGGGAGTTTTAAGAAAAAGGTGGTTTTATAGGTTGGCCTAAATAGGATTTGGGAACCTGGAATGAAAGAGATAAAAAGCTATTCTAAGCCCAGTAGCAGCAATACTTCTGAAACACAAATAGGAGTTTCTCAGCATCTTTAAGGTCTCATGCCTGGGCCCCTGCAGGTTCAGTGAGGAAAGGCATTTCAAACATAGCCTGCCTTTGTTCTCAATGTTTGGATGAATGGCCTTAGCAGAAATGTTCCAGAAGATCACAACTGCTATTAATAGTGTGACCAAATGTCTAGTACTAATGGACACTTTTGAGAATGAAAAGTAGATGCTATTAAGAATTATACCAGTGGAGTGCTTGCTTTGGCAGCACATATACTAAAATTGGAACGATACAGAGAAGATTAGCATGGCCCCTGCACAAGGATGACACGCAGATTCGTGAAGCGTTCCATATTTTTTTACCTAATGATCACAGTCCTCGTGGGAAGGTGGTGCATGTTTGCAACACAATACCACAACCCACCCCCTTTTATTTAATCTCTCCAACAATAGAAGGTTAAATGTTTGCATTCTGGAGGCTAGGAAATTCTAGAACAAAGTGCTGGCAGCTTTGGTGTCTGGTGAAGTTCTAGTCCCCCGCTTCAGAGATGATGCTTTGTTGCTCTCCATCAGAGGTACACTACACGCACTATCCTCACCTGGTCAGAAGAGGGAAAAATGGTGGGTTTGGAATGAGGCACAGGCTAGTTTCCCTAGACCCTTTTTAAGGGGACTAATAAGGGAATTATAAACAGCCTTAGCCTTTGTCATTCAAACAGAATCCTCACTATAACATGCCTCAAGTCTGTTTTGTTTATATTCTATGTGTAACATACCCTGTTGCTACCTTCTTAGGTTATATTTACCATATTTTTGTATCTGTGTTTAGTGTTCTGTCCAATACCGGGCTCATCTTGACAATCTTTTTGTATTCCCAAGTAGTAAATGCTTTGGGTGAATAAAAGGTTCTAATAAAAAAAAAAAAGAATTATACCAGTGGAGCAGATGTAACTGAAACTGTCTTGGCTATATTGGGACAAAAGTCACCAAAGCTATTAGACATAAACACAGTGCCCTTAGAGGCCTTCTCATTGAGTTCCTGTATGGTCTCCATGGTAAATTCTCAAAATTAATGTTTTTATTTTCATGTTGTGTGTTGCAACCCATTTAATGGGTCATAAAATTGATTTGGTAGGTGGCACTTGGCTTTAAAAAATAGAATCAGTAGATTATACTGTATATAGTAAAGATATCTATCTATCTGTGTCTTATTATTTACTTCTTGCACTTATGGCCGCATTAAGTTTCAAGAAAGACTAAGAAATAGTCTATTCCATTGCAAAGATTGGTTTAAAAAACCTGGTTAAAAGAAAAGAATGTGGAGTTTTATCCCCAAAGAAGAGGAGATTAGACCTTGGGGAAGACAACTATTATTCTGCATCTGAGCTCTGTAACGGGGCCATGTAATCACTGGGAGGCTGGAAATGAACAGGAACCAAGGGAGCTCTGGAGGGACAGACCACAAGAGCCGTAGCATGTTCTCATGGCAGGAAGTTGGAGCAGCACGCTACCGTAACATCTGTGATGAGTGACCTTCCTGGCCTTGTATCCCTTGTTCCCTGGTACTGAAAGATTGTTTGGCTGAACCCAGTCGCGTGCCTGTCCCCAGGCTTGTGCTGAGGTATAGAGAAGGAGGACCTTGCCTCTTTGTCTTCTGTAGTGGGAAGTTAATTTTATCTTCCTTGAGAGGAATTCTCTAAAAAAGAATTAACAATGCTTTAAGGAAGGCACAGGCATGCATAGAAGTGTGAGTGTGTATAAGAGGGTGGAGAGTTATGTGCCAAACACCAAAAAAAGATTTTAAGTTTCCACTATATTTCTTCTGTAAGATGAAGGAATTGGATTCAACAACCTCAGAGATAATATTTGGTCCCAGTGTTGTGGAGAGTATGATGGGATAGAATGATAACAATAGCTTGGATCTAAATTTTTGAGCTGGTGAACAATTCTTATATTTAAATTTCTTGTTATGTGAGGAAAAAACCCTACATACAAGTCAATCTTATTTGGCTTTTCTATTATCTATAATAAAAAGTTCCTAATGTCAATATCTTATAACATATATATTTGTAGAAGAAAGATGTTAATGTAGGGGTGCAGTAGCTAGAGAAGATTCTAACATTCTACCAATTTAAGTGGACTTTTTTTTTCGTACTGGGGATCAAATTTAGGACCTTGTACTTGTGAGGCAGGTGGTGGCACCACTGAGCTAAATCCCCGGGCCCTCATTCTACCAATTTAAAATGACTATTACAATTCTCTTTTCACTCTTATCCCATTTCTTTTCTTACCACGTGATATGTCACTTCATCTCAACTGCTATCCACCATTTTGTATGAATATATCAGTTTATGGTCCTTTTCTTGGGCATTGGTTTTCCCCTTAAGATGTTTTGCTGTTGTGGACAGTGATACCACAACATTCTTGTATATATGAGGAGACCATGGTATTTTTCTATTAATCATTCCCAATTTGAGACATATCCTGCGAAAGGGAGCGCTATTAAGTGTCACTTGATTAATTCTGCTGGAGTTGATTTTTGTCTCTTCTAAACTCCCATAGCATTTCATCGGTCATGGTACCTACCATTTGTCACCTTCCTTACACCATACATTTTTATGCCTGTCATATTTTCTTTCCTGAAATAGTAAGTTGTTGAGGGCGGGAGGTAAATTTGATTGTCACTTTTGTGGTTTACATAAATAGCTACACAATGCTCAGTAAGCTTTCAGTATTACTGACAGAACAGATTCTGTCTAAATATCAGTGCCTGATTTTTTAAAAGTCTTCATAATTTGGCTCCAGTGGCCCATTTGTATTTCTCCTCTCTAAGAAGGAGCCTTGTTTAGGCAGGTAGTCTCTTAAACATTCTTTTTCAATCTTTTCCTAATGAATTTAGCTCACTTTCACCTTTTTCTTCTGTTCCTGTTGAATTTACTGTCTATATCAAGCATTTAGCATTTCAGTATATACTTAGGCAACTTACGCACAGTAAATTTTATTGGCTGAAGTATCTTATTTCATTATGATTTTCAAGTAGTTAAAGATTTTCATCCCATCTATATTGTCAGTGGTCTGATAAAATAAATAAATACATACGGATATGTTTGAGTAGATTTCTATAACTTTTCTTTTTGGTCTTAGGTATTTGTGGAATTAATGGAGCCAGAAGCACAGCTAGAGTCAGAGAGTTCAGAAAAATCACTATTTTTCTCACAGGAAGAAGAAGAATCCCAAGAACCAGAAGAAACAGGCATCAAGAACCCCCTTACAAAACCTGCTCTCACAGGGGATGTAGAAGGTTTGCAGAAGATTTTTGAGGATCCTGAAAATCCTCATCACAAGGATGCCATGCAGCTACTCTTGGAAGAGGATATTGTTGGGAGAAATTTGTTGTATGCAGCTTGCATGGCCGGGCAGAGTGATGTAATTAGAGCTTTGGCAAAATATGGTGTGAATCTGAATGAAAAAACTGCCAGAGGTATTTTGTCTTTCATCTCTCATCAGTATTATCAATCACTATCTAATGATACCATGTACTGTCATTATGGTTGGATAATTGGGATGTGCCTGTCTTATACTTTACATATGTCTGAGTGAAGGTATGCATGATATATACATATAAATATATCAATGTTGTTATTGTATAGCATAGTATTTAAGAACACAGACTTTACTGTTAATTAACTGTGTGATTTGGCAAGTTACCTAATCTGGTTTTTTTTTTTTGGAGACATTCTTGCTATATGGTTATGCTAGTCTTGAACTCACTAGGTAGCCCAGGCTGGTCTTGAACTCATGGTGACCTTCCTGTCTCAGCCTCCTGAGTGCTGGGATCACAGGCATGCACCACCACACCTTGTTTCCAACCTTTTAAAACATCTTTGTTTCTTGATTTGCAAAATGAAGATGATATTTTTATTTTCCTTATAGAGTGTCAGGAAGGTTAAAGAAGAGAAATATCACAGTGCTTGGCACATAGAAAATAGGTATATAGTAAATATACAAAATAATATTGATTTCTTTCATTTGAAGATTTATTAGTTTTTAGCAGTTATTATTTAATTCAATAATTAGTTTTTTTTCATGCAGATATGGTACATCGTCCTGGTACAAAGTAAAACAGTCATCTCCAGCAAATAAAAACTATAAATTCTCTTCACAGTCATATGGAGCATTTTAACAATTTGGTCATATGTTGAGCCGTAAAGGAAAGCTCAACAAATATCAAGTAATTTGTAGCATGCAGTCTTTGTCTCTGACCACCACAAAATAAAATTAGGAAAAGGTAAAAAAAGGATGACTGAAAATACTCTCTAATTTTGGAAACAAATACATACTTTAAATTTATTTATTTATTTGAGACAAGGTCTTGCTATGTAGCTCAGGCTGGCCTCCAGACTTGCAGTCCTCTTGCCTCAGTGTTTGAGTTTGGAGATTAAGGTGTGTACCACCATGCCCAGCTAAATACACACTTTATCTTTTTGCTTTTTTTTTTTTTTTTTGGTACCAGGGATAGAACTCTGGACCTTGTGCTTGCGAGGCAGGTGGCGAAAGCACTGAGCTAAATCCCCGGCCCTAAATACACACTTTAAATCATGTGTTTGTCACAGGAGAGACAATGGAAATTATGAATGTTTAAGTGTCAACAGGATCACTTACAGAATACAACTAAAATTAAAACCCTAGTTTAAAGCCAGATGTGTAATTGCAGCTCTCTGGGAGCCTGGGCAACTGAGTAACTTTAATGAGAGCCTGTTGCAAAATAAAAAATAAGAAGGGGCTGGAGATGTAGCTTAGTGTAAAAACCCTGGGTTCAATCCTCCCCAAAAGTTAGTTTAATGCATTTGTAATAATATAAGAAACATGCCCTCAGTATCATTAATTAACAGCATTATGGTCTTACAAATGACTCAAATTTATCTTTATGGGCAAATAGCACTCCATTGTGTATATTTTGTGTATTTTTTAAATCTATTGATTTGTTGGTGGGCTGATAGGCTGGTTCCAAAATTTAGCTATTATGAGTTGTGCTGTTATAAACATGAATATGTGTGTATCACTGTAATATATATCTTTAACTCTTTTGGAAGATACCTAGAAGAGGTATAACTGAGTCAAATAGAATTCTTATTTTTGGTTTTTTTTTCTTTTGAGGTATCTCCACACTAATTTCCATAGAAGTTGTACTAGTTTACATTCCCACCAACAGTGTAGAAGGCTTCCTTTTCCCCATAAACTTGCTAGTATTTGTTTTGTTCTGTACACTTGCCGTTTTAACTAAAATGTGCCATAGCAAGTTTCTTTTCTGGTCATGCTTATTTGGGGTTCTAAGTGCCTCCTGAATCTGGATGTCTATATCTTTCCAAAGCTTTGGAAAGTTCTTTGTAATCATTTCATTAAATACATTTTCTATTACATTACCCTCTTCTACATAGAAAATTTGTTAAGTTTGATCTTTTACCCAGCACTCGGGAGGCTGAGACAGGAGGATTGCTATGAGTTCAAGGCCAGCCTGGGCTACATAGTGAGACCCTGCCTCAAAAAAAAAAAAAAAAAAAAAGTTTGGTCTTTTAACTATGTCCTAGAATTCCTGCAAGTTTTGTTCATACTTTGCTTTTTTTTCTTTATTAGTATCTGTGTGTAATAATTCCTCAGCCTTCAAGCCCTGAAATTCTGTCTTCTGCTTGGTCCTGTTTATTGGTTTTCACTAAGTTTTTGATTTGATTTATTTATTTCCAGAATTTCTGATTGGCTTTTCTTCAGAATCTTTATCTCTTTGTTGTATTCTTCCTTAATACCCTACATTTTCTTCCTTAATTAATTAAGCTGTTTATTTGTGTCCTCCTTGAAATCATTAATGCTTTTATCAATTAGTCTTTTGAATTGGTTGGCATTTCATCAACTTCAATATCTTGTATCAGTTACTGGTGAAAAGTCATATTACCTTGTTTTTCATTCTTCTTGTGATTCTCTGTAGAGCTTTGTGCATCCACTAGGATGGATATCTTTTTCATTTTTATTTGAGGGTCTTAGTATCCAATCTTTTTTTTTTTTTTTTTTGGTACCGGGGTTTGAACTCGGTACCTTGTGCTTACAAGGCAGGTGGCAGCACCACTGAGCCAAATCCCCGGCCCAGTATCCAGTCTTTTTTTGAGGGCTAGATACCCACCACCACTCAGGGAGGAGACAAACTGAAGTAATGGTAATGGCAAAAAGACAAACCAGATATCAACATACAGTAAAAACCAATTAAAATAATTGACATACAGTAACCATTATGTCAACATTATAATCACCATTAATAATATCACCATTAACAATAGAAAAGAAATCAGCAATAATAGAGATAAACTAAAAGGCCAAAATTAATAAAGTTTAATAGTAATTATAATAAAAATGGAGGTGGGGGAAAGGGAGAATTGAAGAAAAATTAAAATTAAAAAAAGGAAAGTAAAATGAGGAGGAGAGAAAAGTGAGATAAAAATCCAGTTAAAGAATGAAGGAAAGTAAATAGAATTAGGTAAAACAAACTATTAGATGTAACAAAAAATTTAAAAAAAGGAAATTACAAGAAAAAAATCGAAAGAACACCACAAACCACCCCCCCAAAAAAACAAATAAAAAGAGAAGTGAGTCAAAAAATTTATCCACTTCAAGGGACAAAATGGATACAGTTTCTTTTCACAACGTGTAGTATTATAATCTGTCAGATATGAGGGAGGGAAAGTGGATTGCAGCTGGGACCTGTTGTGTTTCCACACCCACTTAACAGGCTGTTGTGTGTGAACACTGAGTCCTGCTCTCCCTTTCCAGCTGGGCGGGCCCTGTCCGTGCTATGTTGCCTGGCTCAGGGCTGTATTCACTCCATGGCCTTTAATGGCTGTATTCTGTGTACTCTCAGCCCGCTCTCTCCAGCCAGGTTGGAGCCTGTGGGCGGGTGAGGTGCACTTGTTCCTGAGCCTCCATGTGCATGTACCTAGAGACATGGCAAATGCTCACGCAGAAGCGTGTCCCTGAACTTGTTGCTAGGTGGGGAAAGCAAACAGAGCCCTGAGTTCTGTGCTGCAACCATGCAGACCACTAGCCATGTGTCAACTTCCTCAAGCCCGCCTGTTTCCTGGTATGTGAGTCGGGGGTTGTCATATGAATTTGGAAGCCTGGGTCTTGGTTTTCCAGGGTTCTCTTGCTCTGAGTAGCAAAAGTCCTGCTGCTGTGGCCACCTGTGTGTGAACACAGTGGAATAACACTGGAATCTCAGGATAGAGATATGGTGTGGATACCAGCCTCTAGGCAGGAGGTACTGTAACAGTAGCCCCAGTTTCAAGACGGTGCCAAAGTGTAGAAGCTTAGGCCATGGAGGGTTTACCATGTGGGCTCCTGCAGTACCGCTTTGTAAATTTTGGGCAACTCTCCAAACTCAGTTTGGGGAGTGTGATGGCTGGAGAGTCTCCTGTATAGTCTGCAGCAGCAGTGGGGACTACTGCTTACCTTTCGCTATCAGAAGTCCATCATGACTCCAAGATGATCCAGGCAAGAGACAGTTTTGAAGATGCAGGGTGCTTTGCTCTCTACGGCTCTATCTTGGTTTTTGCACTCTGCATGGATGTTGCCACTTGCTTGCTCTTTTCTAGTGTACTTTCTCAGTCCCTCTAGTAAAAGTATAGTTGTTTAAAGAATAAGTTGTGGACTTTTTTCTCTTTTTGGTACCAGGGATCAAACTCAGGACCTTGCACTTGTGAGGCAGGTGCAGTGTCGCTGAGCTTAATCCCTGGCCCTGGACTTTTTTTTGGAGGGATGTACTAGTTAGCTTTCCTGTCACTGGGACAGAAAACCTGACACTTGCAACTCCAGTTCCAGAGACCCAAAGGCATGGTGCCGGTTTTGGCCCACCTGGGCTCTGGTGAGGACCTCTTACTGGATGGCACATGGTAGGGGCATGTGCAAGAAGAAGAGATCACATGGTCAGACAGAAAGGCAGGTTAAGGGGCCAGGCTTGCTCTTTTTGTAACAGTCCTCTCACAAGAAGTAACTCATGGTCCTGAGAGAAGGATCCTACTTCCTTTTGATGGCCACACCCTCACTGACCCAACCAACCCCCACTAGGTACAGCCTCTGTGACCAGCACTTTCCATTGTATACTCTGGTGGAGGTAATGATATCTATCTCTTCGGGTTATTGGAAAGATTAAATGAAGTGCACACAAGGTGTCTTGTGCTCTGTAGATCATCTTACTAATTCATTGTTTTGGTCACGTTTTCTTGTGGTAGTACTTAGTACATGCTTTGGCCAGTTAAGTGAGTCATAAATGTATCCGCATGGGAAAGTATGGTGCATTGTTATAATTTTATTTTGTACCAGCATCCATTTTGAATATGTTTAATTTTCTCACACCAGAAACAAAGCTTAGTCACCCTTGACACCAGATCTACATTGTACCAGAAGGGGGCCAGCTGGTGGCCAGAGATAAAATCTTGGAGGCAGCTCTTCTGCCTAGAACACTGGACTCCTCACTTTTCCACTGCTTCCTTTTTAAAACAGACTGTTGAGGCATTTGCCCACAGATTTAAAGTTATTCACATCCTATTCATATATATATAGAATATATATATTCTATATATATTCTCTTATATATACTGCTAGTTGTCACACTTTTCTTTTTTCTACCTTTTTACTCCTGCCTTGCATGACTTGGGAAAGAGGGGGCCCCTCCTGACTCATTACACCCTCAGGATCTCTAAATAAAAGCCTTTGAACTTGGCTGGGGATTTAGCTCAGTGGTTTTGTCGCCTGCTGCTCAAGCGCAAGGACCGGAGTTCGATCCCTGGTACCAAAAACAAAAACAGAAAACCTTTGAACTTGTTTCCTAATGTGGTGGTGTATTGAATTTGCACCTTCCACTTGGAGAATTAGGGGCCACTCAAGGCTGAGTTTTCCCTGCAGCAGTGCTCATCGTCAGGCTCTTTTGTCTGGTGATGGTCAGGTAGTCATAAACTGGACATGGATCAGACAGGAGCCACAAGGACATCGCCACCCTGCAGGCTTCCTGTGTGAGAGAACTTCTAGTTGCAGATCACACAACAAGGCACTGGCAGGTCTCCCGCCAGGTGAAAGAGTATCCTGTGAAAGGTGCACTGTAAACCCCTACATCCACCTCCTCTTCATTTCCTGTTAGAGTAGGGTTGCTAGATGTCTTGAATCCCAGTTTAACTGGGGTCTCTCAAAACAGTAAGTTAATACAGTGGTCTTTGATTCAACTTTTACAGAATCAGTACGAAACGATTTTAAAGCTGCATCCTTTATTTTTCACCTTTACAATTCTACCCCAAGGTAGTCCCCTCAGTAAGTATAAGAAATTAGTTTTTAATTTAGTACGTCTTAATTTCAGCTTTAATTAAAATGATTAATTTTCAAACCAAAGCATTCGCAGTTGTAGTTAATTTTCATGGTTGTATTACTATTAATCTAGTTTGAGAGTTCTATGAAAATTCCTTAAAATCATAGGTTCAGTTGGTCCAAAATAGACGACTGCTGGGGAGCATGCCATCTCCCTCAGCTGATGTTGGGAAAGGGCTCAGGCTTCAGGCTTCCTGTGTTGGTATCTTGTGTCCATCATTATTGGCTGGGTTTCTTGGGAGAGTTTTTAAAAACTGATGGACTTTAGTTTTCTTACCTGTAAAATGAGAATTATAACAATTCTAATACCATACAGTTTATAAAGCTAAATGAGTTTGCTATATATGACACACTTAGTGGCTGGCCCATAGTAACTGTTTAATATTTGATTGTGATTATAATCTACTGCATAAAATAGCCTAGAATAATGTAAAGATTTGCCTTGAATTATGATGAGGTCATAAATAGATTCATAAAATACCAGAAGTGGAAAATGCATCTAATATATCCAATCTATTCATAGTTTAGCAACAGCATACACTGGAGAGTATCCATTGTTTATCTTTGTGATTGTGTGGCTCACTGGAAGCTGTGGTTCCCTGTTGCTGCCCAGACTTACCACATATTGCTTGCCTTGGAAAAGGCTGAGGATCAAAACTCCAAGTATGGTTTCGACTTAATGCCTGTCAGTTGCACAATTATAAAGTTGAAAAATCATGTTGAACCATGCTAAGTTGGGGATCACCCCTAGTCTATTTGACCAGACCATCTTCCTTTATTTGTTAGGGTACACACTCTTACACTGCGCTGCGGCCTGGGGTCGTTTGGAAACTTTGAAAGCACTAGTGGAGCTGGATGTTGATATAGAAGCTTTGAACTTCCGGGAAGAGAAAGCTCGAGATGTTGCTGCTCGGTACTCCCAGACGGAGTGTGTTGAATTTCTGGACTGGGCAGGTAAGGAAGCTCACATGGTATTAACAAACTGATTGGTGTTGATGGCAAGTGATGATAAACATTTCCAGCTTCCAGCTAGATGTTTTATTTGTAGATAAAACCACAGTCACTATTAGCAATAATAAAATTTGCCTTTCCCCCAGATGTTTTGCTATTGGCCTAAAACGTTGTGCTTAATAGGAACTGTGTATATTGGAAGCTTATTGATTTACTAATTTCTAACAACTTAATCAATAATTTTCTATAAGGCTACATGTATAACATATGTCCAAGGCTGTTTTCTGAGCAGCCCAGGCAAAGTGGAGCATTTCTTAAATGCTTAAAGATATTTCAGTAGCACATTTGATTCTACAGATAGGGAACATTATAATAGTGATTTAAGGGAGAAAATAAGAACCAAGAAGCATTATGTAAAGGTACAGTTCCCAATGAGAAATGTAATTGTGTTGTATACCTACAATGTACCAATAAAAGAATTTAATAAAAAAAATAGTGATTTAAAAAATATTTGTTTAGATAAAGTTAATCTGTAGTGTTAATAATCAGAAAATAAGTACCTTTGTGGCATGGGAGGATTTCTGGGATGTAACATCATTTTCTTAATTTAGTTGTTGGCTACATAGACACATTCATTTATGAAAATTCTTTGAGCTGTACACTTACAACGTTTTCACCTTTCTAGATGTATATTATACTTTAATATAAAGTTCAAAAAAAGTATATGTTACTTTGAGTGTTGCTAATATTTTGCTAATGCCTGCAACCCTGTAAAGCATAGCTTAAGGAGATTTCAGGAATGTAAACCTGTGTAACTTTGTATGTATGCAAACATCAGCTTAAAAACTAATACTTATAAAGTTCACTGCATTCATTCTGTATTGTTATCTGAATTCATGCCTTTAGCAAGCATTTATTGAATGCCTATTTTTGAATATGTCATTATTGTTGTAGGTACAATTGGTTGTTCTTGGCTTCTGGACATTCTTGGGTGATGATAATCTATAAACACACTTAACAGGTATATAACATTATCAGAAAGATTGTGATTAAGGGTGAACATTGGCAGATAGGCAGTCCATGCTATGGGGTTGTCAGAGAATGTGAAGTCAGCGTGTTGGGGTTGAGCTGGAGCTTGGAGAATGGATGGGACTTGAATATGCAATGGAAGAGAAAAGGATATAAGCACAATCTTAGAGTTGGGAATGAAAGTAGCATGGTAGGGACAGTGACAAGATTGCCTCACTGGAGGAATAAGTCATAGTTCAGCATAAGTGGAATAATAAAAATGATTAAGTACATGGCTTCTTGAGATTTCTTGAGTTAGAATAGTAGTGTCTTCACTTGAAACCTATATGACTTTGGAGAAAATATTTAAATTTGCTATATATTGGCTTTCTTTCTGGAAGAGGGAGCCAATAATGACTGAGGGTTGTGGTGAAAAGTAAATTAGGTGTTGTCAAACACTAACACAATACCTGTCATGAGGTCAGCACTTGAGAAATGCTGCTTTTGTAATTACAGCTAGACTATACTCTTCAATGCCAGACTAGGCTGTTTTCATTTTATTCCGGGAGCCACTGTAGTAAGTATGAATTCTTTCTTTAGTTGGAAAGAAATGCATTTGTGAAAAATTTTGGTAAAGATTATGGCAAAAGAATTATCAAGGCCCCCCAGAGAGTCATTTTGTCCTCAGAAAGTCCTCTCAATAGATTTCTTTTGTAATCTCTGTATCTGACTTAGCTACATTTTTGTATGCATATGTTTAGAATCTTTTACCTTGTGGTGGTTCTTCACTATTCTTCTTTAATTTGTGATGCTTAATTTTCTTAGAGGAAGAGCACTGGGGCACCTGGTTCAGGTACTCTTTCATTGTTGATGAGATGGCCAGCAGTTTGCAAAGCATTTGGTGAATGTCATAGAAGGATGAGGTATTTAGATCATTTTCAACTTTATCTAAAGTATCTTGTTTTTTCTGCGGAAAGGAGAAAAACAAATGGTAGAACTTATTTTAGTCCACATTAAATTTATATTCTGAACATGTAAAAAATTTTACTAAAATGCATACATTAATTCTTTATACAAAGAAAGGTTACTATAGAAGTCACCTATATAAGTACGGAATAAATACTTTTCTATATCATACAAGATTCTAGTCACCATCAAAAAATGTTTAATTGGTACTTTCTATAGTTAGAGTATTCTGAATATTATAAAAACTTTTCTTATAATGAATAAAGTGAATCACAATTATTTTATTTTTTGGTTTTTATTGGTACCGTGTATGTTTGTGGTACATAATATTGCATTTTAATCAGTTTTACTTCCACTTCCCCTCTGGCTCTCCCCTCTCCCCCATCCCCAGATCCCCTTATGTCCACATCATAGTCATTTTAAAAATATGAAAACATTTATGATATATAAATTGTTTTGAAGGTCAAGATTGTTTTCTTTTTGGTCAGTGGGCTTTTAAGGCTGGCTCAAACTGTGGTGCCATCTGTTGGCAAAGTGGCAAATTAGTTTAAGAATTCTATTTCCCAGGAAATTACCTAACATTGTAAATCAGTGTACAGCCCATTTAAAAAGTACATGCCAACTTTTGTACTTAGCTTTCTTAGATAAATCCAGAAGCATCTAAGCCACCTCTTGTCCCAATTCTTCATTCTTTTTTTTGATACCAGGGATCGAACTCTGGACCTTGTGATTGTGAAGCAGGCGGCAGAACCACTGAGCTAAATCCCAGGCCTCCAAGTCTTCATTTTATGAGGAAGCTAAGAGCGAATGACTTAGCTAAGGGCACAGAGGGCTTCACTTCTTATACATTCTGCACTACAGTTCACTGCTTTTTTTTTTTGATGTGAACTAAAAATTTTAAGGACCTTTTAATTCACTGCAGATTTGTTGAGCACTAGTGTGTGCAAACACATGGTAGATACAAGGAGAGGCTGCAAAAAGGAATGCCCTCCTCTTAAAAAAAAAAGAAATGGATAATTTTATGTTCCAAACACTTCTCAATTTTATAACTATCACACTTTGAATCATGAATTCACCTTTCTTTGGTGCTTCTTCCATTTCATCCACAGGTAGTGCACAGATAAAACAGACATCATTAAAAAGAGAGCTTGTGCTAAAGTAAAAATGAAGTGTAGACAAGTCTGAAATATGTCCCAGGTAACAAAGCTGCGGCACAGCTTGGTCAGAGGGTGAGGTGGACACTGAGGCCGGAAGGTCTTAACCTGGAGATGGTGAACTTCTTCCGGGAAGATTTCCCACCCCACTTTTGTCCATGCTGTCCCATCGCAGATGCAGAGGCTGCCCTTGAAGAGGAAGATAAACAACAGAGAGAAAGTCAAGGATGCTACTGCATTGGCCATCTTTCTTTCTCAGTTGGGAAGCATGTCTGCAGTTAAAAAACTGGTCACAGACAGAGCAGAAACATGTTCAGTGATGGCTATTATAACATACCAGTCATAGTGACATCATAAAAAGCCACAGATGTCACCTAACCAATCACCTTAGCTTTCTTACAGATACTTTTTGTTGCTTTTTTTGCTTTGAGCATCTCCAGTTTTCTTTAAAATGAAGAATGTATTAATATTTTGTTAGCTAATACAGTCAATCATTAAAGTGTACTCATATTAATAGAATCTCATGGAAAAAGTTTACTCACATTTCCTCAGAGTTGATGAGATGCTGCCACGTAGTGAATGAGGAGTAAGGTGACATGGTATATGGAAAAAGACAAGATGGTGAGGTGGTATCACATGTGACAGAAAGAAGGGGTACAGATTTTGCTTTTAAGGAGCTTACAGTCTATAGGTAAAAGCAAAAGCCAAAGTAATAATAAAATTATAAAAGAAGTGAAATGAGATCTAAATAAAATAAAAAACATGTAACTGTTGAAAGAGCAATGAATTCTACTTGGGAAAACAAGTTTCATGAAAGTATATTTGATTTGGACTTGAAGAATGAGTAGAATTTTGGTAGGTGACAGTGCAGAGAGCATCTCAGAATTACCAAGACATTCTGTGTAAACATTCATACATGAATGTTTATTGAGTGCCTATTACAGGCTAAATACTGTACTAGGACTGGAGAGTACATATACATCTCAGAACAAAGCAGAAAATCAGAATATTTACCTTCATGGAGCTTGCGACTTAGTACAGAATATAATTATATCTATATTATCTGTGGAGTACAGTGGAGAAAAATAGAATCGTAAGGGTACTGAGAAGTTGCCAGCAAGCGAATCAGTATGGTTTTTTGTTTTTGTTTTTTTGTGGTTCTGTCACACTGAGCTACATTCCCAGCGCTTGCGGTCTCCCCCCCGCCCCCTCTCTGTCTGTCTGTCTCTGTCTTTTCTGTCTTCCTTGCTTTGTTCTAACAGGGTTTTGCTAAGTTGCCCAGGCTGGGCTCAAAACTGCTCAGCCTTCTAAAGCACTGGGCTTATAGACATACACCATCATGCTCAGCTGTGTTATTTTTTGTTTTTTGGTTTTTTTGGTACCGGGGATCGAACTTGGGACCTTGCGCTTGCGAGGCAGGCGCCAGAACCACTGAGATAAATCCCTAGCCCTTTTTTTTGGAGTGAAATTAAGAGAAACATTTTTTTTCTTTTTTCTTTTTGGTGCCAGGAATCGAATTCGGGTCCATGTGCTTGCGAAGCAGGTGGCAGAACCACTGAGCTAAATCCCCGGCCCAAGAGAGACATTTTTGATAAGGCAAGGGCTGAGAAGTGACCTGAAGGAACTGAAGAAGGGAGCTCACATGGGTGGGGCTGGGGCCTAGGGAGTAGGGATAAACTATGGATAGAATCTCTGAGTGAATACTGGAGGAGATAAAGCTGGAAAAATAGTTCATGGCTATATTGATCTTAGAGGGCCCCATATTTTGTTCAGTTGGCAGTATGGAATAGTTTACAGAGTTTTGAGTAGTGACAAAATAATAAATTTATTGAGTGCTTCACTGTGTACAGGTACTTTGACTTTGCTGAGATATTTGGATACGTTATATATACACCATATGCTATACTACATTATGCATTGTACTGTATACTATAATATATGGTACTATAATCCTCACAGTTGCTCTTTGAGGACTATACTAAGATACTCCCATTTTACAGATGAGAAAACTGAGGTCATGAATGGTAAGGTATGGTGGTAATTAGAGAATGCTTGCAAATAGGCTCCTTTCTCTGCCAGCTTATCCACCTAAATATGTGCTTTGAATGAAAAGTGTTCTTGTTATGCGGATGCAGCTTTGTGAAAAGCCCTTTCATTCCTTTTCCAACAAACTTATCCCCTAAATTCTGTCTTGTATTGAAATTTTGAATTCACCAGTGACTTCAGGTTACCCAACTAGAAGAAGCAGAGCCTAAACTCTGGATTCCAGTGTAGGAAATTAATTATGCTGGCAACATGAAAGACAGATTTGAAGCTGTGAAGAGTTGGAAGCAATAAGACCAGTTAGCTAGTCCATAATTATCAATACTACTTCAATAATGGGCCAGAATTTGACAAAGGAAGGTACTTTTATGATGTTCAAATGAAGCTTAAAGAGATTTTTAGGGGCTAAAGGTAACAGAGCTTTAGCATGATTTCATCCAGTCTCTGAAGTATTCCTGTTTGGAATTTCATGGCATTTTTATGTACCGACAGTGGTAGGCCAGATAATGTCTGTAAAGGTTCAGCTTCCAATCACTGGAAACTTTTTTTTTTTGGTACCGGGGATCGAACTCGGGTCTTTGTGCTTGCGCAGCAGGTGGCAAAACCACTGAGCTAAATCCCCAGCCCAGAAACTTTTAATATTATATGACAAAAAAGACTTTGTAGATGTGATTAAATTAAAGATTTAGAGGTGGAGAAATTGCCCTGTCTTACCTTGGTTAACACTAACTGTTAATCAGTGTCTTTATAGAGGGTTATAGAGGGATACTTGATAAAGAAAAGGTGATATGATAATGTGAGAAGAGAGTGAGGTGATGTGTTTGGAAGGTATAAAGAGGGAGCCACAAGCCAAGGAGCCCAGACAGGTACTAGAAGCTGGAAAAAAGGCAAGCAAAGATTTACCCTTTAGAAACTATCCCCCTCCAGTGGTGAAGCTGATTTTGGACTTCTGACTTTCAGAACTATAAAAGAATAAATTATTGTTGTTTTTAGTCACGAAGTTTGTGATAATTTGTACACAGTTCTTTTTTTTTTGTACCAGGGATCGAACTTGGGACCTTGCACCTGCGAGGCTGGCGGCGGAATCACTGAGCTAAATCCCCAGCCCTTGTTATAATTTGTTATAGCAGATGTTGTAGGGTTTACCAGGGAATAGGTTTAATACAGGACACATAATTTATAGGATTTTTAAAATAATATTCACCCAAAAGTCAAGTGAAAAAGAGCGCAGAGATCTCTCTGTGCGCTGGAGATCCAAAGACTCCAGCTGAGGGCCTGGGGACCAGGCAATGTCCCCTATGAGTCTGCATCAGAAGGCTGAGGAGTCTCCGATGGAAGGGGCCAGTCCTGAGGGCTAGAGAGTCTATGTAGAGAATCAGGAGATGATGCCCAGGTGAAGGGGAAGACTGGGGCCCCTCCGAAGAGAATAGCAGGCAAAGCTCAGCAGCTTCTGCCCTTCTGAGGGTAGAGGTAGGGGGGAGGTGAGATGCTGTTTGGTGCCTAGGGCAGCCCCCGTAGGGGAACCGCAGTGGAGGCCTCCAGGACTCGGGAGCAAGGCCCTTCTGGGGAAAATCAGCAGCATGCAATCTTCCTTTCCCGTTCTCCTTTTATGTGGCAATAATCTTCAGGTGGGTCTTCCACACACAGGAGCGTGCTGATTCAGTTCAGCTGGGCATTCCCACGCAAGCTGACCATTAATTAATCCACCAGAGAGACGTGGAAAGTTGTATATATTTTGGTACCTGAAAATGGGTCACTTCTATAACAAATGTGGAAGTGGCTTTGAAATTGAGTAATGGTTAGATGACTGGAAGAATTTCAAGCTGCATGATAGAAAAAGCCAAGATTGTCCCGAACAATCTGTTGGCAGAACTATGGACATTAAAGATACTGCTGTTGAGGTCTCAGAAGGGAGTGAGGAGCACGGTAGAGAAAGCCTACTTTGTATTAAAAAACACATAAATTATCACAAACAGAATGGTAGAAAGTGGAGAACATGTTATTGGAAACTGCAGGTAAGGCAGTCTTTTACATAGCAGCAGAAAGCTTAGCTGTAATATTCCTGCCATTATGTGGGTGTCTTTTTTCTTTTGTACTGGGGATCAAACTCACTCAGGTCCTTGCACTTGTGAGGCAGGCAGCAGAACCCCTGAGCTAAATCCCTGGTCCCCCTGCCATTATATGGAAAGCAGAACTTGCAAGGATTAACCTGGATATTTAGCTGAAGAGATTCCCAAGCAAGAAAGGTTAATCTGATTTGTTTCTTGATGTTTATAGAAAACTGTGAAAGAGATAACTTGAGGGAAGAACTATTAAGCAAAAGTGAAAGAGGGCTTGATGATTTGGAAAAGTCTCAGCCTATCCAGATCACAAAAGGCACGGCTATGTTTGGAACAGTTTCCACAAAGCCCCATATGTTAAGGCTTGATTCCCAGCTTGGTGCTCTTGGAAATTTGTGGAACCTGTAGTGGGTGGGGCCTAGTGGGAGGCTTTCCAGTCATTGGGGGTGTACCCTTGAAGGGGCAAATGGGGCCCCAGGTTTGTCTTCTGCTATTCACTTGCTGCTGGCCATGGGGTGAATGGCTTTGCTCTCACATGTTCCTTTCTATAATATAATGCTTCACCAGAGACCCTAAAGCAACAGAGCCAACCAGCCATGGACTAAAGCCTCTGAAACTGTGAGCTGAAGTAAACCTCTCTTCATAAATGGATTATCTTAGGCATTTTGTTATAGTATCAGAAATCTGACTAACATAGAAGCTAAAATTAAGAAATTCACTGTCAGGAAAGTATGCTCTGGAGAGAAAGCCAGCAATATGGCGAGATGTCTTTTTGCTAGTGCTGCAGACATTAGGAGTGAGGCTTGTGGGTTCTCTCAGCTGTCTCTCCAGAAGCCAGGGGTAGAAATAAGATTATCCATGAAAGACCTGTGGAGGGGACTCTTGTTTAATAAGTGAATCTCTCTGATGTGCCAGGAGACTCACCTTGTTTTTGAGAATGTTATACCAGAAGAAACACTGCTTTAGGCAAACAAAGAGAGGACAAGATGAAAAAAGGATACTGGACTCCCAAACATGTGTAGGCAGGGAACAGGCTAATAAAACTATTCAGTTGCAAGCACATGATACATTTCATGAGAAAGGAAGGATGACTGAGCAGATGAAACCTCAGGTCCCCAGGGCAAAGGCTCAGGACCCAAGGGCAGAGTCTCAAGTCACAGAAGATTATTCCCAGACCTTGGGACCTAATGGAATTGGTCTTGTTGTATTTCATATTGTCTGGGACTGGTAATGCCTTTCTTCCTTCCATTCTCTCCCTTTTTGAATGGCAGTGTCTATAACTAATTCTATTCTTGTTCTACTGTTGTTTAGAAGAAGATAACTTGTTTCTTCTAGTTTAACAGGTCCATGGATGAAGAAGAATTTTGCCCCAGGATGGCATACTCAAAAAGTCTCACCTATAAGTTTTTTTTGTTTTTTTGGGGGGGTACCGGGGATAGAACCCAGGACCTTCCACTTGTGAGGCAGGCCATGGATCCACTGAGCTAAATCCCCATACCTTCACCTATAAGTTGTTTAGATGATGTAGAGCTGAAGGTTTGAGGCTTCTGAGTTGTGATATTTAAATGAGAGTTTGGGTGGGAGTTGGTATTGTGGTAACATTTGGGGGAATGAATGTATCTTGCATTTGGGATAGATGTGAATTCTGAGGGAGCAAGCGGGAAGACTGTGGTAGGGTTAATGACAGCTCTTAAAGATATCCAAGTTCTAATCCTGCCTGCAAATCTTACTCTATATGACAAAAAGGGCTTCACAGATTCTTAAGATTCTTTGTTTTTCGAGACAGGACAGGGTCTCACTATGTAGCCCAGGCTGGCTTTGAACGCACAGTGATCCTACTGCCTCAGCCTCCCAAGAGCTGCCTTCTTAAAATTCTTGAGAGATTATCCTGGATTATCCAGGTGGGACCCTAATGTAATCATGGTGTCCTTATAAATGGAAGGTAGAAGGTTTGACAAAGAAGAGAAGGTGATTTGCTGATGGAAGAGATCAGAATGATATATGTGAAGATGGAGTAAGGGGCCACAAGCCAAGGAATTTAAGTAGCCACTGGAAATTAAAAAAGACAAGAAATACATTCTCTCCTCAGAGTTAGCAGAAGGAACCAGCCCTGACAACATGTTGCCTTTAGGTCAATTTAGGTAAATTTCAGATTTCTGGCCTCTAGAAATGTAAGAGGATAAATTTCTGTCATTTTAAGCCACCGAATTTGTGGTTATTTAATGTAGCAGCCTCACAAAACAAATACATCAACATTTAAATTAATTTGGGACTAATCTACAATTATAGCATTCAGTTTTTCTGTCCAGGAATATGGTAAGCACCTCTATTTGAGTCTTAGTTCTCTCATTAAAGTATTAGTTTTATTTAAAAAGATCTTACAAATTTCGTGATAACATTACTGTGAATGTAATTATTTTAAGTACTTTTTTAAAAGAAGAAAACTTAAAAAAATTTTTTGTGTGAAATATTAAGAGTAAAGCAAAGATCAGTTTGTCTATTGGAAATATTTTTTGTTGTTTCTTTAGAGTAGACATTTTAATAGATAGGTTCTCTTTGGGATCAGGTCTCATGTTTTATATTTCCTTTGTTCTTCAAAAATTTTAGCACAATTCTAGGAACATAATGAGTGCTCCTATGTGATGTGCTGGTTGAGCATTATTTTTCTGGAATTCAGCGAAAACAACCACAGTGAATGTCTTACACATAATCTTTGTAAAGTTCTGGATATGTAATGTACTTTAAAAAGAGTTGAGTGCTTTTAAAAATCTTTGTTTTATCATTGTGTGTTTTGGTGTCCTGTTCTTTTAGATGCCAGACTGGCTTTGAAAAAATATATTGCAAAAGTTTCCTTAACCATTACTGACTCAGAAAAGGGACCAGGGAAGCTCCTTAAGGAAGACAAGGTACTGTATTGTGATTATTGTTCTGAAAGTCTTTTGAGAATTTTGTCTTACATCTTAATTTCTACATTAGTGTTCTAGAGGTAGGTGATAGTCTTCTTCCTTCCTCCTGTTTCCTCTCCTCCCTCCTGCCCTCTATTCTCATTCCCCAATTTCTTCCATCTCTCTGTCCTTTCCTTCATAAACTACTGGTAAGGGATAGTCTGATCTGACAGCAGGATGAATGTTAGAAATATAGTGTTGAGTGGAAAATAATCACTAAAGACTACATGGATTTCTATAAAGGTCAAAAACAAACAACACATTATATTATTTAGGGATACCTACATATGAGGGTAAAACTATTTTAAAAAACAAAGCTTTTCTTTTCTTTGTTTTTTTTGAGACAGGGTCTCACTATGTAGTTCAGGCTGGCCTTGAACTCGCTATGTAGCCCTGAGGTTGGCCTGAACTTGCAGTAAACCTCTTGCTTCAGCCTCCCAAGTTCTGGGATTATAGGCACCTGTCACCAAACCCGAAAAAATACAAGGAAAGTTTATTAAGAGATTATACTTATCTCTTGGAGGCAGGCAGTGGGGAGTTGGAGAATATGAACATTAATTTTGATATGTCAACTTCATTGGATTAAGACACGCCTAGCATGACCTTGGATACTATATATTGTCCTTTGCTCATTCCTGTCCCGCACTCTTCCCCTGCTCTGCTTCCTGGCTGCCATGAACTAAGCACCTTTGCTTTTCCATGCCCTTCTGCCATGATGTTTCTGCCTTGCAGCCTGCTGATCATGTACTGAATCTTCTGAAACTCTTAAGCTAAATTAATCCTCTTTTTTAAGTTGTGGTTTTGGGGTATTGTGTCTCAATGACAAGAAAGCTGACTGACACAGAAAATCAGTACAGAGGTGTGGGGTGGTGGATGTGACTACCTGACCATGTGGTTTGGAAGCCTTCAGACTGGTCTGCTAGAGGAGTTTGGAAAGGTGGTGAGATGTGGGCTAGAGAAGCCTTAGAATGCAGTAAGCAGAGCCTATGAGTGACAGGCTGGAGCTCAGAAGACCACAGAGCTGCCAGGCATGGTGCACATACCTGTAGTCCCAGAACTTGGGAGCCTGAGGCAGGAGGATCATTGTGAGTTTGAAGCCAGCCTGGGCTACACAGTGAGTTCAAGGACAGTTTGAACTAAATAGCAAGACCTTGTCTCAAAAAAAAATTTAAAAAAACATATAAAAAAGGCTGGATATGTGGCTCAGTGCAAAAGGCCTGGGGTTCAGTACAGGAAAAAAAGAAGGCCAGAATGCTAACAAGAATATGGATGGTTGGGCTGGGGATTTAACTCAGTGGTTCCACCGCCTGCCTCACAAGTGCAAGGTCCTGAGTTCGATCCCCAGTACCAAAAAAAAAAAAAAAAAAGGATGCTAAAAGCCAGGCTCAGGAGCTTTCAGTTGGGAACAAAGACTCCATTGGTATTTGTACTATAGGCCATGTGTGTTATACTCTGGCAGAAAATTTGTCTACATTTTGGCTATATGATGAGACTTTGCAGGAGACTCAGATTATAGATGGTGGACTAATTTATCTTTTGGAGGAAATTTCAAGACAACTGAACATCCAAACTGTAGCATGGGTACCACTTGTTGGTTTTTCATTATGTACTGCAAACATGTACTAATAAAAATTAAAAAGTTAAAAAAATATTTTCTTGAATGTATATATTTGATTGGATATTAAACAAACCAGCATCATCTATTATCTCCACAAGATTACACGAGTCAACTTGTTAATATAGTAGTTAGTAGGGCCCATATTTTAATTCACTCGTTAGGATTCTAGATCCTTTACTGTAAGTTCACCTACATTATACCACAAATCACATGCTGAGACACAGCCATAGTGTTAGCACCTTTGCCTAAATGTCACTTGCTGTGATGTTCCCAGAAAGTACAGGTTGGCCAGGCCTCTCTACCCACTCAGGCAGTGATGCTACTGGGCCCTGCCTAGCAGAAGCTGGGTCACAGCCTCCATGCTCCATCTTCTCCTTGTCCATTTTCTGCTTCCTGATGTCTTGTCTGATGGTTTCCTGGTTTATGTCCTGGAAACTGGTGATATTACCTGCTGATGTCTTAAAGGCTGTAAGGGAAACTGTCTCCTTGCTAAACTTTGTCCCCAAGGATGGGCATGTGGAACCTCAACAGGGTTGTCTGGCCTTTCTGAAGCACAAGTTATTCCCAAAGAATAAGTCAGGTAACACTGAAAACCACTGGGTCCAAACAGGCTGGACTGTTGAACAGTCCCAAGGGTCTACATGAAGCGAAGATCTTTCAACAACATTTTTGGAATATTCTAGAATTGCAAAATATGCTGGCAGAGGTCAAAGTTCCAAGTCACTACCCTGTTACGTGGGGGAGGAAGCAATAGCCCCAGGCTCAGCTCCAGTCTTGAGTAGGCTGATGAGCCCTTGTCACATGTTAGTTCTTTTGTGCACACAAAGATAAGGTGTTTGTACCAAGTCTCAAAATCTTCACAGTTTCTGTTGGACATACTTTCATTTAGGAATGAAGGAAAATTCTTCTATTTTTGAGTCATTCTTTTGTCAATTCTGTAAAATTACATGCAACTTTATAAATATTTTTATTTATATAAATATTAAGATATAGTTTTATAAATATCTAATACTCTGCTAATTTGAATTTGAACTGTAAATTTCAAGTATTCTGTTTTTGGGATTTTAATGTATTTTTATTCTTTATTAAAAAGGAAAAATTGATATTCCATGTTCCTGGTATCTCCAGTTTCCTAGGGTCTCCATAACACCTTCAGTACATTCCCACTGCTTCACACATGTCCTCATAGAGACTCCTTGATTGCCTTCCCAGGTCTTTCTTTGAAATCTAGGTGGAACCTTCCCTGACTCTACAAATTCTTGTATTCTGCATGCCTGACAAACCAGCATCACATGGACAATGCCAAGATCTGCTTTTCTAGACTTTGTGTCCTGGATATGGAGCTACAGGACCTAAAGTTTGCCCTGCTGGGTTTTGATCTTGCTTTGGTCTTATTCTTTTCTATCTACCTATTCTTCCCTTTTGGAATGGGACTCTTGCATTGTACCTTGGGATTATATAACTTGTTTTTAATTTTTATAGTTTCACAGCTAAGAATTTTCCTTAAGTCTCAGAGGAGACTTGGACTTTTTTTAAAAAAAATGCTGGAACTGTGGAGGTTTTGGGGAAGGGATTATTGCATTTCCAGTTGTACTCAGGATAGTTGTATTATGTTAGGTGGAATTGTGAACTTGCTATTGTCTTTATTTGGAGATTAGGTGTGGTTTAGGGAGATATGTTTGGGTGATATTGAGAAGGGGTGGATTATGATGATTAATTTTGATATGTCAGCTTCACTGGATTAAGAAATGGCTAGCTGTTTAGTAAAGCATACTCCTGGTTTTGTCAGATTGGTCATGGAGTTGTGGTCTTGGGTACTGTATATGGTTCCTCTCCCAGTCCTCTCTGGCACTCTTCCTTCTGCTTTTTGCCCACCATGAACTAAGCAGCTTTGCTTTGCCATGCCCTCTGTCGTGATGCTTCTGCCTTGGAGCCTACTGATCGTGTACTGGATCTCCTGAAGACGGGCAAGCTCTCCTGTGAGCTAAATTAAACCTCTCCCTCTTTAAGTTTTGGGTGTTGGGTATTGTGTCTCAGCAATGAGAAAGCTGACTAATACAGGGAGGGACACAGAACTTGTGTTAGTACTACTGGCAGTTTCTTTCATTGCTTAGTAGGGTCCACTGTTACTCATTTCATTATTTTGCTTCAAATCTTAGCTATACATTATGCATTCTAGTATATATACATATATTATATATTTTTAATATAACAAAATTTCCATAATGGGGAAAAAGTTGAAGCTATAAAGATAGCTAATGGTAAAGCCAACTTGCCATATTATCATATCTAATTGCCTGTGAACTATATTGATTTTGATGTACATGAATTAAATATGGTCAAAGTATCCTGTGTTTTAGTTTTAAATTATTTCATGAAAAGTGTTCTGTGAATTTTCTCTGACATAATTTAGATGAAAGAGAATTAGCTATTGCTAAAAGGAAATAAGCAAGTCTAAGAATTTGATAAATTACACATTGCACTTGAATCTAAAAATCACTCTACAAAATTTCTTATGAGGGCCAGGGATTTAGCTCAGTGGTTTCGCCGCCTGCTGCACAAGCGCAAGGACCTGAGTTCGATCCCCGGTATCAAAAACAAACAAACAAACAAACAAAAAATTTCTTGTGAAACAAACAAAATATAGAAAAAGTTCTATCAAAATAGCTACTGGAGCCATTAGATCTGCAAAACAAAATTTTCTTGGTACAAAGGAATAGTGTTTTTTTAAACTAGTTGCTAGAAAACCTTTTAGCTTTAATTTTTAGAAACTTGGTTATCTGAACAAGAAAATGTATACATACAGTAATAATCAGAAAAAACAAAAAAATATAAAACAAACTTAATAGTTTTCTCTTTTCCATTCACTTTTTTCAGCATACTTCTGTATGTATCACTGCTCATTATTTAATAGCATGAGAAGACATACCATTATTTATTCATTTCTCTTTATTCTTATAAACCATAGTACAATAAACATCTTTTTCTTCTCTACTTTTTAATTTTTTGATTGACATATTATATTTGTACATATTTATGAGGTATAGTATTATAAACATCTTCAGACATCAGAAGTTTACTGCGCACGTGCAAAAGGCGAGCTTTTCAGTGGAGTAGAGCTTTTCTCAAATTTCTTGAACTTTTCCTGCAGTGAACTATCTGACAGGGAATAAAGTATCAGCATTGTCTATTGAGTTGCATGCAGCTCCTACCATGTACCTATTCTTTTCCAGCCTTTGCAAGCTTTTGTTTTGTGACAGAGTTCAATGAGAATAAAGAATTAGGGAGAAAGTGTAAACTGGTGCAAGGGTTCTTGAATCTTGATGGTGAGTTTTAGTAACTCACCTTCCACTGATGTCAGAGCAGTACTTTTCAGTTTAGTTTCCACCAGCCACATGTGGCTATTTAAGTTTGAATTATTTAAAATTAAATAAAATTTAAAGTTCAGTTTCTCAGTCACACTACCCACATCTCTAGTATTCAATAGCTGAGTATATCTAATGGATACTACCCTGGGCAGAGCAGATAGAGAACATTCCCATGCCCACAGAAGCACTTGATAGAGAAACTGTAGAGTTTATTTTTCAGTAAATAAATGGAAAGTAAATTCTTTATTTTTGTTCCTAGAACACCATCCTCAATGCATGCCGTGTAAAAAATGAGTGGTTGGAAACTCATCCAGAAGCTTCCATTAATGAGCTTTTTGAGCAGAGAAAACACTTGGAAGATATTGTGACCCCTATCTTCACAAAAATGGCTACATCCCGTAAGTATTAGGTAAAGATAGTTTGAATGTCAGAAAAGATGAGGATTAGGTTCAATGTTATTGAAGGTACTGTGTTTTTAGCAGTCTTCTTAAGCAGGCATCAACTTTGTTAGAAGCACTAACCCTGTGATACAGCTCCCATTTCATTATTAGGAATAACTAGTAACTAGATTCTTTTATAGGAAATGCCCAGTACCAATCTTGATATTGTCATCATCAGTCATTACATTTTCTATGATTACTGTCTTTGATTTTGACCAATGATTCTCAATAGAGAATGTCCTCCTGGGAGAGAGGCAGAATTTGAAAAAGAATTTTCAGTGTTATAATTCAGTATATTCACAAAGTTATATAATTACCACATTTTAGTTCATTTTACTACCCCCCAAAGAAACCCTACACCTGCTAAAAGACACTATATTCCTCTCTCCCCCAAGCTCTGGTAATGATTAATCTGTTTGTTCCCTATGAATTTGACTCTTTTGAATATTTGAAAAATAGAACAATAAAATGTGCTGCCTTTTGTGGTTGGCTTCTGTCACTTAGTATAATGTGTTTAAGGTTCCTCCATTTTGTAACTTGTATCAGTCCTTCATTCCTTAGTAATATTCCATTGTATTGATACAAATTTAATCCATCTATTAGTCAGGGAACATTTTTTTTTTTTTTTTTTTGGTACTGGGGATCGAACTGGAGCCCTTGTGCTTGCACAGCAGGCGACGAAACCACTGAGCTAAATCCCTGGCCCAGTCAGGGAACATTTGTAATGGACATGTTGTTGTTTTGTGTTTGGCTTGGGTTTTTTTGATACCGGGACATGAACTCGGGACCTTGCGCTTATGAGGCAAGTGCTGGAACCACTGAGCTAAATCCCTGGCCCTCATCAGGGAACATTTGGATTTCCATTCTTTTGGCTACTCTGGATAATGCTGCTAAGAACTGTTGATATTTGTGTGGCCACATATTTTCATTTTTTTTGTTGTATAAATAAAAGAATTGCTGGATCATATGGCAACTTTTTGTCTAACCTTTTGAGGAACTGACAAACTTACATTTTAAATTCACATAAGCAGTACATGAGGATTTCAATTTCTCCATGTCTTTGTCAACGTTTGTTACTGTCTTTAAAAAATATTTTTCACCATCCTAGTGGGTAAGTAGTGGTGTCTTACTATAGTTCTGATTTGCATTTCCTAATTATTACTAATAAACATCTTTTCGTGTGTTTATTGGTCACTTATTTTTTTTGAAGAAATGTTTATTTTTGATTTCTATATCAGGTTGTATTTTTATCATGGGAGTTCTTTATTGTATATATTGTGTATACAAATCCCTTATCAGAAATATGATTCTGATATTTTCTCCCATTCTTTGCATTGTCTTTTCATTTTTTAAATTTTTTTAGTTAGAGTCTTACCATACTTCCCAAGCTGGCCTTAAACTCACCATCCTTCTATCTCAGCCTCCTGAGAAGCTGGTTATCTATGTGTACCACTATGCCCTCCTCATTTTCTTAACTGTCTTTTGAAGGACAAATGATTTTTATTGTGAAGAAGTCCAAATATATTTAATTTCCTTTTGTTGGTTGTCAGTTTAATATTTCAAAAATCATTGCCCAATCCAAGTTTACCAAGACTTAGTTCTACATTTTCTTCTAAGAGTTTTTATAGTTTTAACTCTTACATTTATCTCTGTGATCCATTTTGAGTTTTTTTTTTGGTGTGAGATGGGGTCCATTTTCCTTGTTTTGCATTTGGATATCTAGTATCTAATATTTTTAGGTTCATCAAAAGGGGTCATGGATTTTAAAAGTTTCAGACATTTAACCCAGTGTAGGTAGTGTGACAGAATATCACATATGAGATAAGAAAGTGACCAGTACCTATGTGGCTGATTGTAATTAAGTCTGTATTAAGGCATGGTAGAAAATAAGATTGCAAGCAAAAGGTCCTGAGTTCGATCCCCAGTACCAAAAAAAAAAGATTGCAAAGTTAATTTGTGATCATTGTATTTTTAAAGCACTGAATTGTAAACTTAGAAGTTTGGGCTTTATTTTGTGGGGACTGTGATATCATTAAAAGCCTTTAGAGTAGAAGAGAAGAGGGATGAAGTAAGATTAAGAGGGATTAAGTAATCTGGCTTTTCTCATAAAATGGATTGGAGGGAGAGGAGACTCAGAAAGTGAGATCAGTGTATTCCAGGAGTGAGATGATTAACCTGAGTTATTGGTTAGATGATTCGAATCCCACCGGCACCACTACCATGGGCCTTGCTCAACAACCCTCTCTCCCTCCCTCTCTCCTCTGAAGAAAAATTGCCCTTCCTCCTAAGTCCCCTCGGTTACTACATCCCTTCTAAGTACTTTCACTGAGGTAAGATTTAGATCTTAATAGAACCTCTGAAATGATCCTACATTTTACAATAAAATAACAAAAACTTAGAGGTTCGGCAATTTATTCAGTTATCCTGGTCCATAGCCAAATTAGGAACAATAACAGCGATTATATGGGAAATATAATCTCATAGCTATATATATATATATATATATATATATGGGGAAGAATATTTGAACTGATATACCAGTAACGGCAAGATTCAACTAATGGCTGGTTTCAGCTGGGACATACTTATTTCATGCCCATTATTTTATTTATTTATTTATTTATTTTGGGGGGGAGTGCCGGGGATCGAACTCAGGACCTTGCACTTTCGAGGCAGGCACCAGGACCACTGAGCTAAATCCCTGGACCCCATTATTTTAAAAACTGGCTTCATTTTGTTTTTTATCACAAGCTAATTAAATGTAATTTAAAAAATCTCTTTTCTTTCAGGTCAAGCGAAAATATCAAATCTATTATAAACTAAGCCATAGCCAGAAGAGAAATCAAGATTATACCTTCTGCTGAACATATATTTTGTAAAAGGCCACATTTTCTTCTAATATCAGTAAAGACAAACCTATTCATGCCAATTGAAGTCAGGAAAATCAACATGAAATTATATCGAATGTTCAAGATTCAGTCACCCTTGCTTGGTTTTACCAGGTTCAGAGTGTTTCTGCCAACACCCCAGTCTTGTCTCTGGTCCTCCAAGTGCAGCCCCATATGAGTTTCAGGCACTCCTTCAGGAAAGCACTTGGGTACAAATCACTCGCAAAGACCACATGGGGTCTTTAGAAACCACGTAGAGAGTCTCATGATTTTCTGTGTAACTGAGACAAAAATTTCTATTCAAATGGAGGGTTCCATTTTAAAAAGACATATTTGGTTATTTCCAGAGGAAAAAAATTTTGTTCTTGCGCTTTCAAAAAGAAATCTTACAAATGACATTCTGGAGTAAGGAAATATTAAGAATTGTTTAGATCAGGGTCCTCAGGCTATAACTGTTACTTTTTTATGTTCAAATTAAAATCCACCTGTAAGTTGGATCTAGTCTCTGAGTAAAACCCATATTTATCTTTAACCTCTTTGTATCTCTACATTAATAAACACAAATCTGTATAGTTTTATATTTAGAAGTTTTGTCCTATTCTGTAGGTTTGGCAATATAGATGCTATAACCGGACTCCATGACATTTTCTTTCCTGTTTCATTTTCTATTTCCTAGGGTTTAGGAAATCATACTTGGCTTCCTATTGGTGATTTGGAAAGTCTTTTTTTTCCGGTTTATTTAATGAAGCCCCTGAACCTTCTATTACTTTGTCACTTTCTGGGAAAGTTTTATAGGAAAGAAAATATTTAAAGGATATTCTTTGTTTTTACGACTGTCTCTTCTTTGTTTTGCTCTGCAAGCTAGTTTTTCATTTTAGGGAAGAGGAAAAATAAATGACTAATTCAGTGATACTTTGTCACTTGACATTGTCTCAACCATGGTTTTGAGATAACCATTTAAAATGTTTCCCAAAGTTTTAAGTTTTGAGGGTTTTTTTTTTGGTACTGGGGATTGAACTCTGGCCCTTGTGCTTGCAAGGCAGGCGGCGAAACCACTGAGCTAAATCTCCGGCCCTTGAGTTTTTTTTTTAATGTACAAGCAATTCAGTTTCAATTTCCTTAAGCAGAAGAACAGGGCAATAACTTTTACCCTTCTCTCTGATAGGCCTTCTGGTTGCTTTTGGAGAAGTACAAAGAAAGATATCTTTGCTCCATTTTCTTAATACAGGACATTTCTAGAAGTCCAATGTCCTTCAGCACTGCAATAATTTAGGAAGAGGCCAGATGCCATTTTTGTTATTTCTACTCTTAATTCTGCATTTTCTGAGCCTGATCTTGAATACAACATTACTTTCCAGGTGAGTATTCCTGATGAGTAGGGAAGGAACCCTGGATTTTGCTTCTAAGATTCCCAAATAAGACTGTGGCATTTCTAGAGACCCTCTATAATCAACCTCTCTCTCCTTTTTATACTTATTTTTCAGTATTTATCCTCAAACTCTTTGTAGCTCTTGATATATTTGCCAATGCTCTGTTTGTTAAAGTTCTTATAGTGGCACCTTGATGCCAATCGCGACACCTCTACTTTCTCACAATCTGCTTTTCTAATCCCTTCACCAGCTTCTCTTCCTCATCTTGCCCCCAGCTGTGGGAACCTCTCAAAATTCAGTCCCGACCCCCAGGTGAAGCAATTCATAATTCTCCACTTCTCTATCCCTATTACTACAAAGAACTAATCATTTCTTCTTTGGGGCACCCTTAGTGCCAATAGCTGGTTAATTGTTTGTGTTTGTCTCTGCATGTGAATTGTGAACCTTTTAATGGTAGCAACTTTGTTATACCTAAAGAGTCTGTAAGATAGTAAATAAGTAAATAATAGTTACATAAATTCACTTTTAGTTCTACCTTTCTTCATAGAACTCACTACCTCTTCATTCATTCATAGAGCTTGTTCACCTTTATAAAAATGTCTCCCAACTTTATCTCTATACCTTGCTTACGCTAGTGCCCCATTTCAACTCCTACCCCCCTAACAGGCAAGCCACACATCCCACACTATGGCTCTGTGTCTGTTTTCTAACTTTCTATTTCCTAAGCCTTCATCTTGAATGTCATATCATTTTTCAAGCCTGTGAACCTAGTGATTACCAAGGGATTTCTGGATCTTCTTTCAGAGATTCTGGTGATGCGAGGATCTGACATTTATTTACATCTATAAATCTATAACCTTTTGAGAGATATAGTATTTGTTGTTACCTATTGTTGCACAAAATTAATAGATACCTAGGACGGTTAAAATTCCCTTATGCTTTGAGTCTGAGTGTTACTTGGGTAGCTGCATGGCTTTTTGTAAACTTCTACAGAGTAATTAGTATTCAGAGTACCTACTAGTAATTTAAAAAATGCATCCACAGTAGTTGAGAGGTAGTCAGTCAAAGGCTAAATTTAGTGCTATGATAACTTTTAGAAAGTGATTCTTTAGAGTTTTGGGTTTCATTGATCAGAAAAATATAAAAAAATAAAGGGAGGAGATTGATATACCCTTTTAAGAAAACTAGTACCTATTATCATGTAATAAAAGACATTTTAACGCCAAAAATGTAGGGAAGATAGGATCTCAGTGTAAGACCTTACCTTTAACATGGAAAAATTAAGCTTTATTATAGAACTTTATATTTGATTTTCCTCACTTTGCCGTATATGATGGAACTTTTGTCATGAATCAGAACTGACCTATGGTCCGGCCTTTGAAAGCTACCACTCTAGACTAAGCAAAGCAGGCAGATTGTTATTTGTTAGATTGTTAGCATAATACCCATCTTGTAAAAGACTGACAGTTATCCTAGTCTTCATGCTAATATTCCAAGATGGCCCCATCTCCCTTCTCAGATGTGCTTTTTACAGTGTGATCGCAACCTTCCTCACATAGAGAGATGCATCTCCGTTCTCTCCTCTTGAACCTGTGTAGGCCTGTACTATAGTGAAAGTGGTTCTATGTGATGTTCCAAGACTAAGATTATAAAAGGTGCCGTGGCTTCTGCCTCGTTCTCCAGCCACTGGAGAGACCCACATGGAAAGGATCTGAAGCTACAGCCTTGGCTGGGCTCCAGCCAGCTGTCATCCTCAATGTGCCAGGCATATGACTGAGTCATCTTGAAAGTGGATCTCCAGTCAAGTTACCCAGCTAATGCCTTACAGAGTGGACACAAAGTTTGTCTGCTGAGCACTGCTGGAATTGCAGACTTGAGAGCTAAATAAATAATTGTTTTTGTTTTAAGTTACTAAGTTTTGTGTTTCTTTGTTACACAGCAGTGTATAACATACACATTTTAGAACCTAGGAGTGAGAAATGAGTGTAACAAAACCTGAAATAGATGGCACAAGCTTTGGGACTGGACGGAGGCCTAAGCCAGGAAGGTCTAGAGGGAGGTGTGAGTTAAAGGCTACAGGCCTCAAGTGGAGTATTAACAACCTCTGGGAGGCTGTCTGTGGAAGTTTACAGGACGGTTAGGAAAATGTTGGAAGCTGAAAGAAAAAAGGGCCTTGTTATGAGATTAAAATAAGTTTGGCCACAATTATTTAAGTAATGAACTTAATGATCCTGCTGAGAATTTCCAGAGAGCATTCCAGTGCGACTTGGCTTGTAAAATGTGAAGAAAGAGATGAGCTGAGAAAAGAAACATTTCAACTTTCATATAAACTGCAAAAGAAACATAAAGGAGCCAGTATTTGATTTGAAAACAAAACTACTTCTCATTCACAACCTTTCTAGATGGAAAAAAGTTTTTGAACTAAGAAATAACTTCTGGAAAGAGGTAAAAGCTGGGAAGGAATTCTAGAGTTATTTGTTAAGAGCTAGATGATGCCTCATAGAAACTTTGAGATCTTAAGTGGACTTTCTTCATGCATTTGGGAAGATGGGCTATAGGTGCACTAGGCAACCATGAGCACAGCTAACCCCAAATAGAGAACAGTGCTCTCTCAGTAACTGTGTATATCTGCCCAAGGAATCATCTGATTGGTCTTTTCTGAGTCCCACTCCCATTCCTGAGCCAATCATAGTGTTAGGGGCCTGGGAAACTACACAGCCATCTATGTTGTGTGCCTACCTCAGTCACAGTCCCATCATCTGCTATCAGAAGAGCGGGCGGAGAGGAAGCCCATGGGACAGCCTCAGCCCTTAACTCTCCAAAGCTATCAAAGTCTGCTGGCTTTACAAAAATTGATGAACTAGAAATTTATTATGTCTTTTTAAAACGAGCTCTAGGGAAAGTTTGTGGCAAAGAGAAATTTTCTTGTCTCTGTATTTTGGTTATGTCCTATCTCTAGGTTTGAGGACTACATGTAAGCCAGGGCTGACTCTCTACATTTTATCCAAGTTTTTCTGAAGTGTGAGGATTTGGTGAATCTGGATTTTGAAACTTAAATTGAAACTACAGGAGACTTACCTATAGGGGTTAGATGAAAAGAACCTGAGGGACAGTAGAAGGACAGGAATGACATAGAACTGGAAGGAGATTAGGCAAAATGATTTGAGGAAGTGCAAACTTAATGCCTGAGAGAAATCAACGTGACTACTAGTATAGATCAAGTGAAGATGAAAATGGGGGAAAGCACAGTTAAATTGGCCATCAGATGAGTTAAGGCCGAATGGGAAAGGATAAGGCATGTGTGTCTCAGGAGAGAGCCTATGAGTGACTTTCTTTAACACAGTCTCAGTCATTTGATAGGAACGGGTCCAGTGGCTTAACGGAACCACACCATTCTGTACAAAAATGAAGTTGTAGATTGCCGGGGATTTAGCTCAGTGGTTCCACCACCTGCCTTGCAAGTGCAAGGTCCTGGGTTCCATCCCTGGTACAAAACAAAAAAAAAGTTGTAGAGAATATTTTGGGGGCCGGTGTGTTGATGCCAAAGTGGTCAGGGTCAGACACAACTGTCAACTGGACTTCTATCTAGGAATTGGGACTTTTCCTGATCAAAGTTTTTCTAATACCTAAATAATAGAAAAGATTGATAATAAGTGTAGTAATCTTCCTGCTGTGACTTTCTCCTTGGGGAAAAGAATATGCAGCAACCTTGATTTATGAAGCATAAGAATGACAGACTAGATTTTTCCTAGTCACAAAATAATTCTTCCTTGAAAGTAACCTACAAGTTGATTAATATTCACTAAAAAATTCATACTGTAAATGTTTCTGGTAATTAGATTTGAGGCAAAAAGTATGTTAGGCATCACAGAATTGGGGGATGCATGCTTGTTGTCCTCCTGCCCCCAGTGCTGGGGAAATTGAACCCAGGGCTTCTGCACTGAGCTACACTCCATCCCTTTTATATATCTCCCATTTTGAACAGGATCTTGCCAAGTCAGTAAGTTATCCAAACTGGGCTTGCACTTGGTATCTTTCTGCTTCAGCCTCTCAGAGTGTTGAAATTACAAGTGTGTGTCACCGTGTCCAGCAGGGCAATATATTTTCCCTCCCTGAGAGAATAGGTGGCACTATTTATTTCTTCAAATTGAGGACCAAAATCAATGAAAAATGGGAAGGAGGAAAGGGGGAATGAGAGATGTTGAAAAGTAAAAAAAATTGGAAAAGACTGACTGAAAATGAGAGAAGAGACAAGGCAGTGTTAAACAGGGCTAGGGCTGAACTGGATAGAGTTGTCATTAAAAATTTTATATATATATCACACACACACACACACACACACACACACACACATATATATTTTGCCTGCATGATTGATGTCTTTGACCATTTCAGCTATTATGTCAGCAAGGGAAATCAGTTAAAACAGTTGTTGTATATAACAGCTTGAACATTAAGAAATGCAGGTTTCCCTTTAAGTCGATAACAGCTTCTTCTGGATTGGTGGTGGGGATAATGGAGTAGCCAATCAGAACAGATCCAGGCTGGCAAGAAACCAATGGAAGGTAGGCTTGGAAACTGCTTTGCCCCTTGTGTTAGTTGGCAGTGCTGTCCTTGGCAAACAGATGCAGAGCTGAGCTTTGTTCTGAGATTTTGAGAGCCTTCACCTTGATTTCAACTCAGAAGCAGCTTAGGTTTGGAAGAACCATCTCTTGGTAGTTTGGAGAACTTGATTTAAAGGTAGTTAATATGTGGGGTTAGAAGAGTTTGAAGAGCCGAGGACATGAAGGGCTACTTGAGGGACAGGTGAAGGTTTGAAGATGTAATGTTTTGTCGATTTTTAGTCCACTTCATGCTTCATAGCAAAATCACTGTGCCCTGTAGACCAAACAATTACAGTGGTGGACCACAGATGAACTTTAATAGTATTGCTGCTACTTAAAAATTTTGTAGGAGTTCTGAGGTTAAGAAGGAAAAATAGAACAGCCCAAGTCTTTCTCAGGACCACCACATACATTTGTGTAGTTTGTTTCCTACCCAGGGCACCAGCTAAGGCACTGGGGTTGGAATCCAGCCTATAATTCATGTGCCAAGCATTGTGCATGTTTTCAGGCTTTGCTACTCTGAGGAAGAGGGACTTTTTCTAATTCAGTCAAAGGCACCAGTGACCAAACTTCAACCTTAGTCTTATTTTTTGCTTTTAGATTATTCTCACCCATCCTCACTCCCACACTTAACTGTTGTGACCCAATTTTGACCTTGCTTCCCATTTGTCATTTTTGATTTGGAGGAAGCTGAGACAAAGGAGTCCTGGGGTTGGAGTAGTAAAATGGAATTCTAGAAAGATTTGGACCCATAGAGAATGAGGAGCATAACATTTATCCTTGCTCCTCTTCCCTCAGAGTTTAGCTCATCAAATATTTATCAAGAGCCTATCGTGCTACAGACTATGTGCATAGCCTTAATAAAAGTCAATATTTAGCCTTTGCCTTTGAGAAACTCACTGTTCAGTGGGGACATATCATTACCACATCATGATAATAGTTAGTACAATTATCAATATACCCTATGTCCTGTTTGATAGGTAGCAGTATGAGGAAGAAACATCAACACTGCTGTTGTTGTTCCTATAAAATATTCTTGGGGCAAGAGGTAGAGCAAGAGGTATTAACACGTGCCTTATGACAAGAAGAGACATGCTCAGATCTGTGTGGTTTAATCTTAGGTAGGAGTATGGGTGAATTGGGTCTTGGTCTCATGTTTCTCTTTTTGTGTATTATAGCAGGTTAGTCTGAAGTGGTAAAGGTGTCAGTAATAATAGATGTGAATCCATCAAGTTATGGAAAAACAATGGAAAAAAATGAATACTTCCTTTTGGTCACAAGGAGACAGTTCCAAATCTGATTTACTTTGCGGAAATCCACCTGATTACCTTGTAACAAAGCAAAATTTCCCACTGCTCATATGTGCCATTAGTGTTTTGGGAGGTAGGTGGTTGTTTTTAAAATTTATCTGTCCACTGCCCTTTGAGCTTTTTTTGCATGTAGAAAGTGATCACAACTACATCAAAAGAAGAGGCCAATGAAATTTCAAGATGAAGTGAATTCTGTCAGTATAGCCTCATTCAATTTTAAATAGTATCTATTTTTGTCCCTTCATTCAGTAACGTTTGCTGAGCACGGCAATGTGGTAGGCACATAAAGAGAGTGAGCCAGTCCTTAACCTCATGGAGTCCTCTCATGTGGGAGACTGGCAAATACCTACGATTCAATGTGTTAGATATAACCAGAAAGATATTACCGAGATTCTCTGGTATCAAGGAGGGACAAACTTACACAGCCTGCCTTGAAGGCTTAACCTGTCCAAATACCTGAGATGAGAGGAGACAACTGGGGCAAATAGACAAAGAGCTCTGATATACAACTCACAGTTCATGTAGTTGATGTCATTAATTCTGTCCACTTTCTAATGGCTTTTGATCTGATTTTTCTTCAAGGACAATGAACCAACCACCTCAGCTCCCAGAAGGAACTTCACTAGTAAGGGCCTCCTAAACAGTGATTAAGAATTCAAAAGAGATAGTGAATGGTATTCATGCAGATAGAGTAACATATTCAATAACACAGCAGCATTATTCCACAATTCAACTCTCGTGATTAGAGAACAGTTCCTGGATCCTTGTAAAAGAAAATTTAGTTTTGGTGTGGTTTTTTTTGGTACCAAGGATCGAACTCGGAACCTTGTGCTTGTGAGGCAGGCAGTGGAACTACTGAGCTAAATCCCTGGCCCCAAAAGAAAATTTATTTGGAGAAAAATGTCAGCTGCTCTTTTCTGGAATTAGGAATACTATATATAAATGAACAAATAATGAGGCAAATATGTGCAAAGAACTTCAGTTTTACCTATTGGATCAGGGAGTGAAAATGTTCTCTTTGAAGGTCTTTAAAATACTCAGTAAGGATCTTGGTCCCTTTTGGTACTCCCAAGGTGCTGATGACTATTAGCTTCATTAGTTCTGAAATATGATGAATAAATGGGAACAAGTGGTCCATCAGTAAAGGATATTGCAGAAGTTTTGCAAAAAACATTTTGCCTGTCCTTACATATAAGAAGTATCGAATAAACATTTACTGATTTAGCTTGACCTACAGCTGTGAGGCAAGAAGTACAGAATCTGGGATGCCAATGAATCTCACCCTGTGCATAAACTAATATTATATTAGGTTTTTTTTTCTTTTGGTACTGGGGACCAAACTTGGGTCCTTGTGCTTGGCAGGGAGGCGCCAGAACCACTGAGCTAAATCCCCAGCACAATATTATATTAATATTAATAATATTATTGCCTCTGGAGAGAATGAAATGAATAATCTTGGGCAGAGTCCTAAGGGTTTCAAGGGAAGAAAATGTAGCTAGAGATAATGAATGCCTTTTGTTCCTTGTGTGGTAAAGGCAATTTTCCTTATGGTTAGAGTCAAAAGAATTTCTGATTTTCAGGAAGATTATAGAACATGTGTTGTTTTAGCTCTAGAACAAATATTTATTAATACAAGATGAAATGTGTTGATATTAGGCTGGGTTTTAAAATGATCTCACCATTGGTCCATTAGGAAGACACCTACACAGTGATCCTAACATGTCACTGGGTGGGCAAATGAAAAGCTGCTGATGCCTCAGTATTTTTAAAATTCACCAGTGAGAGATGCCTTTTTATATGTGGCTTATACTTAACAGTATTTGTCACAATCATTAACTATTCATCTATAATAATGTGAGACTCAGACAATATAGTCTACTGATTTGATAGTTTTGAGGCAATGTTAACTTTCTAATTCCGAACATTTTATTGTGATTAAAGAATTCTTTGTTTTTAGAAAAGAAAACACTAAAATAAATATTTAGAGGGTAAAAAAAAAAAAATAATGTGACATGGGCCGGGGATTTAGCTCAGTGGTTTCACCACCTGCTGCGCAAGCGCAAGGACTCGAGTTCGATCCCCGGTACCAAAAAAAAAAAAGTGAAAAAAGTGACACTCAGAATGCTCAAAATTAGAGGGTGAATAGGCTGGGGATTTAGCTCAGTGGTTCTGGCGCCTGCTTCACAAGTGCAAGGTCCTGAGTTTGATCCTGGTACCAGAAATTAGAGGGTGAATATTAAATTGTTTTAAAACTGTAAAGTGTCATTTTTCTTTTAATAAGGTTATTTTTAATTGAAACAATAGATGTACATATTTATGAGGTACAATATAATCTGTTACAAGTATATAATGGGTAATGATTAAATCCAGGTAATTATCATTTTGAAATGATGAGTTATGTTTAAATGACATACATTCTCTTTTTTTAAAGGTATTTTGAAGGTGCTTTTAAAGAATCATGACTTCATTGTCTTGACAATTCTTTCTCTATTAGGATTTGTGTTAGGACAACTGGCCTACTATTTTGTTGAGGTACTGTATAATATAATTATAATAAATTAGACAATACATTAAAGGATAGATACCAAAAACAAGGTCCACTTCCACCTCATCTCCAAATGTGTGAAATGGTTTTAACGTGAACAGATATTTAAGTAATTTCACCTGCTATTAAATATTTTAAAATTTTTGTTAGTCGATGTTTGCAGTACATGATGATTATGTTCATTGCGGGGAACTGGTACATGTACAGAATACACCTCAATTCCTTTTTTCCCCCTTTCCCTTCATCCTTGATTTTTTGCCAGCATTATACTTATTTATTTGTCTTATAAATCCTTATAAAGTTACTTATCAGACATACAAATTAACAGCCACGGTAACAGGCCAAAAACCATAAAACACGTAAAACAGTTATGCTAAAACAAGATATACTTTCAAATACATTGCCCACGTTGAATTACGATAACTTTCTTTATTTCCTATTGTCTGTCATTTATTTTTCACTTTGTATATTGAGTTTCTCATATAAGAAAAATCATTTCTTCTCAATTTTTCATTTTACTAGAATACAGGTTCTCAAAGTAATTTGGCAGAATCTGTTTTGATTTTGCCATTTTCATTTCTAATAACATGGATTTGGGTCTTTTCTTTCCTTATTTTGGTAAAATTTGCTATGGACTTATCTGTTTTGTTTACTACTAGAATCAAGAGGAAATGACTACTTTTCAGGGATGTCTTCTAGATGTGGCTGGCTTTTTAGTCTGTTCCAGGATCCTGCCTCTTCATTTTATTAGGGATGAAAGGCTGCAGCCTGTTTGGCCTAGCACCTAATTCTTTGGTATTGGACCACAGCATTATTTATGAACCCCAGATAATCTGGTATTGGCATACAAGGAAGATCAATTGATCATGACAACTATGTCACTTTGGCTAAAGTAGTACAATCAGTAATAATAATATCATCATGCACAGACTGGGAAATGACACTGTGATAACTATTAATTTGCTGCTTTTAACAAAGAAACAAGATTTATAGTTACATAAAAAAACTAAGACAAATAAAAAAATCGTATACAGTAAATATCCACTCAATACGGCAATTTTATCCTGAGGACAAACTGCGGGCACCTGCAGGCAATAGGATTATGGTGAAGGCACCAATTCTGCAACTTTCAAACCCAGAGCAATTCAGGCTGAGCGTGGCCTCTGGACATAGGGGTGGGGCCTGCGTTCTTAAGTTTAAACTCTTCAGGGTGTCTCTTGCCAGCCTGACCATGGCTCCCTGACCCTAGCGGTCTCTGTTCCTCATCCAGTCACTGTGGAAACGTAACACTGGGAGGCCTGAACTGAAGCCATCCCGTGACTGCTCTGAGTCCCAGCTTCAGTCAACCTCTCCCTGGAATGATGTCTGATCCAAGTCTCTCTGGGGGGTATGAGAGGTGCTTAGATTGGAGTCACTTACCTGCTGTTGCAGCTCACAGCATCATCCAGTTCATTCCACTGCTGTGTTTCTCCCTGAAGCCCTCTGGAGCCTCCTGCTTTCACTTTGTCTCTATAGATTTGGTTTTCTTTTCTTGGGAGCCACAAGTTGGAAGCTAGGGAGAAAGTACAGATTGTTCTTCCACTTCCTGTGTTGTGTTCTGTCTTTTCAATTTCTCTATAGATTTTAATTTTCCTGTCAGATCCTTCCTGATTGCCAGGCATCTATTCCCCCCTTTTTTCTTTCCCAAGTTGTTTTCCAGTGTCTGGATTCTGAATCTTAGAGGGGCTGATTGTTGCTTACCACTCCACCATTTTCCTGGAAGTCCCCCTAAAAATTTTTGCAAATGGAAACACACACACACACACACACAATATAAAGGAGACATACATGAGGAAATCTTAAAATAAAGCAGTGGTTTGGAAGTGAAGAAAATTCATTTGCATTTTTGGGTCCTTTGGACCTTGCTCTGGTTTATTTTCCCAGTAGATACACTGGATTCTTCCCTTCTGTTATCTTTACCAGTTGCAGAGATCTATGAAAAAAGGCAATAGTTATTTTTTTTCAAATTCCATTACGTTTATTGGTACATTTTAGGTATACATTATGATCACATTCATCATTGGAAATTTGTACCTGCACATGATATATCTAGGTTCTTGCTTTTTCCCCATTCCCCTTCCCTTCCACCCCTCCACCCCTCCATCCCTCCCTATTTACAAAAACATTGTTTTTGTTTTTTCCTTCTCATATTTTTTCCTTCCCTTCTTACCTTTCCCCCATCCCACCTCCCTTAGTTCCCCTTCCCCTTTGGACCATTTCTTCCTATTTTCTATTATGTACTATACATTTTGGTCCTCATTTACTCTTGCAGTTCTTCACACCAGAGAAACTATTCAGTATTTACACATGTGTGTCTTATTTATTTCACTTAAGAATATGGCTTCAGTGTGCATCCATTTAGCTATAAATGCCTCTAGTTTATCATTCTTTAGAGGTGAGTAGTACTCCATTTTATAAAAAAACCCCACATCTTCTTTATCCAAGGTAGTAGTTATTTTTTATGCTGAAGCACGGTTACTCTTCTCTGTCAGATTAAGGGTAAAACATGCATCATATAGTACAGACACAAGAAAAATGTATTCATTTGTTAACTCGTGATTTCAACTGCATAGCAATGTGATCAATTAATAATCTGTGTCACTCCCACATCCCCATATTGCAGATTGAAACCTCGGCTTGCTAAACAATTGCTCTACAACAGAATCACACCCCCTACCCTCCATTGCTTTATTTTATTTTATTTTTTAACGGAGGAATTGACTGTACTTATCTAGGGTTGTACAATCTTAGTCTTCTGAAATACCACTATTCCTACTGTCATCTTTTTCCAGACTGTCTTTTCAGTGCTTTGTATTTATTAATTATTCATTAACTTTTGAATTTATTCATTCATCCATTCATTCTTAAGGGAACTCAATGGAAATAGTACTCTATTTCCATTTGTAGAGGAGGATACTGAGGCACAGAGAGGTTACATAATGAAGGTGAAACTATTTCCAAATGAACTTTTTAGGAGGGAATATCTGCAACACTTCTATCATTGCTGAGTTTTCAATCAACCTATGTATGATCCCCCTGATTTATGTCTTATGTAACCAACTATAATATTATCTAAGTATTATTTTTCTTCACTGACTGATTTTTCAGTCTTAAGTAAATTTCTGTGAAACTGCAAGTACCTACAAGATTATTTTCCCTGCTTAAAGCAAATTAAAATAAACATCTAGCAGTCAAAAAATATTTATTTGTGAATCACCCAAAATTATCTCAGGTTTCATCAGTGGTAGGAATACCATTTATGAAAATACTAATTACATGCCACAAGTAATGTGGCAATGTATCAAAAATTGCACAGTTCTCTGGTGAATGGAAGTATATAACTATCCATTTGAAGAGTTAGACTAAGAAATCTACCACAAGACTCCTGAGACTGACCTTGTAGATAATCTCTCATTAGCTACCAATGAGAATATTCTAAAATTTGTTTTGATTGATACAGCATTGACCTAATGTCTATTATTTGAAAATGGCAGTAAATTAATTTCTTGTTTATCTTTGTTGTTCTAGGTGCGTGAACTTATTTACCCTCTTCTAAGAACACCAAGCTTTTCACTTTATTGTTATTTTATACCTTTAATTACATTTATGGTTTCATTGGAATTGGACTTTTATATACTGAAGAATGTATTTTGGCAGGTAAGAACACGTTTTAAAACAAATTACTGTCATTGCTTGCTTATACATGTTGATAGAAAATATAACTATATAAAAATTAATCATTCATAAATCTCACGTTTTTAGTTGTTTTATGCTCTTGGTTTTGAAGAATCACTAATTAAAGAGAGTCGAGGAGAAGGAGAAGGAACTAATATTTGTTGAGGCACCACTGTGACGAGACACTGAGTAAAAATCATCCCCATTTTTTTTCTTGAAGTTTTATGGTCAGTTTATTAAGTTCACTGGTGAAAGTTATCAGAAGAATATTCTCCTGAGAGTTATTTTTTCTTAGAAAAAAAAGAAAGGAAAATTAAAAGCCTCTCAGCACAGCCACAGTTGCTGTGGCTGTGGAGCTCTCCGGAGATGGTCCATCGGTCCTGTGAGTCACTCCCTGGGCCAGCAGGGTTGTAGTCTGGGTCGTCCTCAACATCCTCCAGTTCCAAGTCACCCAGTTCCTGGAACAAAGACTCATCTACTTCCACATTATTTCCAGCATCCTCCAAGAACTGGATAGCAGATGTGTCAAGATTATGATCGTTTTCAAACAGCTGTTTGCCACTTAATTTATTTTTTCCTGCTTGCTCTTCTTCTTTTATCTGTTTCTTTTTAATTTCCAAGAGTTCTGCATCAAACTTGGCTTTCCAGCATAAGAAATTCTCAATTGTAACCGGGGTGCCGTGGAATAATTGCTCCTCTGCTTCTTCTGCTTCTTTTTCTTTTAGTTTCTTTTCTTCCTCTCTTCTCGTTTTTATCTGATCTACCATTTCCTTTAATTTTTCTTGCACTGCTGTCACTAGAGTAAAGATCATGACCACACCAAGATTTTCCTCAGCCTGTAATGCTAATAATTTAAAAATGTCTATGACGTCATTATCCTCTAGGTTTTCCTGGGGAAATATTTCATAAAGAGGAGCTTCATCTGGGTATTTTTCACTGTATGTAAACTTGAGGGCAGTCTGGACAGTTTCATCATTTTCTCAGCCTCAGATGTTACAGTGATGGTGAAGCTGGGTGGATTTTCTGATAATACTGAAGAGCCCTGGCCGCAACTCCAGAGTTTCTGTGAAGCAGTCGGAGTAGATGGACTCCAGAGCCTCCAGTTCGTTTCTCTGCTCCTCGCTGTAGTCTGTCATCGCGGCCCTGGCTGCTGCCCATGGAGCACGCTGACGCTCAGGCAGCGCGCCACAGCCGAGTCCCGAGGCCTCCGGCCGGGCCGGCCTGCTGAGCCGCAGCCCTGCCTCGCTCTCCCATCCCCATTTTGCAAAGGAACAAATTGAAGTCCGGAAATGACAAGATGATAAATGTCAGAACCTAGATTCTGGTTCCCATACATGACTTCATCTCCACTTCACCTGTAAATTTGCCTTTGTTTTCACTTAGCTTGCTTTTTTTCTCTCTTAATTATGCTTGCTGCACTCATGTGTTTTTAGAGAACATTTTACTTGCTTTGGCTTTGTTCTGTTCTAACATCTACAGTTAATATTCATTGATTTATTAGCTTTTTGGGGGTATTTTGTGTATTTATAGTTTTAAATTTTTTTGACTTTTAGTGGTTTTTATTATCATTCAATTCTAAATTTTATTAGACTTTTACCCATTAATTATTTAGAAGTTGTTTGGAATTTTTCAAATATTAGTTTATTATTTCTGTCATCAGATTGTGGTCAGGGAATGTGTGTGTAAGTTTTGTGATTTATGGAGATTTGCTTCATAGGCTGGTACATGTTAAATTTTCCTAAAAGTTCCATGTTTGCTTTATAAAAATGAATATTCTCTAATTGTTAAGTTCAGAGGTCTAAATTTGTTCAGTAGATTGTTTTGTTAATTATGAAATTCAGTCTTTCAAGAATTGGCCAATATTGTTTTTCAACTCAATCTAACAAGTTTCCACTGTGCCCGTGGATTTATTAATTTTTCCTTGCAATTCTGTCAGATTTTACTTCATATAAATACAAGTTGTTACTAAGCACTTATAAGCATTATTTTCACAGTTAATTTTTCTTGTTATTCAATTACTCTTGTATTCTGAAATAATATTTTTTCCTTTAAATCAATTTTACTTGGTATTACTATAGTTATACCAGCATTATTTTAGTTAAGTTGGCCAACAATTGTTTCATCCTTTTATTTTCAAGATTTTATTGTTCTTATGTTTAGATATCTTTTTGATAGTATATATTTGGATTTTTATTTTATGCAACTTGAAAATTTCTGTTTTTTACAAAATCTTTTAGTTCATTGGTGTGATTAAAAAGAGACTTAGAAGTTATCGTCCAGAATGACTGTATAAGATATATAACAAAGAAACTCCTAGCCAGAGTACTTAGGCAAAAGAAAGAAATTAAGGATATCAGATTAAAAAGGAGGTAGTCAAATTATCTGTTTGTAGACAACATACTCTTATATGGAGATATATCTAAAGTCTCTACCAAAAACTGTTAGAACTGATAAATTCAGTAATCTTACAGGGTAAAAATATCAACATACAAAAATCAGTTGGATTTCTATATTCCAATAATGAACTAGCTGGAAAAAAGAAAGAAAGCAATCCCTTTGCAATAGCTACAAAATAAATGAACAACAAAAATCCCCTAGAAATAAATTTAACCAAGGAGGTAAAAAATCTCTAAGTGAAAGCTATAAAACACTGATTGAAGACACATAAAAAGGAAGGATATCCTATATTCATGGCTTGAATTAATGTTATTAATATGGTTATACTAGTCAAAGTGTTGACAGATTGAATGCAGTCTTTATCAAAATTTGAAATGCATTCTTCAAAGAAATAGAAAAAAATCCAAAATTTGTATGGTAGCCCAAAAGAAGCTGAATAGCCAAAAACAGTTGTGGGGTGGGGGGAGCTGGAAGTATTGACTTCAAAACATATTTCAAAGCTAACCAAAACAGCATAGTACTGGCATAAAAATACACATAGACCAATAGAACAGAAATCCCAGAAACAAATCCATATATTTGTCACTAACTAATTTTCTGACAAAGGCACTGAAAACTTTCAGTGGAGAAAGGACTGTTCTCTTCAATAAAATAGTGCTAGGTAGACTGGATATTCATGTACAGAAGAATAAAATTAGATACCTATAGCCTGCCATTTAAAAACTCTCAAAATAGTCAAAGATTTAAAAGTAAGACCTGACACTATGAAACTACTGAAAGAAACCACAAGAGAAATGATTCAGAACATTGGTATGCACAAAGGTTAAAACCTCAAAAGCATAAGCAACACAAGCAAAACTAGGCAAATGAAGTTAAATGAAAATTGTGGAATCATATCAAATGAAAGATTTCTGCACAGCAAAGAAAACAATCAATAAAGTGAAGAGGCAATGTGCAGAATGGGAGAAAATATTTGTAAGCTATTCATCTAACAAGGGATTACTACTCAGACTATAGAACTCAATTAAATGCTCAACCCCCCAAATCATTCAATTAAAAATGGCCAAGTAATCGGAATAGATATTTCTCCAAAGAAGATATGCAAATTGCCAACAAGAATATGAAAAAATACTCCACATCACTAATCATCAGGGAAGTGCAAACAAAACCACAGTGAGATGTCCTTTCACAACAGTTAGAATGGTTATCTTGATCAAAAAGACAAAATTAACAAATGCTGGTGAAACCGTGGAGCAAGCAGAGATCTTATACATTGTTGGTGGGAATGTGTATTGGTATTCAGCCATCACGGAAAACAATGTGGAGGTTCCTGAAAGAACTAAAACTGGAATATTTTCCAGCAGCATCCAAACAAACAAAAAAGAAAGAAAGAGAGAGAAATAAATAAATAAATAAATAAAAAAATAAAAAAAAAAAATAAAGTCAGAAATCAGTATGCTGAAGAGGTGTCTGCATTCGCCAAGGTCTGGATGGAATGTACACAATGTGATGATATTATAGCAATAAAAAATGACATCCTGTCACTTGCAGCAACCTGGATGGAACTGGAGGAAATTATGTTAAGTGAAATAAGCCAGGCACTGAAAGATGACTATCACACGTTCTTATTTATATGTGGAAGTTAAAAAAGTTGATCTCATAAAAGTAGAGAATAGTAGTTACAAGAGGTTGGAAGAAAAAATTGGGAGGATTAGAGAAATGTTAGTTAATGGGTACAAAAATACAGTTAGCCAGGTGAATTAGACTCCAGCATAGGAAGATGACTATAGTTAGAAATAATTTATTACATACAGTATTTAAAAATAACTGGAAGAAAGGATTTTGTGTTTCCAATGCAAAGAAACAAATATTTGAGATGATGGAGAACTAATTACCCTAATTTGATTGTTACACACTGTATACTTTGTACCCCATGTAATTATTATATATCAGTTAAAATATTATATGTAATTATTTATGTCAGTTAAAAATATAACCAAGATCTGATTCTTAAGACACAAGTAAATGCAGTCATCCTATCATTGGATGTTAAATCTAAACTATGTTATGAATTGGTTTGCAGGTCTTGTTAACTGGACTGATTAGCATTTTTGCTGAACTTGTCATAATTGTATATGTGGTAATGAGATTCAACGAAAGTTCATGGGATTTGCAGTGTTGCATATTCTTTAGCATTGCCCTTGTCATTATAGATCCTCTTCATTCTGGGAACTCACTAGAAACTATTGGTATGTCATATTTATTTCTTTTCCTTCTCTTAGAGATATGAGGATATATTATTTTCTTTTCATTATATGTCTTGCATGAATTGTGAATCCAGCAGAGTAAGATTTAGCACTTTCTTTCTTAAGGCTAGAGCACCGACTGACTTGAAGGAGCAAGAGCAGATAAGACAGTCACTAAAGATCTGACATAAATAGTATTAATTATATCTCACAGGAAGCTTTCAGGTGGGAAATACAATTTTTTAAGAAGGCAACAAACATTGGCATTCTTATTCTATGCCACTGAATTCAAAGCCACAAGGCTTTGGTGAGTTTCTTTGCTGATAAAGACCTCTAATACACTGGACCCTTGACTTATGAACTCGATCTGTTCTCAAGGGCTGGTTGTAACTCAAGTTGGTTGTAAGTCTATACAGCTGAGATCTGGATGTTTACCTGGGTACACAGTATAGATAACAAGAGGCAGAATTAGGTCCATTAACCTAATTAACCCGAGTTGTTCGTATGTCAGGCTGTTCGTAACTTGAGGATCCACTGTAAGTCTTTATCTCTTATTAAAACAGTCTCCATTTTGGAGGATCTCTGGATGGGCAGCTGGTGGAGTTTATTTGAAAGAACAGGGGTAAGGATATAGTCTGGCACCCAAATGTATTCATTAAATAAAAGATTATTCTTAACATGGTTTGAGGTTTTATATTATTACTCATCTTTCTTGGCAAGGTAAAAGGTGATTTCACTCTAAAATGTCACCCTATTGTCGTGTTTTATCAACATAGTAGTAAAAATATTAAATAGTTGGATTCTATGGTTTCTGTATTTGACTCAAAATATCTTTTCCTAGCCAACTTTAAAGTATCAGTTGTGTTTAGAGCAAAGATGTTACCCTATGATTGCACTGAGAAACTGTCCATCTTTTCAGCAAGCACTATTTCTATTTTTACATTCATTTCATATACAGTTGGAAAAACATAAGAGGGATTTAGACACTGTTGGTGATGACGTTTTAAATCATTGCAAGGTAGTTTTATTCCTCAGAGTCTGTTTTTGTGTTCTTTGTTCTCCTAAGTATAATTTTCCCAGACTTTTCTTTATCTATTATTTTTCTTTCAGCTATTTGTACTTGGCATTTGCTTTATTACTTCATTCTCCTTCTGCCTCTTTTTTTTGCAATCTCTTGACTGCATATGGTTATTATAGAAAACCATTAATGTTACTTAATATGGTTTCCATATTCAATTTTTTAAAAAAGGAGTATAATGGAAAGTTTTCTATTTCTTTAAGACAAAATTGCTGAGGGCATTTGGACAGCTTTTGATATTTTCTTTATGGAATAACATTATATGGCATTTTGGTTTTGATTAATGGGCATTTTAAAAGAGTAAATCTCTTAATTACTCTTCACTTCTTTATTGGCTTAATGTAGAACTAACATTTTGCCCTGAAGGCTGTTTGTCTTCTTTTTAAAAATATTATAATAACAAGTATAAAATAGAAAGCCCAGGACAATTCTTTTTTACTCAGGGTAGCCCAGGCAAGCTGAAAGTTCGGACATGCCTGAATGAATTCTGGATCCAGTAGCATTTTTTCTTAGTAAGAGGCAAATTTGATTTATTTTTATGCAGAAAAGTGTTCTCATTTATTTTTGGTGTTGGCAGGGCTACCGTATAGTTCCTTCATGTGAATTAGATAAGTGGTTTTTTTCTTCAAAGCAGTTTACTTCATGGTTTTTTTGAGACAAGGTCTTGTTGTGTAGTTTAGGTTGGCCTTTGTGGCCCTGGCTGGCTTCGAACTCATGGTGATCCTCCTGCCTCAGCGTCCCCAGTGCTGGTAATTTTTTGTGGCCCTTTGGCATAGTTGTCCTACCTGTATCATACATGACCAACAGGCCTCATAAGACTGGGCTCCACATCACTCTCTTGGATCAAAACAAGCAAACCATGTATTTTTTGGAGATTGAGGAAAAAAAGAAACCTCATGAGGTTGTTTGTTTTGCCTCAATTTCCAAAAAGTGTCAGGTAGCTTGTTTTTCTCCAGTATCAGGCATGGAAATAATATATATTTTGAAGACATTTGTCTTTTCATGAATGCTTGGTTTAGTTGCACAACATACTTAGTGAATGTGTCTAAAATACGACAGGCTACAGGCACTCCTTGTTTCATGATGGAGTTCTGTCCTTGCCATTAGGTCATTAAGTGAATTGGTTGTTAAGTGAGGACCTGTGTATCGTATGTACATTACAATATTTGGAACAAAGAAATGGTCAAAGGAAAGTCCAACTTGAGGACGCTGCTTTTATTTGCATCCATAATCTTACACACAGTGCTATAATGTATAATGGAATATAAAACTGCAGTACTGTACTACACAGAACAATCAGCAAAAATTATAGTACTGTATAAACAAGGTGTGGTGTACAAAAAAGACACTGAGGCTCTATAAACAAGAAGTACAGAACTGTAAAAAAAGAAAAAGACAGGATGTAAGTCCAAGCAGGTAGATCATTAAAGGAGGAACATTTGTATTCTCTTCTGGTTTCCTTCTGCCTGAATGGGGGAAAAAAAAAACCCCCTCATGATTTATGGGACATCAGGTAGAGGACTCAGAAAGTTATTGTCTCAATAGTGAGGAGAATTAACCTTAAAGGCTTCTCTGGTGCTACCTATCAAAGCTTAAAAGGAGCCGGGGATTTAGCTCAGTGGTTTCGCCACCTGCCTCGCAAGCGCAAGGTCCCAAGTTTGATCCCCGGTACCCAAAAAAAAGAAAAAAAAAAAGATTACATTTGGTCCGGGATTTAGTTCAGTGGTTCAGCCACCTGCTCCGCAAGTGTAAGGACCTGAGTTTGATCCCCGGTACCAAAAAAACAAAAAAACCCAAAAAATGCTTAAAAGGAAGACTCAAAAGGTTCATGTTGTTCCTAAGAAATTTAACTGGATTCTGGAACAAAGCTCAAGACTATAGGAATTCAAAACTATACGACATCTAGTAAGATATATGTCTCTAATCTAATAGAAAATTATCAGGTATGAAAACAAGCAGGAAAATATGACCTATATAAAGTACACAAATAGCCAGGCATGGTGGCACATGCCTATAATCTCAGCACTTGGGAGGCTGAGGCAGGAGGATTGCCTTGAGTTCGAGGCCTGCCTGGATACAGGCTACGTAACGAGACCCTGTCTCAAAGAAAAAAAATGTACTCAAATAATAAGTGGAAGACCCAACAATGATGCAGATGATAGAATTAGTAGACAGAAACATTAAAACAGTGATCAGAAGTGGGCCATGTTTGTGCCTGCCTGCCTGTAGTCCCAGCTATGTGAGAGGCTGAGGCAGGAAGGTCGCTTGATCTCAAGGTTTCTAGGACAGTGTGGTGAAAACTTTAACAAGATCTGGTCTAAAAAAAGTTATTATCTTCATATCCCATATGTTCAAAAGGTAAAAGGAAAAATTGAGTATACTGTAGAACCTGCTCATTTCAGCTTATAATAGTCAATTGTTAATTAAGAATTTTGCAAGCCAGTTGTTAAAAGATTGGTAGCTTAGAATTGACCATAGTGGAGGTGTTTTTAAATGGAATTGGCAAGCACTTTTTAAATTTTGGAGAGCTGGCTTTTTAATGTACTAGTGGACATTGTAGATATAAAGGAAACCTAAATCAAACTTTTAAAGATGAAAATCAGAGTGTTGGGGATTTAAAAATTCTAGATTAGATTAGATACTGTAGAAGGGAGGATTAATGAATTTGGAGGTATAGTGATAAAAAGCATCCTAAGTGAAGCTTAGAGAGAAAAACATTGGGAAAAAACCCCCCCTAGAACCAGTGAGCTGTGGGACAACTTCAAGTGATCTAATAGATGAGTCCCTTAAAGAGGGGAGAGGGAGGAACCAAAATGTTGAATAAGTAATGCATAAAAAATTTCTAAATTTGATAAAAACTAAAGGAATAGATTTAAGAATCTCAATAAACCCAATAAACACAAAGAACATAAAAGCCAAAGCCCTTAAGACCAAGGAAAAATAAAAATTTAAAAGCAGCCAGAGAAAAATGCACATTATATCCAGAGGAGCACCATAACAGTGTTAACATTTATACAGCAGAATTACAGTAAAGATGATAAAAGTCTCTTTAGAAAAAATGCAAACCAAAAGAACATGCAGTAACATTTATAGAAAACGAAAACACAATACTGCCAATGTAGAATTCTACACTCAATGAACATATCTTAAAGGGAAGGTGAAATAGAGACTTTCTTTAACATACTAAAGCTGAAAGAATTTCTTGCCAGCAAACCTGTGTTACAAGAAATGTTACAGGAAGCCCTTCAGGCAGAGAGAAAATGCTCTCAGATGGAAATTTGGTTGCCGAAGTTCTAATCTATCACCTCCCTGGTAACATGTAGTATTTTTTTGGTCTCTGTGTATTTGTCTGTTCTAGCTACTTTGTATAAATCAAACCGTACAATATCAAAGAGCTTCCTTATTTATGAGAGATACATTTCTATGATCTCCAGGGGATGCCTGAAACTGTGGATATTACTGAACCCGGTGTATAATAGGTTTTGTCTAATACATACATACCTATGATAAAGTTTAATTTATAAATTATGCACATCAAGGGGATTAATAACGATAACTAATAATGGTCTATGAAAGTGACAATTTTATAGCTTATTATTTTGTAATAAGTTACTTAAAACTTACCAATCATTATTTATTGAATTCTCTGTTTAATATTTTTGGATCATTACTAACTTCAGGTAACTGAAACTATGGAAAACAAAACCACAGATAAAGAAGGGTTATTGTATGTGGGTTTTGTGTCTGGCTTCTTTCCTTTAGTGTTTTCAAGGTTCAGGAATGTTGTATCATGTATTAGTAAGCACTGCTTTCCTTCTGTGGAGGAATAATGTCCCACTGCAGGGATATGCCAAATCTGTTTATCCATTCATCAGCTGTTAGGCACGGAGTTGTCTCCTCTTTTTTCCCTATTATGAATAATGCTGCTATGAATATTCATGTACAGATCTTTGTGTGGACATACATTTTAAATTATGTTGGATATCTACCTAGGAGCATAATTGCTGGCTCATAGCTTATACTTATTTCTAAAATGAGGTTCTTTTGGAGTCAAATTCATGTTTATTCAAGCTAAATGTGGTGTCCTAAGATTTATCTCATCTTGAAGCGCAAGCATGGCAAAGGCCATGGGCAAAAGGGGTACTATTACCATGTTCCATCATCCCTGGAAATTCAGAAGAGACAATGGAGAAATTAAAAAATGGTGATTGTGACTGTCTTGCATCCCAGTTGGGTTCTTTTCCTCCATCTTATTCCTGTTTTTTTTTTTTTTTTTTTTGGTACTGGAGATCGAACTTGGGTCCTTGTGCTTGCGAGGCAAGCGGCAGAACCACTGATCTAAATCCCTGACCCCTTATTCCTGTTTTTTATGTTTCTAATGCCAGAGCACAGTTTTCAAGTGCCACATTAAATTGTATTTTATATTTCTTTTCCAGGCATTTCTAAAATGCATACTGATTTCCTTAGAGGTGAAACACTGATCCATTGTAGTGTCATGCATATTTTTTTTGGAATTTTTCGAGGTGGCACAGATGATATTAACATGTTTAGAGGTAAGAGCATTTCTGGTGTCTATATATTTTCTAAAATCATTCTTTTGAAATTCAAATCCATTCAAGATGTCTTTCCTAATGTATTGAAATTAAAATGCATAAAATACATTTTCTGACTTACTGAAATTAAAATATGTTCAAGATGTCTTCACTTTCTCTATACTTGATCCTTGGACCAATTAAAATGATACATTAGGTAACAAGAAAATAGTTACCATCTAGGTATTTTCTTGGACACCAAAGGGAAAAAAACATTAAAAATGATTTCATCTCCCTCAATATACATGTGGGTATGCATGTACACATACACGATTGTATCATCTGTCACATTTTACCTCTTTTCTGGATCAATCTGGATCTCAGTGAGTGGATGTTAAGCATTGGCATGATCCTGTATTTGAATCTGAGGGTAAAAGCAGGAAGGTTCATGCAGTCCTGGGGAGAAGATTCGAGAAGTGACATAGCCATATGTGGCTATCACCGGGATGCAGAATATGTTGCCATGCTAGTTTTCCAGACGTGGAACTAGCAGAGAAGAAAGGAAAAAGGAAATCGCAGCATAAAGGGTGAAACTATGCTCTCATGATTTATATTTGTGATAGCTGCAAAAGGAGGGGATGTACAAAAGGAGAAACGAGTATTGGTAGGTAAGGGAGTGTTTGCGATGTTTCTTTTCTTTTCTTTTTTTCTTTTTTTGGTACCGGGGATCAAACTCGGGTCCTTGAGCTTGCGAGGCAGGCGGCGGAACCACCGAGCTAAATCCCTGGGCCCTGGCTTATGGTTTTTAATGGGTTCAGGCCATGATTGACTGGATCCAAGGCAGAAACAGCAGGGTGGAAGAAGGGGCATGACAGAGGAAAGCTGCTCAACCTATAGCAGCCAGGAAGCAGAGAGAGAAGGGAGGAGCTGGGGACAAGAATACACCCCTCCAGGCCACACCCCAGTGACTCACCTCTTCCGGCCAGGCCCCACCTCTGAGCATAGGAGCCTTTGGAGGACCTTTCAGTGCTTCTTGATGAAGGAACTCTAGGCACTTAGAGTATGATAGTTTTTGCCATCTAGTTTTTTATTATTTAGGACTCTCCTGATACTTATCTGCTTACTGCCATTAGCACTGACGGTTATTACGACTAATGAAAAATTTGCTTCTCCCTTTCTCAAAATCTCTCTGGACTAGGGGTAGGAGTTGCAAACCCAGGGACCCTGGGTATGATTTGCTTAGTCCTGACACAGTGTGATGCTTAATCTTGAGTGTCAACTTGACTGGTTTGAGAGTTGCCTAGGGAATTAGGGAACCACAGGTTTGGGTGTGTCCAGGGAAATCATGGAGATGCGACTTGTATCTAGTTCCTGGCCCCTTCTTCTCTGGTGTCCTTCCCCTGAGCTTTGGTTCCCAGCTGCTATGAAGAGAGCAGTTTCGCTCCACCATGGCCTTCTACCATGATATTTCTGCCTTGGAGCTAGGCAGTCATGGACTGAACCTCTGAAACTGAACCAAATAAATTTCTCCTCTTTTAAATTGCTGGTGTCAGGTATTTTGTCCTAGCAACAGGAAAGCTTACTAGTACACTTAATTCTAAAAGTTTTTGAATTTGGTAATCTTTTTTTCTCCAGTGCTAGTGATTAAAGCAAGGGCCTCATGCATGCTAGCCATTACTATTGAGTTACATCCCCAACATGGGTTTTCTGTTGTTTGGGTATTCACTGTCTAATTTGTCACGGGGTTTTCACATTTATGCTCCTTGACTGCCTCCTGAGCATATTTGAATCTTCTGTTTTTGAATATTCTGTCTTGGGATGAGTAAACCTTAATCTATATTTTATGGGAAGCTCATATTGCTAAAGAATAAGGACCCCATTCAAAATCTCAAGAGCAAACCAAAGTGCCATCAAGGAATGAAATTGGACTCATTGCTGAATTCTTTGTTTGCTTCTTTTTTATAGAGCTACATGTAGCTGTGGGAGTCATCTTGGACATTTGTGGAAGCATCATATGTGGATATTGGTGTGCAAGAGTCATTGAGTTTATATTGACTGACCCTTTTAACAATTCATTGACTAATATCATTCTCAGCTTTTCATTGGTGTACATGACTTTCTACATCGGTAAGGCAGACACAAATACAAAAAATGCTGTCCTCAAAGTAAACTTTATAAATTTTGATTTTTGGCTTTATTTTGATTCCAGTTACTTTTCCTCAACAATGTTTCCTTTTTGTGATCTGTCCATGTGTCTTTTCATATTATTTTACTGTCATCTGCTGCTTTTTTCTGTTATCTTAACACCTTCTTTATTGCAACTTCATGTCCTGTTCTCTTTCCATTCATCTCTGATTACTTTCCTTCCTCTTGTGCTGTATCCTTTGACCTCACAAGTAGTCACTAGTAGTCCTCTGGAAGAGGAATAAGCACTGAGCTCATTCCTGTGCTGACCCTGAGCAATTCATCTGTAACATGAGAAAGTTCTGAGAGATGCTCCTGAGGGCTTTTCAGCTCAGCAGGCTTTTAAATTCAATTGGTCATAACCTGACGAGGCTGTTGAAGTAGTAGTCCTCTTCTGAACCAAGAAGCAGGAAAGAAGAGGCAGAAATCACATATATTTATGTCTGGAAGAGAGGCAAGAAAGTGAAATAATTACAGGAGTAAGAGTGCCCAGCATGGGTGGACTTTCAGCTAGTAAAAATTAAAGTGTTTACCAGCCAGAGCAAGGTCCCCAAGAACCATAGTAACTAAGGCCAATCTGTCTCCTCTCTCAGTGCAGCAGCTTCCATGCCTTAAAAACCTTAAAGGTTAATTATTTCTCTTTTCACTTTCAGTTATCTAAAAGCACTGCTTCTTCTACAGACAAATTGTTGTGGTGGGTAGGGGGGAGGTTTGCTCATTGCTCTGAATCAGTCAAATTATAAAAAACATTCACTAGAGACTCATTTCCTTCAACTTCTTCATTTCTTTTTTCTCCTGTGAAGCTTTTATGGATGTCTTAAATCACTGGAAACATTAGTCTTTCCATTCTCTATCAGACCGTGAGTTCCTTGAGGTGGAGTCCACTCCTTAGTTCCTTTTTTATTTGTTCCATCTCCTCTCAGCCAAGCTCAGAGCTTGCCATATGCCTGACAGTAACAACAGACGTTGGCTAAATAAATTGATTTTAGTCCTCCAAGAGCTTTGGAGTTAGATGGAGTTGTTTCAAACCGAGGCGCCACAATTTTTTTTTTTTTGGTACCGGGGATCGAACTCTGGTCCTTGAACTTGCGCAGCAGGCGGCGAAACCACTGAGTTAAATCCCTGGCCCTAGGCTCCACAGTTTATTAGTTCATTGACACTGGATAATTAACCTCACTAAGCTTAAGTATCTTCATCTGTAAAAGTGGCCAATCACATCTACTTTGTAGAGGGTATTAGTTAGAGGCAGGCATTAGTGAGCTAATGTGTGTTATGTGACTTGCTTATGCTGGTGAGCTGTAGATAGATAGCTCCTGTGGGCATGCAAGAGCTGATTATGCACATTTCTTCCCAACTCTATATTCATGGTCATGAAATTGGCCATGGCGGGAATCTTTATACCACAGATACTGGAAGACACTACAAATCGGGGATTCCCCCAACCCCATAGCTTGTTTAAAACATTTACCAGAACACCACTGGGTTCAAAGTATGGCAGTTAAATAACGTTAATTCTTTTCCCTTTTCCTTCTTAAAAAAATGGCGTTTCCAGCCAGTGCTTGACATCCTCCAAAATAGAGGCCTACAGGTGTGAGTTAAGAGCAGAGTGGGAGGATGGGGTTCCTTAGAATATTTTAGCATCATTTCCACATTAGAAGGCTCTCAGTTTTGACATACAACTTTCCAAGTTGGGATGAGGTTATCATCTAATTAAGCAATAAGGATTCCTTATGGTCATTTAGGTATGCAACCAAAAAGCTTGGCCAATTCAACTCAGTTCAATTCAAATCAAATGTATGCCCCAAAGGTATTCAAAACCCAGTCATACAAATGAGAAAGAATTGAAATTAAGATTTGGAGGGACAGTTTCACTATCTCACAGTTTTTGGCACTACTGGTTTTGCTGTCATTGGCTGTATAAGTTAAACTCAGTTAAGTAAGCAAATAAAAAATATAAAGTGAACTTAAGTGATTAGATAAGTGAAAGGAATAATAAAATACTCTACAAAGCAACAAACAGTATTAATTTACTAAGGAGTAAGTGAATGGACAAATTAATAGCACAGTAATAATGATTATCATTTATTCATTGCTACAAAAGTGCGCCAAGCAATTTTTACCGAATCTGATTTAACTTTCACAACAATTATACAACTACACCTATTTTACAAATGAAAGAACTCAAAGGAGAAAAGGAAGGTCACAGTCTAATAGCAACCAACTTTGTTCTGTTCCAGAAGTTCTTCCACTTCTATTTTTCATGTTCTTTCTTTAGCTTTTTGTCTGTTTATAACGTGCTATTTGAAGAGACTACAGCCTAGGAGTGTTGGTATTTATGGTATTCTAACATTCTTCATGGTTATTTTTCTTGCCCCAGAATACACTTAGAAATCTGTTTAGAGCCCAGATTACCACTTCAGTTAGGGAGGCAAAAGAAAAGCAAGCTTCCAGAACTCCAGGTACCAACACTGAGCTTGGCCTACGACTCCTAGCCCGAGCAGCACAGTGCCCCTGTGGTGCCACACAGAGACAGTTATACTACTTTTCCATTATTCCTATCCTCAGTGACAATCTGGGGTTGGCAGATGGGGTCAAATAGACTTGGTTTGGACAATCTATTAGCGAAGAATGGCTTTTACATTTTAAAGTGGTCTACAAAAGAATAAAAGAAGGGAATATTTTATGGTATGTGAAGATTATATGAAATTCAAATTTTAGTGTCTATAAATAAAGTTTTATCGCATACTCATTTGCTTGTATACTGTCTATGGCTACCTTTTGCACTACAACAGCTGAGTAAGTAGTTGTGACAGATGCCATATTCCCCCGAGAAAGTTAGATATTTACTGTCTGGCCCTTTACAATAAAAAGCTTGCTATCCCTGATCCACAAGATTAGGGAAATCCCTTGAGATAGCTTTATAAGTAAGAAATACTACTCTCAAATTTTCCACCACTTCTTCACTCAAAATAAAGTACCTCAGTGTGCAGATTTAAATGCATTTAATTTTACTCATTTTTTTTTCTCTCCCCAGTGGAATATTTTGGAATGTCAGGCCTTGTTGCTTTGATCACAGTGGGACTTAATTTAGATTCCTTAAGCTTTAAAGCAAATATGGAACATGTAATTACTAAGTAAGTTTCCTATTCTGTATTTAATACAGATCTCGTAGAAGTTAAGTGTTTAAGAGGTTATGCCTTTGAGGGTACTACTAAAATTCCCTTTATATAACTTTTTAAAAAACCTTTAAATTTTGTTGTGAGTTACATTTGCAAAGAACTTAAGGTACCAGTAATTGTTGACATTAATTAATATTTTCATTATGAATGAAGTGCCAGTAGCTCAGAGATCATAGTTTTTTTTTAATATAACTCTTTGATAGATTTTACTTTCAATTGTGGATTTAAAGAAATAATCATTTTCTTCCTTTGTTTAAATGCATTGCTTAAACTGTCATTTCCTTTGTATTCATCCTAGATTCCTAATGATGTTTTCATCTGTATATGGACATTTAATATATGCTTTCTTTGGCATTGTGATTGGATGTGGAGAAATTGAGCATTTCAAATTTCACACTCTAGTTTTCACTCTCATCTTATTTGTGACAGTGAATTTTGTAAGGTAATAATTATATTTTAAAGTTTGTTTTTCTGAGCCTGGTAATTTAGCCCAGGATTAGAACTGGGAGGTGTACAGCAAAAAATGAAAACATTCTTGACATGGAGTCAGGAAACCTGCTCTGTTGTCATGGCCTTGACTATAGCTGCTCTGCAACCCCAGGAAAGTATTTGTTTTTCAAGGTCTGTGAAATGAGACAGGGTAGACTAGTGGCATCTGTGTCACCCTTGAGTTTGACAGAAATGCAAATTCCGGGTCTACTGAGTTGATTCTTTGGAGATGAGAGCCAGGGAAGAGTTTTAACATGTTCTCTCGGTGGTTTTGACTCAAGGCTAAAGTTTGAGCACCACTGAACGAGAATAATGGCTCTTAATATTCTCCTTGACTTTCATTGTCATTTATTGTGATCAGTAGCTATGATAAAGTCAGTGAGGTCTGGCTCTGTGAACATGCCTCTAGAATGCCAATGCTTGTTTGCGATAGCTTTATTTCCTGTAAGAATTGAGGACAACATCATTGCCACACAAAGTAGTGGTCAATGGAGCTTATTTTATAATATATCCTCATGGAAACTTGCTTTTACTGACTCCAAGGCACTGCATGAGCTCAGATATTTACTCTTACGTTATTCTACCTGCCACCTCTACTCCTGCCCCATCCATGTTGGGTCTAACCTTGGTGGCCACATGCTGAATCTGTGTGGTGGTCAAATCAGTAGTCATCTTTTTATCTGTTCTATTTCTATGTCTGGATCTCTTGAAAAATCATATTAAAATTGATTATTGTTTCCTAGCATAACATGTGCGTTTATCTTTGGTCTAACTTCCATCCTCTACACTTGTTAGCTTTGTTTCTATGACTATGTGATTTTGAAAAGTAACCTAATTGAAATTTTACTGTACCTATTTGTAAGATGGGCTTAATTATAGAGCTATCTCAGAGGTAGCTAAGAGGATTACAGGTCTAAGACTTTAGCACCCTGCCTGGCACAGAATAAATGCTCACCAAAGTTAGTTTCTATTATTATTAGAGCTCTTCTTATTTTCTCAGGATGAGAAAGAACTTTTGAAACTTTAAAGCAGTGAAAGGATTCCCAAGCGAAATTATCAGTAGATTTTAGAACAAAACATGTTAAATAAAATTAAAGAATAAAAACAAAGCACTGTATGTTTTTATTTATCCAGCATGTACTAAATGCCAAGGATTGTTCTCGGCACTTAGGACCCTTGAATGGTCAAAGCAGTCCTGAAAAAGTATGCTAATAGGGAGTTTACATTATAGTAGAGGCTTCCGGTGAGGGAAAACACATTAAGTAGTGAATATTATGTAATAGAAAGTGATAAAGATTGTGAAAAATAAAGCAAGCAGGTGATAGTGAGCTGTATCTTCAATAGGGTGGTCAGGGTAGCCTCATTTAGAAAGTGACAAAGTAAAGACATGAAAGAGGCCAGAGAGTGAAGCAAGGATCAGGAAGGCTTTTTGGGCAGATGCTCATCAGTGGGCAAACCCTAAGGGAGCCAGCCTGGCACGTCAGGAAACTGCAAGGAAGCCTTGGTCATCGAAGCAGAGATGAGGGGAGAGCAGGAGATGAAGTGATGGGGTAATTATGAAAAAATAAAAGATCCACGCATCATTGTTTTTTGGGGCTAAGAAAACTTCCTTGAGGGTAGTTACCTTCCTCTGGGGAATGCAATTTGTGGAGGGATTTGGTTTTTAAAAATTGTATACACTTCCTTTACTACTTGAATTTTTGCAACATTCATGCATTACTTTTATAATTTAAAACAAAGGTAAAATAATGAAAACCCAATTCATACAAATTTTAAAGAAAAGTAACTAGATCTCCAATACAATTATTTATAAAGAGCATGAGAAGTTTATACCAGGAAAAAAACCAAATCACTAAAACATTTAAAAATCTCTAACTCAGTAGAAATTAAAGAAATAAAATGAAAAGTGGCCTTGTTCTTCAGTCATAAAATCAGTGGTTTCAAAAGTCATAAATATGGCCCTTTGGGGACGTGATAAGAAGGACTCTTCTGGTCTGTCCCCTCACTAGCCACCCTGAATTTTCTCTGTTCCTTGTTCTTTTCACTCCATACAAGCAGGACATCTGTCAGATACTTGTCTTTTTGGGCACTTTCCAAAGTCTCTGCTCCACTGTCGTTCACCCTTACTGCTAGTGCCCATTCATTCTTCAAATGTCAGAGTAAATGGGGCGCTTCATCGGGAAGGCCTCGCTGCTGCTTACCCTCCCCTGCCATTGCCATCACAGTAGGTAGATACCACCAGTCTGCATTCTTCAGCACTATATAATTCTCCTCTGCAGTGCTTAGGGCAAGTATTACAGAATACTTAATAGTTAATGATTTAATGTTTGTCCTCCCAATGTAACATAACCCTTGAGAGAAAGCATCAGCTGTCTTGATCTTGACAACATCTTAAGATTCTTGAAGAGGTTTTTATACTTTTTTGAACGATTAAATAAATACATACATAATACATATCAAAAATCTCATAAATGTTCACATTCCATTTGTGTTAGTCTGGGTTCTCCAGGCTGACAGAACCAATAGGAGACACAGATATAGATACAGATGATACAGACACGGATACACAAAATAGGATTTGTAGGGAAACTGGCTCATGTAACATTGGAGGCCAAGTCCCATGGGAAGCCATCTATAACTTGGTGACCCTGGGAGTCAGTAGCAGGGCTCAGTTCAAAACTAAAAAGCTCAGGATCAGAGAAACTGATAATGTAATTCTCAATCCAAGATCAAAGGCCTGAGAGCCCATCAGAAATGCTGGTGTAAGTCCTAGAGTTCAAAGGCTGGAGAGCCTGGAACACTGATATACAAGGGCCAGAGAAGAGTGTCCTACTGCAGGAGAGAGGGGAAATCACCTTTTCCTCTGTCTTCTTTGTTCTACCTGGGTCCCACATTAAGGTTGAATCTTCCCCACCTAGTTCACTGATGTTGATCTCCACTGGAAGCACTCTCAGAGGCACATGTGGCAGCAATGCCTCATCAGCTCTCCAGCTACTCTAATCTCGTCCAGTGGACACCTGAAATCAACCATCACACCGCTTCTAAGATTGGGATTGAAATTGTAGACAAAGTGCTCATCAAATTGTATACATTAAGCATGTGCAGATATTTGCATACCAATTGTATCCCATGAAACTATTGTAAAATTTAAAATACAAGCAATGCTTTATTCAAAAGGCCTTCACTGGAGTGGTGTTCATAGTAATGAAAAGTTAGAAGCAACCAAAACGCCCAACTACTGAGGGGTATGAATTGTGGACAAAAGAATCTTTCACTTCCCTTTTATCAAATTATTCACCCTAGATTTGTTCAATTTTAAGACTAACAGAAAATTGTTATGAATCTGTTAATAGACTCTACTAGATGGGAAAGCTTCAAAGGACATTTGATATTAGTAACATTGGAAGGTAGACTGAAAGCTACACATTTGTAAGATTATTTGCATTTTTGACAATCAGAAAAATAAAAATTATGAAACTCATTAAAACAGTAAAAAATTTAGACCTTAGGATTTGTGAATAGTACAATAGATTTAACACTTTGGCAAAGATTAATTTGGCCTCTTTGATGCTAAAGTTAATATGTCAAGGGAGCTCTGAATTTTCTACAATAGGCATTGGATATGTGGGCCACTTTCTGAGTTGGACAGTGACATATATGATCTGGATCAATTTTTTCCTCTACAGAGTTGTAGTGGACATATAATTTAGTAATTATAACAGTACTTAGGTATTTATACTTAAAAATAAAAATTTAAAGTTAGAATATAAAATAGTAATAATATATGGATTATGATGTATTGTCACATGTATCAACATGTAACTATATGTACATATCAAATGTATAGTGTAATGTATATATGTATAGCTACCTCTGATATTGCTTCTATATGTGCACACACTAGACTGTACCTAATAATTCAGAACTGACCTGAGAGGTCACTGGGTTGGCATGAATTTACCTGACTACATATAAAATAAATCCACCAAAGTCAATGATATTTCATGGAAAAATTATTTAGTAAGACTGAAAGGGTAAGAGTCTCTTTGAAAAAGATTTGAATGCAAAGCAGAAGAGTTTGCCCAAATTAACTATATAGTATATAGATGCCGAATATAGATTTTCTGTTTCTCAAAAACAGGAATTCTCTAAATTGGCTTGTATGATTCCTAGCTGAGCAACTGATTCACAATATGGTTTTTGAGGATGAGATATGTCTGATTTTACTTTTGCTGAAATCTCACTTGTTCTAAATCATCTGAAGTACAGTACTGATACCCTAAAGACAGATTCTATAGGATCTTATAGAAAAATGACTTAGAGAGCATGAAGGCACAAATTGAAGTTAATTGTGTATGATTTTTATGAGATTGCAAGAAAATCTTGGTTGGATTAAGTTTATTAATATCTCTATGATAATTTTACCTTTTGGCCATAATCTGTACATCTTTCAACTCCAATTTCTGAATCTGGCCATTTTATGGCCTTTCAGGGAACACATTATCTTGTCAATGCTCTTTGAAGAAGTTTTCCTGTAGGAATTTCCTATCTGAATACAAACAGTACACAATAGAGTAGTGTTAATGATAAATCAGATAAATGTTCTGGTAAATCAGAAATGGCAAATATTAGAGATCTATATACAATAAAAAGTGAATATAAGTTCTCTAATTCCATGGATATTTCCAGTTAAATATTCATACAAATACATGTTCATATTTTTCTTTATACAGCGATAATACATAGATACATGATGTGAAGATTCTGGCAAAAAAAATCAGAGATACTAACAATATTCTCAAGTTTTAAAAATGGTGGAGAATATGTTTTAGCAACAACATACTATATTAATATAAGCCCCTGACTTAATTTCATGATTTTATGCCAGAAGCATGGTTGGTTTAAAAAAACCCAGATATTGGTATCATAACACACTAGCTTATTAATAATTAAGGCATTTGGTATTCACTTGTATTTCAGTGTGTACAAAAAATTTAATAGTGATTATTTACTATAATGTCTTAAACTTTCAAAGTCTTTTCAATATAAGAAAATAGCTGCACACATTTAAGTGGTTTTTAAAAATTAAACACACAAAACAACTGATGATTGGTCTCTGTGGTTCCTAGTAATAAGTTTGGTCTTATTTTTTCACATAGTATAAATTATTTATATGCAGGATTGCATTAAGGCCCAGTAGTTTTTAAACAATGCTACCAAATAACCATAGCTCCCCAATGCAGCAAAGGGGAACAATCTTCATAAAGCACTTCATTGAAGTTGAAGTATCATCCTTCAGTGCATCTCTAACATTTCATAGCATCTATATCCTTAACTATATTGCTAGTAGATCCTGGAGCCAAAGTAAGATGGTTTTCCAGTTTCCACAGTCTACTTAATTGTTGTTTTAAATTCTGAATATTTCTATCATATATAATTTGGGTAGTTCTGACTACCACCATTTTATTATTTCATGAAGTCAATTTAAACCAACTGCTACACATTTTTCAAATTTGCTTTTAAGTAATGATTTTACGTGAGGCAACAAGTCTACACAACAGCCAAGTGAGATATGTTGTATTTCTTTGTGTAAACTGTCGGTGAGCACATGAAGTGTGCAATCTACCACAATTCCAAGATCTTTTGTTCTCACCAAATAAGTGACAAATTCACTTATGTTTCTCTTTCTCCAGAAAGTGAAAGCTACATTTAATCTCAAATTCCTGCTGAACAAAACTTGGGCCATTGTTTCATGGTCCTCAGAGAAATTTCGCAGAAAACCCCACTGTATTCTGATGATGAGCTTTCTGTCTGTGAAGAGCCAGAATCACTGTGAAGAGCCAGAACATATTGAACCCAATATGTTCAACTATTGTGGCATAATTTTTCGGGCAGGTGACCTGTGCAAACCAGTTTATATATTCTTTATTTGCTTGCCACACTCTAGTATTATTTTCACACTCATATAATATTTAGAAAGCAGATTTAGTTTCAGCAAGCTTGAATGACACCAATAAACTGCATTGTCTTCTCTTTCATATAAATTTTATATGAAATTTAGCATTGAGTACATAGTTTCAACATAAGTAACATAAGTTGTGATTTGTTTACCTTTAATGTTTCTTTTTCTGTGTAGGATGATTACTACTATTTTAGTGAGTCCTATTTTGATGCATTTGAGTCATGAATACAATTGGCGATTGGGAATTGTTATCTCCTGGTCTGGAATTAGAGGAATTTATAGCTTACTCTTGGCTCCTGATATTTACAATCTGGCTGAACAAAAAGTAGAGGCTCCACATATGGTAGGAAAAATAATGTCTCATGTTTATTTACTCATCTTTAATTTATTTGTAGCACTTGTCACTGTACCCAATAAGAAAATAAGCTAGCTTCAAATTAGACTTTAAAAATGCATTCTTTTTAAGCAGAATGGAACTCAGAGAAAAATTTATTTATGTTGATAGTGTGAAAGGGACCAAAACACTGTACTGGCTAAGGACAGAAGTTTTAGATAGACTTGGCTTCTAATCCTGATTCCATCGTTTACAAGATCAGTGACCGTGGGGAAGATACACTGTTGCTCAGCTGAGACTGAGATGGTGCTCAGTAAAATACCTGGTGCTTCATAAATGCACAATAAATGTTACTGAGCATACAGATGCTACTTTTTTAATATCTATCAGAAAGCATTGAAAAAATACCCTTATGGAGAGCATTATAATCCCTACAGATATTAGAACAGAAACTTGAATAACGTTAAGTACATTAATGGGAGAAAGATTTTATACATAAGATAAATATTTTATAATAAATAATTGCATTGATGATCTAGTAATATTTGTATCATCAGGACTAATTTTAAAAGTTCAAGCCAAAGATTCCATTATCTGAGTGAAAAAGAAAACTTGTTTCCTTTCCACTCTTTCTCAAAGCCTTTCTCCTCTGGCAGGCTGGTAGTGCGGCTCTGTGACTCTCCAGGAAAGCTCCAAAGAGCCCAGTGCATCTGTGGGCAGGGTGTAGGTGCCTCCTCAGTCCAGTGATGGACTGGAAGTAAGGTAGAGAAGGTGATAGAAATCTCCAGGACTAGCACCCCACCAGCTCCCAGTCAGAAATCCTCCAACTTGCTCTTGGGAAGGGGAAAATCATTTGGATACTGTAAACTCAAGACCACCTTCCCACTTATCAGGGAATGTGGTGGTAATGTACAGGGTTTCCTGATATTGTCTGATTTCCAGCTTGAGATTTTCTTGTCTTTGGTATTTGGCTCTTACCCAGAAGGCCCAAGGAATACAGCATTTTTCAAATACCTTCTTTTTGGGAAAAACTGTCAAGCTCTTCATCTTGCATGTGGAGAAGTCAAAACAGAATAGCCGTCTGTGTATAGCATGATGGGAAAGAACTCAGGTGCTCTAACTCTCAAAAGAAGAAGTGCTTTTTTAATAGAGTATTATGTTCCTCACCACATCTTTCCTGAGGATTTATATCCATGGGCCTGGTCTGGAAATTAATTTGGAGTCCAGGTAAATTGGCAGCTTTGCAAAGACTCGTCCTTCCATGTTCCAAATGAAAAGTAACCAACATTTAAGAGCTTTCAATTCCCTTTTGTGTAATGAATTGGCCCAAAACCAAGTTAATAGGATGGTAATTAACATTTGAGTGTCATTTTACAGTGTTTCCTAATTCTGTCTGATATTATGAATCCCCTTTGCTCCATCCTAGACCTAAAGAATCAAAATCTTCAGAGAAGGGCCCGGGAGTCAGTATGCTTAACAAGCACTCTAGGACAGGTGGCTGTCATCAGCCAAGTCTGGGAAACACACTGGAGGTGATATCGCTACTAACTGCATTTTTTGTTTTGTGTTTTGTTTTTGGTACCGGGGATCGAACTCGGATCCTTGCCCTTGCACAGCAGGTGGCGAAACCACTGAGCTAAATCCCTGGCCCCTAACTGCATTTTTCAATGAAGGGCGCCGAGGCTCCAGGCCCCAGACCACGTGGCTAATAAATGGCAAAGCCAAGGCTTTGTATATTTTTGTTGGTGCACAGCACCTTCTCTGACCCCACCACAGCTCCCACATGCTCCTTCAGGGCCTGGTTCAGCTGCAGGAGTTCTGGGGGTCAGCTTACGTCCTTACCCAGCCACCAACACCACTGCCTGCTGTGGCTGGGCCCTAACCCCAGCCCTCCAGTTCTCCAGCCACCTCTGTGACAGCAACAACCTTGCTGGCTTTGTGTGGCTGCTGCCTGGATGGGCAGTGTGCAAAGCTTTTCTTGGTGTCCTTATCTCAGAGTCTACAAATCTATTTTTATGTTCTCATTTTGATTGGAAATTAATTTCTGCATCAGTATGTTGTATTCATGTAATGCCACAAAGCATCCTTTTTACTTTACTTATCAAAGACAGGATTAAAAATATAGATTAAAGTAGAATTTTGTTGGTGGTTAAATGGATAATGATTATCTTTGTAAAACTTATTTAATCTTTTGGTTCTAACCATTTGTATGCTTTGTTTTAGTTTATACTCTTTGTACAAGCAATATCATTGTTGACTATGGGAATAAACTCATACATGATGACTAAGTCAGCTAAGACATTAGGTAAGGCAGATGACCATTCTAAAGACATCGTATTAGAGCAATACATGCATACTTGTGTTTATAGCAGCACAATTCATAATAGCTAAATCCTGGAGACAGTCTGTATGTCCGTCAACAGATGAATGGATAAAGAAAATATGGTATCTATACATAAAGGAATATTACTCAGCTGTAAAGAAGGAAAAATTTTAGACATTTGTAGGAAAATGGATACATCTAGAAATATAATGTTAAGCAAAATAAGGTGGAGGCATATGTTTATTTTTTTTATTTTTGGAGGCATATGTTTAAATACCACATGGTATCTCCCATTTGAGTAAGGCAAAGTGTAAATAAAGAACAAAATAAAGGATAGATAGAAGAAAACAGGGAGACAGAGCTTTTGCAAGTGAGAAGTGGTCCAAGAGACTGAGAGTGAGAGGAGGAAGGGAGGGAACTGGGGAGTAAAAAGATTTAAGGTGTGTCATGTACGGGTACCCACAGTAAATGCAAACATTGTATATCATAAACAAGAACTAAATATAATGACAACAATAGTGAAAATGGGGAAAGGGAATTTAGAGATGACAGAAGGAAGGTGGGTGGGGAGGGGAAGGGGAATAAAAAAGAATCAAGAAGTGCTATGTACATGTACCTGCTCCCTAAGATGGATGGAAACTTCATGTATTGCAAACATGTAATATTATTTTTAATTTAAAATAAAATATTAAAAAGACACCATTTTAACTCTGTGAGACATTTCATGTGCAATTACAAAGATAGAACAGCTTCACCGAGGTGGAATGGAATGAGTAGGCAAAGGTCATTCATTAAATTCTTCTCTTTGGTAAGCAAACCTGAGAACTCTAACTTCAAATTTGTACCTCAAGAAAATACAAAGAGCTACAAGTTTTGAATATTCCGATTTCCTCACCAGGAAACAGAGATGTTAAATTTGAGGGATTTTATTGTAGGGGCCTTTATATTTCATGATGTGTAGGAAACAAGTGGAGAACTTGTTAAAGTGCAGATTCTTAGGCCAATCTGATTTTGTGGCTAGGGAGAGGAGCCAAGGGATTGCCATAGTTTCCTAAGCAGCCCTTGTATTTGTAGGAGGCACAGGTAGTTCTCTACCTTCTGAGAGGTGCTGGTAGGTGCCTTGAAGTAGAAAGTCTTTAGCAGTTGAGTCAGATAAAGCTGAATTATATAGCCAAGAGGAAACAGGTAGTTGGATAATTTCTTGGGAAAATGTTTAATAAAAAATTGTTGTTGCTGAAGTTGCTCTGGTGTGGCTATGCAGGTGAGTTCAGAATTTCTCTGACTCATCCTATGACTGTCTTTGTCTTTCCTTTTCAGTTTCCACTGTAGTGTGTTAAGGCCTTTGCTCTTCTTTATCACAGGTCTGAGTGCGATTTCCCTCCCAAGACAAAGGGTTATACAAAATGTCACTCATCACATAAAACAGATTTTACAGAATACAATAACTTTATTTAAAACGGAGAAACTTTTGACAAATGTTAATTGGACTTTAGTAGAAGAAAAAACAAAGATTGAATACATTATTCCTGTGAGTTGATACCTAGCAAAAAAAAAAACAAACTTCCTTTCCCTCTCTTGATCTCCTGGTCTCATTTCAATCTTTAATAAAAAACCCATTTCTGTTAACTAAATGTCAGAAAACTGAGGGGAGATATTTCCTAGCTTTGCTATCTTGGTGAAATGACTTCTTTGAATTCTGTCTCTAAAGACAAAGTCTTGGTGATCATCTTTATTGACAAAAATAGCAGGAAAATGGATGCTTTTGCAAACTGGCTGGCTGAAAACCAACCCACGGGCTCTGCTAAGATGGTGTTTCCTATGGGTTCAGAGACGAGAGTTCTCTCCCCGTGTAATTATTATAAAAAGGAGAAATCACAGGCTGATTTAGAGAGTAGTCAAAGAAGGACAGGTTTGGAGAAGCATTTGGCATTAAATCTCTCCAAAAGACCAGCACTCCAGAGGCGAGGCAGAAGCATCACCATGGTTTGAAGCCAGCCTGGGCTACATAGTGAGTTCAAGGCCACCTTGAGCTACATAGTGAGACCCTGTCTCAAAAACCAAAACCAAAAACAATATCGAAAAAACCTCCAAAACCAAAACAAACCGCCAAACTCTCCAAAAGAATATTTCACCACAATTGAAACCACTTCTTATATGAAAAAAAGGTTACCCAAGTTATACTTAGCCTGTAATTTTAGCAATTTGGATTTGAATTATTGAAATTTTTGTTGCATATAGCACTTGCTATCTTCTTACAACTTTTATTTATTTTAACTTGAACTCTTTATGTTTTGCAACTTAGCCTGATACTCTTCAGTCTTCCCATCTTTCAAGTGCTAGCAGAGATGAGTGCCCAATGGATGAAGTTTTACTAGAAGAAGCCAAATTGCATGTAGCTATGATACAAATGGTTGGTATTGTTCACATAATCTATTTAAAAAATTTCCATACCTTTAATCCTTACAGTTTTCTGGTGCCTGGAACAAATATTTCTTCTTACTAATAGTCTAAAATTAATGTTTGATTTATTAAAGTTTAGACAAAATTAAAAACAAAACACTTTTTTCTTAGGCTTTCAGATTCAAGACAAAAACCTCATTATTTTTTTTTTTTTGGTGCTGGGGATCAAACTCGGGACCTTGTGCTTGCGAGGCAGGCGAAGGAACCACTGAGCTAAATCCTGGGCCAAAACCTCATTATTTTTAGAACAGCATGGTTTAGCAGTTACTTTTGGGGATCCTTAGAATAAGGACTGATGCCATTTACATACTTATACAATTAAACATCTTTAAATATTTGAGACTGCTTTTAGCAATTTAACATATTTCAGCTTTTTTATACAAAATTCTCTCGAGTGCTTATTTATTGATTGATTGATTGATTGATTTTTGAGACAGGGTCTTGGTGTATAGTTCATTTCAGGCTAGCCTTGAATTCATTATGTAGCCCAGACTGGCCTTGAACTCATGGCAATCTTCCTGCCTCAGCCTCCTTAGTGCTATGATCATAGGTGTGTACCACCACCCTCGGCTGACAGGTTTATTTAACTCTTAGTAATGTAATGCATTAAAATACATCTGGTGAACTAAAATGTCTCTTAAAATGTTGTAATTCTCATATAAACATAAAGAGATTACAAGATAAAATCAAGTTTAAGTAAACTTATCAGGTGACACATTTTAATTTAGGATTATATTTTGATGAGTCAGTCAGTATAGTAGTATACAATATACTTATGCCCAGAGATCTTTTTCACTTTCTTTTAAAAACTCATTGTTGTGAAAAATTTCTAAAATACACAAAAATACATAAGATAGTGTACTAAACCCCCAAATATCATCTAGCCTTAGAAACCATCTGCATGTGACCAATTCCCACCTGTACCCTCAGTCACCCACCTTCCATACTATTTTGATGTCAAATCCTAAATGTCGTATCACTTGATCTGTAAATACTTCAAAATTCATCTCTAAAATTTAGTCTTTAAAAGTAGTAAAATACTAATAATACACTTAAAATTAATAGTTAATAACATCAAATAACAAGTTGATAAAACTTTCAGTTGTCTTACATATGTGATAAATGCTTATTTTTATAAATTTATATTTTCAAATTGGATCCCAGTGAAGTCCATACACTGCAATCCACTGGTATCTCCTTTAATTCTCTCTTAATCTACAAATTCTGTCTTCTTTTCTTTCATTTTTTTTTTTCTGTTGAAGAACAATTTCTTCTTGGTAGAAAATTTATTTTCATTCTTATAGATATTCCTTTTTTGGGGGGGGCAGATAATGTGCCTAAATAACTCGTTAATATGAAATATTCTCAGACTTGATTGTGGTAAGGCGGAGCTGGCCTAGCCTCTGCACAATGGAAGGACATGCAGAGGAAAAGCAAGTGCACATAGCCAAGAGCCAGTACCTAACTGCCAGACTTGGGAAAGAGGCCATGTCAATCCAAAGAGTGGGACAGTAGACTCAGCCTGTTGATAAGAGAGGCAAAGAATTTGTGATCATATGAATGTGGCACACTTTACCCATTGGCTGCAAGTTTTTCTACTCTTCCTGCATTCAGAAGATACTTGGCCTTTTCCAAGACCCTTCAAAGCTTCATCTTATTATGTTGTCAGGCTCAGAGTCCAGTATCTCCTGATCTGCATTTGGTCCAAGTGAGAGGCTTCTTGGTTGCATCTCCTTCAGTATGACTTCTCTTTATCTAGAGACCTGTGAACTAAAAGATTAGCATATCTGTCCCCTACACACCCAACTTCAGTGATAATAAGAAGGGGAAATACTTAGAAATCACGAGGTGGGCATGGTGGTGCATGTCTATAGTCTCAGCACTTGGGAGGCTAAGGCTGGAGGATCGCTGCGAGTTCAAGACCATCCTGGGCTACATAGTGAGTTCAAAGCCATCATGAGCTACATAGTGAGACCTTGTCTCTAAAAACAAAACAAAACAAACAAATAAGCAAAAAAGAAATCACTGATCCATGACAGCTATGAAATCCAGGGGGCAAATGTACCAACTCTCTCCATTCTTTCCATTCCTGTAAGAAATAAACCATTCCTGTAGCTGAGTGACTTTGTTGGTCTTATTTCTGCCAATAAGAAATTGAAGGGCTCATATTCATATTCATAACCATATTCATCTCTGTCCTTTTTATTCCAGCTTGGTACAGTTTCTTAAAAAACTGTATGCATTTTCAATAACTCTGATTACAGTCCACTTCATCCCCCCATTTCTTTTCAGACAGGCTATGTGTCAGACAATACAGATAAGAGTTGAGAAGCTCTTTAATCTTGTTGAAAGGGAAGACTAAATACCACTTTAAATTGTTTACTGGTGCTAGAAAATATCTGCAGATACATCCTTAAATTGATCTTGAAGCAGAGGCTATATTTTATTGGCAGCACTCCAGATTTGGTTTTTACTCCTAGGTCTTTTGCCAGCTAGAGGAGTTATAGATGAGAAACAGGTTTAGTTTTCAATTTGACACATTATGGCCTGTATAATTTTGCTTGCAGACTGAACTGTTTCTCTTTGGTTTATCTCTCATGTCACATGGAGATAAAAATAAATCTACAGTCCTAATATTTCCAGGGGACCAGAAATCTAGAATTCCCTTTAGCAAGCTCATTTATTAGGTACATATTCAAACTAGCGAGCTGCCTCAGGTGACAGTCTTACTGAGTGTGCTGTAATTGCATGGCACAGCTACCTCTCTGCAGCCTCCTACAGCAGTTACTTGACTGCCCTTCCAGGTCTCACTCATTGTGCCTGTCCAGCTTCTGCCCACTGTGCAGTCCCATAGTAAATGCCACGAGTTTTAGCTTTTTGTTATGGAGGCTCACTATAGTTGCTACTGATTTCTGTTTTAGTTAGCTTTGCTGTGTAGCAAACACTAAAATGTACTGACTAGAAACAACAATGGTTTCTTATTTCCCTTGGTTCTGTGGATTGGATGATTTTCTTGATTCCTCCTGGAATCACTCATGCGTCTATGGTCCTCTCACAGTGCAACTGTGGCTGGAGGGTCCATGATGTCCCTCACAGGTTTGGCAGCTAGTGCTGGCTGGCTTCTAGGACACTGGCCCAGGGGAAGATGTCCAGCCTCAGTTAAAATTCTTGAATCTAAAGAATTGGTGGTAAAAGGTTTTGGAGGAAGATTGTAAATTTGAAGAGCATTCATTTATAGTGTTAAAATCATGAGTGTGGCTGAGAATAAAGAAGGAGAAGCTATAAGAAAAATAATAGATTTATCTGTCTCAAGAAACTCCTAGGTTAAAGGGATAAAAACAGTAAAAGTAGCTCACTGAGGAGTCTGGCAGATATAAAAGTCATAAAAGCAGGAAGAATGCCGCAGCAGAAGGAACTCTTAAGAAAACCATTCAAAGATAAAATGAAGTGGGCCGGAGATTTAGCTCAGTGGCGCCACACCTGCCTGTCAAGGCCAAGGTCCTGAGTTTGATCCCTGGTACCAAAAAAACCCCAGAAAAAATGAAGCAATTTTTCTTAATAGTATATTTTTATATGGAGTTATCCCTGTGTATCCAAAATGGATTGGTTCTAAGACACCCCATGCACGAGTATTAAGCCGTGTTATGTAGGTGTTCTAACTCCTCATGATGAATATAATCACTGTATACTGCAAATATGTATTAATAAAAATTTTAAAAATGGCATAGTATTTGCATGTAACCCACCTATGCGTGTCTTCATTTGTACTTTAAATTATCTCTGGATTACTCATAATACCTGGCACAATGCAAATGCTGTGTAAGGTAATACTTATTAATGGGGGGATAGTGATAAGAAAAAAAGTCTGTATATGTTCACTACAAATTCAATTTTTCTCCTGAATATTTTCAATTTGTTATCAATAGGATTCATGGATGCAGAACCTATGGGTTAAAAGGGCCAATTTTATTGATTTCAGTAATAGTGAAGGTTATATAAGGACTAGGAAGAGTACAATACATTTATATTTTGATCCTTTGTAATTTTTGATTAAAATTGTATGTTTAGAGTAGCTTTGAAAAACAGTGCAACGATGGAATCATCGGAGTAGAGGCAGCCCGGATATTAATTGGTGCTACCAAAATCTATTGCCTCATCCAAGGAAAGTAAGTTTAAAACTTCTTTAATTGCTATCTCCAAAAATGAATGGGTATGTGAAGAAGAATGCAGAAACTAAGAATTACATGTCCAGATTGACCAATGTATTATCTCATCTATTCATTTTCATCTAACTGTTCATCCATTCATCCATCCATCTATCTATCATCCATCTGTTTTTTCTTCTTTGCACATTTCCTCCATGCAGTTTCATAACTTTCATGACATTAGGGAGTTTGGAGAAAGTTCTGACAGCGATGTCATTTAGGTAAGAAATTAGGGGATCCATTATTGAAAAGCTATAGAACTTGAACTACAATTATTATTATTTTGCCTCCATATCATCATCACTAAGTTATTGGGTAGAGGAGGTACAGAGGACTGGATTACACTATTAGACTGCTCCCTGGAGTGGAGTAGGCACTGGAGGAATTGGCTTAACTGGTGTTGATAGATGCCGTGAATTTGGTGGGAAAAGCTCAGTGCCTTAGTGATATATCAGCATCTGGTCACAGTATTGACAAGCATTAGAAACGTTAGATTATGGCTGTTCCAAGACAAAGGCGTGAGGTAGTGATAGGAAATACTGGTTTGGTGATAGTGAACCTTTCAGCAGCCTTGTAATCTCTTTGGGAGAGCTATTGTCAATCCCTAGGACTACCTTCAGGAGAGTAGGGCCTGGAGATTTTTGTAGAGGCTTGGGCTAGGCAACATATGACAAAAGGAAGCTTGATACCAGAACCCCAAAAGACTGGTCTAGAGAAGATTTAACTATGTTCTACCTCAGGTGAGGAATGATCCTTGGAACAGGGTGACAAGAGTCTCATGCTAAAAATATTCCTGTACCATTCATGGGGGGATGGATGCAGAGGTTTGGGAGTGAGTGAACATATTAAATTTATATCTAGCATAACTTTAATTTTTATATTACCCCCAAGTATAGCACTCCTTTTTTATAGCATGTATATATATTTTTCTTTGTTAGATTCATGAGTATTTATGATGTTTCAACTTATGTAAGAAGTAGAAGTTGGCTTATAATGTTTAAAAACATATTAACTTACCTGGAATACCATAAAGAAAGAGGAACTTTTGTTTTACCTGGGTAAGTACTATGAACCTATATTAGCAATGTAAGTGAAAATATTATATCTCTACATTTTCAGAATAGAATGCTTTGATTTTTCTTGTTAAAATGAAACTAACATTATGGTCAACTTCTATTCAGTGGTGATGGAAGAGAATGCTTGCTTCTCTTTTTCCATTCTGTTTTAGCAGGTTCATTGATACTGCTATTAAAACGTGGGCAGGAAGAAGAAAAGGATGGTATTTGGGGCCATACTGGGTTGCTTGCATATTCTTTTAGGTATAACAGAGCAAGAGTGAGAAATCCCTAATGGTGGACTAGATCTAGCCCTGTTTAATTTTCATCGGTTTCAGGGGGCAGTGATGTTAATGTCTACAATTAGGAAAAATATAACATGGTCTTAATAATATCTGTCATCAATTTTTCAAAACATCACAAAATGCAGATTTTACCTAATTTGGATAGACTCTACTTTGTTATGTAAATTGTGAGCTTATATAATTTTTGGAGCAGGAAAATAAGATTCTTTTGATCGGTAGAAGATGTCAAAGCAAGAACATGCAAGGAACACTAACACTGCTAAATCTTTAGTGGCTCTTACGCTTTTATAACAATAGCTAATACCACTGTGGAAATCAGTATGGAGATACCTCAAAGAACTAGGACTGGAAGTCCCATTTGACTCAGCTATTCCCCTGCTGGCTATCTTCCCCAAAGAATTAAAAGAATCATACCACAGTGATATATGTGTATTCATGTTCATAGCAGCACAATGTATAATAGCTAAAACTTGGAAGCAGCCCAAATGCCCATCAACTGGAGACTGGATCAAGAAAATGTGTATTTTTTTTTTATATAAAATTGAGTACTACTCAGCCATAAAAAATGAGAAATTAGAGACATTTATAGCTAAATGGATGTCATACTCTTAAGTGAAATAAATAGGACACACATGTGTAAATACTGAATAGTTTCTCTAGTGTGAGAAACTGAAAGTGTAAATAAGGACTAAAAGGTATAATAGATAATGTGAAATAGGAAGAAAAGGGGCAAAGGGGAAGGAAGTGGGAGGGACAGGGGAAAGGAAAGAAGGGAATGGAATTAACATGAGAAAATGAAAAAATGGAAACAAAGTCTTTGTAAATAGGGAAGGGTGGAGGGGGTGAAGGGAGGGCAGGGAATGGGGAAAAAATAAGAACCAAGATACATCATGTAAAGGTACAAGTTCCCAATGATAAATGTAAATGTATTGTATACCTAAAATGTACCAATAGAAGAATTTAAGGAAAAAAATAGCTAATAATTTTTTTGCTTTCTTTTTCTTAAATATAACAAATTTAAGAAGAAATTTAAAAATATTAACATAAATTCCTGGGATCTTAACATATACCTGTGGAACCTGTTTTTGTTAGACTCCATTTTAGATTGGAAAGTTTTAAGAAGTAAATACTATGGTAATTATTGAGTAGAATATTTTTTCCTATCCTTAATTTTTGGGGTTTTTTTTGTTTTGGTACTGGGGATTGAACTCAGGTCCTTGCACTTGCGCAGCAGGTGGCGAAACACTGAGCTAAATCCTATCCTTAATTTTTGCAAATGCTGATTTGTAACTCATTTTCTTCTAAATTTCATTTTTTGCTTTTGATTTATGAATATTTGTATTGTTTTCTATGTCCTATGGCCTTGATTTTAAAAATGCACCCCATCTCTGATATAGCTTAACAAGGATCATATTTTTATATTTCTTCATTACTATATTTATGTACAGATAATATGTATTTGTCCTTAGTTATTGTTATATATTATTTATAATCTTTTCAAATTAGTTTTAATAATTTGTTTAAACAAATATTGAACTTCAACTCTTAATTTTATACTTTTAAATGATCTCACATTTTATTTGATCTTATTATTTTCAGGAGTAATAGATTTATCTTACTTGTATACCACATTGTATTTTCAGAAGAATTTGAATATGCAGCATATATTATAACATTCATGAATATTTATCCTCTCATAATGCATCTATGGCCAATGGCAAGAGAGTTAAATGTGTCAGCACTGCATTCAATAAATGAGTATTTTTTATCTTTATATGTACTACAGTCAGCATTGAAGGTACTATTTAAAATATAAATGTATTATATATTATGTAGCAAGAACAATTCAGATAGCTTAGCTCTGTTTTTTTGTATTATTGAAATGAATGCCAGACACCATTTGTTAATACATTTAATGGGATCCTGGAATTTTAGTAACCTTCTTGAATTTTCTGAGTTTAATAAGGAAATCAGTACAATAGTCACAGTTTTAGATATCAGACAAAAATCATAAAAGTGGGATCAGGTACCTGATCTCAAGGGCCAGGTAACTGAAATTTGAAAAAACAGACATAAGTATTTCCCTCAAATACTTTTGCAAGAAATAAAACCAAAATTTGAATAAAACCAAATTTGTGTAACACCAAGAATCAACAAATGGGATCATATCAAATAAAAAAGATTTTTCACAGCAAGGGAAACATTCAACAAAATGGGCAAAACTTCTTGCCACCTATTCCTCAGAGGATTCATATCTAGAATATGTAAAGAACTAAAAAAAAAAAAATAAGATTCCCCAAAATGAAAGACCTAATCAAATATAGGCAACTGAAATAAATGAACACTTCTCATAAAAAGAAGAACAAATGACTGATAAATACATGAACAAATGCTTAACATCGCTGGCTATTAGAGAAATGCAAATTAAGACACTGAGATTCCATCTTATCCCAGAAAGAATGGCCATCATTAGGAAGTCAAACAATAACAAATGCTGGTGAGGCTGCAGGGGAAAAAAGAAACTTTCTCCACCACTGATGAGAGTGTAAACTAATACAACCACTGTGGAAATTAGCACAGAGAGTCCTCAAAAAACTGAAACTAGAAACTCCATTTGACCCAGCTATTCTCCTTCTAGGTATATTCCCAAAAGAGTTAAAGACATCATATTACAATGATACATTAAAAAAAACACAATGATACATACACACCCATGTTTATAGCAGTACAATTCATAATAGCTAAATCTTGGAAGCAGCCCATATGTCCATCAACAGATGAATGGGTAAAGAAAATGTGATGTTTCACACAATGGAGTGCTACTTGGCCATAAAGAAAAAACTTGAATCATTTGTAGGAAAATGAATGCACCTTGAGACTGTAATGTCGAGTGAAGTAAATCAGACACGCAAGCTTAAATATCACATGGTTTCTCTTGTATGAGAAACTCAGTAAAAATAAAGAGCAAAATAAAAGATAAACTGTAGGAACCAGCCTACAAGCTGAACTCGTGCCTGACCATAGGGTGATGAGAATGAAAAATAAAGAGACACAGAAACCGGTTAAAATTTAGGGGGCCGGGGGTTCATGTCTCCCTTTGACATAGAGCCCCGAGTGACTAGCACATCTTGGCTCTATTTCCTCAGACATGGGCACAAGCAATTAGGGTCCCACGGGATTCATCTGTCTCCTACCTGCCGTGGTTCTTCTTCAGGGAAACAACTTAACCTCAGGTGTTTTTACTTTTCCCTGCAGCGTGTCAGCACGCTTGCATGCCTTCTTTCTTCTCAGTGTTCACTGAGGAGGCCAATTAGGCCTCATTCTTCCCGTCTGATCTCCACAATAAATAGTAGGAAACAGGGAGATAAATTGTTCTCTAAAGGGAAGGGGATCAAGAGATGCAGGGAGGGGGAAAGAAGGAAGGGATAAAAAAAAAGGGATTGGGACATGTTGTGTACAGCTACCAACTCCACACAAGGACTATAAACATCACGTACTGGAAACATGTACAAGAAAAAGAAGAGGGTCAAGGGACAGGCAGAGGAGGCAGGGAGAAGGAAGGGAAAGGGGATGAATAAAAGGATTAAGATGTGTTATGTACATGTACCAACTTCTCCCAAGGAATGTAAACATCATGTACTACACAATGCACTAATAAATTAAAAAGAAATCAAATAATAAAAGATGCTTGTGAGGCTGGGGTGGGGGAAGAGACCCTTCTACACTGTTTGTAGGAATGTGAACTAGCATAACCACTATAGAAGTCAGAATGGAGATTCTTCAAAAAAATAAAATTAAAAAACTTATTTCACCCAGCTGTTCCTGTTCTATGTATCTTCCTGAAAGAGTTGAAGATATCATACTACAGTAATACATGCATTCCTATTTATAGCAGCACAACTCATAATAGTTAAATTTTGGAAGTGTCTTATTTGTCCATCAGCAGATGAATACATAAAGAAAATGTGATATTTATATAAAATGGAATATTACTCTGCTATAAAGAAGGATATTGTAGGAGTCTTGTGTAGGAAAATAGATGCACCTTGAGACTGTAATGTTAAGTGAAATAAATCAGACACACAAGCTTAAATGTTGCATGGTTTCTCTTACTTGAGAAACCCAATTATGAATAAATTAAAGAGCAAAATAAAAGGCAGATACTAAGAAAGAGGGAGATTGAGATTTTACAAAAGGGAAGCTGACCGAGAAATGGAGGTGGGGAGGAGAAAAAGGTTGATGAAAAAAGAATTAAGATGGCCAGGGATTTAGTTCAGTGGTGCCCCTGCCTGCCTCAAAAGTGCAAGGTCCTGAGTTTGACCCCGGGACAAAAAAAAATTAAGATATGTTATGTACATGTCTCATCTGTGCACAGTGAATATAATCATTATGTACTGCAGACATAAACTAACAAAAATAAAAATTTAAAAACAACAATAATGACAACAAAAATCAAATTGGCTTGTTAGGTCCTTGTTGTAATGTTAAACTACGAGATAAATGCTTCAAAGATGGTTACTGTTTTCATAGATTATTATTAATGACATTACAATGAGCCTGTTTATTGTTATTTTAAATTTCTTTTTTGGGCACTCCAGACTCAGTCACATTAAAAATTTGATATTGGTGATTAAAAAGAATTTTTAGGAATTTCAAATGAATAAACTTAAAGCACAGCTTTTGGAATACAAATCATTTGTGGCTGAGGACATAACTGTTAGTTTTGAAGCTTTCCCCCCTCCATCAATGTGTAGGTGCTACAAAATGACATATATTCTTTTTGTTTTCTAAACAGATAATCATTTTGAGAAATAAATATTTTCAACAACATTGGAATATATTGGATTTTATTATCATGTTTGTTGGACTCACTGATGTCTTTTGTTTATACTTTGTCACCTTGAGACCAGGCAACTTGTTTCTTATCCAGTTAACAGTGACATTAGGGTATTTAAGAATAATTAGGCTTTTTCCTCTCTTCAAGGTAAGACTTTGTATTTTAAAATCTTGTATTTTTCCTACTTTATTTATTAAATTATTTAAGAAACCTTGTTGTTTTGAGTAAAATGAGAGAAGGAGTTGTCTCTTCTGGAAATCTCTTTCAGTAGGAATCTGCTTGATTCATTCTCTTGCCTCCTTTAAGCCATTGCTCCAATCTGACCTTGACAAATCTGACCTTCCTAACTGTCCCATGAAAAATGGCAGCTCACCTCTGCACCCCAGCTTTGCATCCTCTCAGTCCCCCTCCAGCTGCTTAACTTTTATTTTTCTCCCCAAAACACTCATCACATGTTTACTATATATTGTACCTGCTTTCCATGAGGTGGGGCCTTCTTGTTTTGGTGTGACCTATGGAATATAGTTAAGTACTTAAGAAGTATTTGTTGAAGAATGAATAAAAATATGAATGACACTAGAAGCAGGGTGGTTTAGAAATAAGCTCTTCAAAGTTTGGTAATATTTGTTCTTATTGTCCAAACTATAAAACAAAAATATTTTCTCTGTAGCCCCACACTCATGTGGCATGCTGCTTGTGGAGTTTCCTTTTACTGTGGCTTACAATTATTATTCCTTCTTTCCATGGGTCTGGCTTGAACTCTGAAAGTAGATTTTTGTATTTTCAGTCTCAACTCTTTATGCCTTCTTTTTTCTCTTTCCCATGGAGATACATTATATAAGCATTTAACCTGCAAGCTATAAGGTTTCACTTGCTATTTCAAGTTTTGTTTTTAATATTTATCACATCAAAAGAGATTATTAGTATGAAATGAAATTATAGAGAATTAAAATTAAAAAACTTGCTCTAGACCCAAATGGCAAAATGCATACATTAGAATCCTCTACCTAGTGCCTATTCGTCTGAGAAATTTGCTATCATTTTCCCCAAATCTTAAAAAAATCCCAGAATTATTTGAATGGCCAGCTTGTGTTTTAGATTTTCTCCTCTGTTCTTTCCTTTAATCAACATTACTGTTACTAAACTTTAGTGTTCATAAGAATTGCTGTACAGAGTTGTACGTACATGCAAAACCTGCTATCATGGGCAATTTTGATTCTATGATCTTTGATTTTTGAGCTGAGTTTAGAGCTAAGTGCTCATGTAAATTACGACTCCTCTAGAGATCAGAAGTGAGCCAAAGACTTAAAATGAAAGAGAATTTTCTCAGGTAACCAGTTTTCATACAGATATGCATATAAATGTAAGGTAAGTATTTTGGAAGCAATACTTAGTGAGAACAATTTTAAATGGAATAAAGATTTAAAGGTGTATTAGTATCAAAGCCAAATCTATTTAGAATGTGGTCAGCAAGGATTCTGAACCAGTTGGCCTATCTGTTAAGCATGCTCTGGACAAATCTCAATGGAGTAGATTTAAGGAATCAATATTGTTATGGTCAGCTTTTGTGTCGAGCACTTCTATTTGCCAAGGACTGAATAAAGCATTTTAAATACATTATCTAGTTAAACTATTTTAACAGCTCTGTGAGGCAGATGTCACCACTACGTAAAGTTAGGTGCCCTAACAGCTGGACTTAGTACAATGTGCAGTAGCCTTGAAAAGAAATCTGCATTGGAAAGCTTGGGAGAACATCGGGACCTGTACCAGATGCTCAACGGGACAGGTCAGGGGTGTCAGTGCCCCACAGAGGCAAGCTGCGAAAGAGTCCTCTAAATAGCTTTCCCTTTGCACAGCATTTCACAATCAAAATAGAAGCTAAAGAAAGTCTCCTTTCTCTGCTCTTGTAATTCCTTCACTTCACTGCATGCTATTTTCCTGTTCAGTTTTTTCTTCCTTGTTACCCAGTTCCTCACCATCTGCCCCAGGGCTGGGACAGAACTCTGTGGGAACCTCCCTGGCTATGAACTGAGACAACTCCATTGGAGTTCTGGTACTTAATGTCACTGTCTTCATCTTACACTTGAGTAAACAGAGTCCTCAAAGTCACTAAGTAGCTTGCTCAAGGTCACAGAGTTGGTGAATAGAACAGGTGGCATTTAAACCTACAGAGGTTTATATTTAAAATCTCATTCTCTTAGGTCACTATCCTAGCCTTTCTTAGCCTAGGATTGGAGAAATTTGAAGGTAAGAAAGATCTTAGATATCCCAAATTCCTTATTTTACAAGTGAAGAGTAAGGTGCAGAGAAATGATTTATTCGGTTGGTAATTAAGAATCAGTTTATGAGTTTTCCCCTTTTGTTTCCTGAAACATGGGAGCACAGAGAATGATGGAAAGGTGTGTGCTAGAGACTCCATCTAAAGTTATTCATTAAACTTTACTTTCGTTAAAGAGTAGATCTCCAACCCAAGTTTGCACAGAATTGCCAGGAGAATTTGTTGAAAAAGAAAACAAAACTGATTGCTGGGACCCACCTTAGAGGACTGGGATGCAGCTCAGAATCTGCATTTCTAACAAGTTTCTGGGTGCTTGTTCTGTTGAAACTTACAAGTTTTCTGCTGCCTCTATTATTCCAGATAGTAATACCAGTACTGATAAATATTATAGATGGACATATCAAAAAGCATCTCAGCTTGATGTATACTATTACAAAAGGCTATGTCAAAAGTCAAGAAGATGCCAAACTTTTAGTAAAACAAATTTCTGGCCATGAATCAGTGTATCAGGTGAGAAACAAGTGCTGGTCATTTTTTTTTTTTTTTTGGTGGGGCTGTTACTTATATATCAATAAGTGATTTATTTTAAGATTATTTCTACATGTATTTGACCAAATACACAAATTCCAATAATTGAAGGGAATTCAATTGTTTATTATGTAGTACAAGGGGCAGTAGGGGAGAACAATCTTGGATCTTTATATTTCTCATAGCAGAAAATAAATGACTTATTTATTGAGTGTAGAATAAGGAAGAGAGTCTATCTTTGAAATTTGCTCTCAGTGATAGGGCACTGGGAAAAGGCTTTATGCAAGAGTTGAGACTTAACACGTCTTCATCTAAAGGGTAAGTCATAAGTGGAGAGAAAGAGAGGAAAAGAGAACAAAGATTTGTCAATTAAATCTTAAAATGGTACTGTAGAGTGGGTGAATAGAAGCATCTATTTTTTTGCCATTCAAGATGCTCCTCATTTCATGCAGTACACAGCGAGTACCAAATGGAAGCTCAGAGATGGAGAGGATCATCTACTAACCAGCCTCCCTCACCCCAGGCTCCATGCCAGGCCTCTCTTTGCAATTTAATAATGTTCCAAAAAAAACTATTTTAAATTTTGTATGTAATTTCTGTTTCAGAATATTTAGCGACTCCTCTTGGCCCACTGGGTAAGGTCTTTGAATGCAAAACAAAAGAAGTAAAAATTTAAAAAGTCCCTCATAATTTTACAAGTTGAAAAACAATGTAACAACAGAAGTAAAGCAGCCCCTCTCAAGCTTTTTGGCTTTCTGAGCAGCACCACTGCAGTTGGAAAGAACAAGTACCTTACAGAAGGTGGCAAACAGAGCCAAGAAGAGAGCCCTCTTCTGAGAAAGACTCGTATGATGTGAAAGAATGCGTTCTCTCCGGTAAAAGAAGTGTTGTGAAAACACTAGTCAGGAGAACTCAATGAACCAAAATCACATCTGATGGCCTCAGTAGTTGTATGTTTGAAGTGAGTCTTGCTAATCTGCAGAAGGAAGATGTTGCATTTAGAAAACTCAAGCTGACTGTTGAGGATGTTCAGGGCCAAAACTACGTAACTTTGATGGCACTGGACAGTGTGCTCCGTGATCAAAAAATGGCAGGGCATGATAGAAGCTCTTGATGTCAAGATGACTATGTTATTTGCATTGCTTGTTCTGTGTTGGTTTTACTAATTAGGTAGGGAAGACTGTTATGCTCTGTGTCTCTAAGTCTCTCAGATCTGAAAGAAGATGATAGAAATTATGCCTAGGATGCTGCAGATAAATGACTTGAACGAAGTGGTTAATAAATTGACTCCAGACAATATTGAAAAAGATATAGAAAAGAATGGCCAATCTCTTTTATCCTCTTTATGATATACCTTCATTAGAAAAGTGAAAGATGCTGAAGAATCCCACGTTTGAATTGGGAGCTCATGGGGCTTCATGTGAAGGTAGTGGTTTTGGAATAGCTACTGGAGATGAGACAAAAAGCAGGGAGCTCAAGTTCAAAGAGCTGTTTGATATGAGCCAGCAGTCCAAGACCTGTGTAAAATTCAGATTTTAGCAGTGATGAAAAGCCCTATTTGTGGGGAAAAATGGTATCCCTCCCAGTGCTTTAGTCTACCGTTACCAAGATACAGCCCCTAGTAACCTTTCCTGTGTTAAATTCCTCTACTTCTTGCCCTGATAATTTAAATAATAAGCATATGCACTTAACTTTTGATTTATTATTTTTAAACTGTTTATGTACTATCCACTATAAAGTATAAGGAGGTTAGAACATTCCTCTCCTTTACGCTTTGCTTTTTCTCTGCATCTTACATTTTTGGAGCTACTGTTTTTTTTTTTGGTACCGGGATCAAACTCGGGTCCTTGCACTTGCACAGCAGGCGGTGAAACCACTAAACTAAATCCCCAGCCCTGGAGCTATTATTATTATTATTATTATTATTATTATTGTTA